>LR990060.1:15338398-15840898 GCA_905147135.1 Blastobasis lacticolella | reverse complement strand
GCTCGCCATTCCGCTTTGCCTCCGCGCATTGGAAATACAAGCCAGCCTGCACCCCGGCTTCAAGGTCCCAGGGTGGGGTACCTGCCAACACGCACGCCGCTTCAAAAGATATGGTGCGGTACCCACGAATGACTCTTACCGCTATAACCCGTTGCGACTTTCGCAAGATGGTCTTATTGTGCCTGATCAGAGCGTCATGCCACACTGGAGCTCCATAGAGTGCCATGGATTTCAAAATCCCGGAGTAGAGACGTCGACAGCTAGCCTCTGGTCCTCCCAAGTTGGGCATCAATTTGCTCAATGCTCCAGAAGCTTTCAAAAGCTTAGGGGCGAGCCGACGGAAATGTTCACAGAATTTCCACGTCCCATCCAGCTCTAGCCCAAGGTACCGCATGGATGACTGCAAGTTAATACGCACTCCGCTTACCATAATACCAGCACCCTGTGGCGGTGCATTTCGAGGTCCGTGAAAACACACGGCCTCAGATTTATGAAGCGCGACTTCCAGGCCCAATAGTCTCACGCGGCGCACGACTTGCGCAACGCCAGCGGTAGCAATGTGCATGGCCTCCTGGTGGGTCCTTCCGCGAGCTGTAACCAAGGTGTCGTCTGCGTAGCAGAATACGTCGACGCCCCTCAGATTGTCTCCGCGGAGGACCCAATCATATCCGATATTCCATAATAGCGGCCCCATCACCGACCCTTGTGGGACCCCGCAGGCCATTTCCCTAGCCTTCCACCCGTTTTGAGTAGGAAACTCCACAGTCCTCTCTGCAAGGTAGTCGTCTACCAGCTGACGCAGGTAGAGGGGCACACCGTGATAGCGTAGTGCCTCCCTTATGCTACTCCAGGGTAAGCTGTTGAAGGCGTTGGCGATATCAAGTGACACCGCCAAGACAACCTCGCCCCGGGCTACAACTTCTTGCGCCAACGTTTTTACACTTAAGATCGCGTCGATCGTGGATCTGCCTCTGCGAAAGCCAAACTGATGTTCAGAGAGGTCCGGACCCGTCGTCTCGAGGTATTTTATGATACGGCTGGCAACGACACGTTCGAAGAGCTTGGCGTCCTCATCGAGCATCACTAACGGGCGGTACCCTGAAGGCGAGTCTGCAGGGCGTCCCTCCTTCCGCAGAAGCACCAGTCGACCCTTCTTCCACGCTGCTGGGATTTTCCCCTGTTCGAGGCACGCACTAAAAAGACGCCGTAGTCGCGGCTCCAGGACGTCAAGGGCCCGAGCTAGCACCTTTCCCGGAATTCCGTCGGGTCCAGGGGCAGTATTTTTAGCTCTGAGCCTCATGATGGCGGCTTCTAACTCCCCCGCAGTCACCTCCGAAGCAGCCTCTCCGTTGCGCACCGTGGCCGAAGCCACCATACCTGGAGGAGTATGCTGACCTCTTTGAGGAAATAAGGCCACGACGATGTCGTCCACGAGCGGAGGCTCGAGTGTTTCAGTGAGCGGAGGAGCCCAAGGACGTATCTTAGCTCGAGCCGCTTTATAAGGCCTTCCCCAGGGATCTCTATTTAACGTCTCTAACATTTCTTCCATTTTAAGAGACTTGGCTTCGCTAATAGCTACCCTTAATGCCATGCGGGCCTCGTTATATGCTGCATACAGGTTGACTTCATCGTTGCCGTCCCGTTGCCGTCTTCGGCGATATCGGGTGTATAGGCGTCTGGCTACAATGCACGCATCGCGCAGCAAAGCGATTTCGTGCGACCACCAATACACCCAACGTCTGGGAGGGCAGGGCCTGGCCCGAGGCATTGCCGCATCGCAAATATGCGTCATGGCGTTCCGAAACCAATCCCTTTCGGCATCCAGTGCCACAGGTTCATCTGGTATTGGCACCCACGCTTGCACGTTGGCCGCAGCCTCTAAAAAATCGTGATCTAACCGGCTCAAAACCCAGCGCGGGCCCTCTTGGACAGAGGACTGAGCTGGAACAGTTCTACTTCCTGTAGGGAGAACACAGAGATCGAACCGAATGTAACGGTGATCTGAGAGCGTCTCAACGTCCTCCACTACGTTCCAACACTGAACACGGCATGCTAAGGCAGGGCTTGCAAACGTTACGTCTACAATGGACCCACCCTGCTGTCGTACACACGTATCTACATGACCCTGGTTTAGTATTATGAGTCCTGTTGCCGTTACCCATTCCTCGAGGACTGAACCACGCGCATCGGTCATTGGAGACCCCCACGCTGTGGACTTTCCGTTGAGATCGCCAGCGATCAGAACAGGAATTGGAAGATTCTGTACGACAAACCGCCCGACTTCGTCTAAGAAGGCCTCGAACTCGACAAGAGGTCTGTTGGGGGAAAAATATACCCCTATGACCACGACTCTATCCAGTGTGACTGCTAAAAATCCGTGACCCCTCTTCACCCTAGAGAAAGGGGGAGAGCCAACAGCAAGGTTGGTGGTGATCGCTACCAAACCATCATGGTCGCCTGCCCAGTCCTCTCTATCGGGAACGACATAGGGTTCTACGACCACGGCAACTTTAATTGACCATTCCGCCAGGTGCTGGTAAAGTAAATCCTGCGCCCTGGCGCAATGGTTTAAATTCCCCTGAAGAAATGGTTGGGAAGCCATTTATTTAGTTGACTCCATTTCTAACGCCTCTGTATCCCCGGGAACAGTACTAACGGTAACCGTGGATACGGCAGACAGCGGCTGAGCCCTATTCACTCTTGCCGCAGGCTTACCCTTCGCTGATTTGGCGGAAGGAGCGGTGCAGAGGCCGCTGCCCAACCGATGTTCGGCCGGCTTTTTAGCAGCTGCGCATATAGCACAGTGCGGTGCAGCAGTGCACTGCGCAGCTTTGTGCCCAGGTTGACAGCAGCGGTAACACAGGTCGCTGCGGTCAGTCTGTTCACCGCAGTGCGCTCTCACGTGTCCGGTTTTAAGGCATCGGTAGCAGCGTTGGGGTTTATTGTCGAGGAGCTTTACCGCCGCTGCTGTCCATCCAACCAACAGTCTGCCGTTACTAATAATTTTCTTCCCGGCAGCAACCGGGCACCGCAGCCACATCGTTCCAAGACGATTTGAGTCGCGACGGATATCACCTGCCTTCAGGGCCTCCAATTGGCAGCCCCCCACTTTTGCGACGGCTTCCAAAACCTCGCCCTCTTCTACCGAATCATCGAGACCTGTAATGCGTAACTCTACACATTTTGTAGGTCTCGATATGCGGACAATTCGTTGATCCAACGCGGCGGCGAGCTTAATGGCTAGCCTGTCCGCCTTTGCCTCCCCGTCGGGATTAGGCACTTCAAGCAGGGCTGCTCCAGTCGACGCCCTCTTTATACGCAGGCCCGTTATTTCAAGTTCAGCCAGGTCTATTTTAGACCTGGCTTCTTTAATAACGGCTGCGTATGTGGTCGGCGGATCACTCGCCACAGCGTCAGGCTGCAAGGTCAGCAGCACAGCGGCCGTGCGGGGAGGACGCAGTTTACGCTGAACTGCCTTTTGCAGAGCAGAAGTTGCAATCGGAGCTAAGCTAGTGTTTGCGTTGCCCCTACCTCTCTTCACTACTGTGACCCAAGATTGAGCCTGAAGGGCTGGTTGAGTATTATGTTGTGGGGCGATCGCTACCTGCCCTAAGCTTGAGCTTATTTGCTTTTCCCGTTTGCGGGCTTTCTTCTTGCGGGTTTTTGGCGCGAGGCTTGAGCCTGGTTGAGCCCTCGCAGCGGCCGCTGGCGCTGCACTCGGTTCCAACGGGGCTGGTGTGGGACGAGATGGGGGTTGGCGCACTTGTTTGTCCATTGCCCTAGCTCTGTCCGCCGCCAGAGGGGGTCGAAGGCGCGTCTCTGGAAGGAGGCGGTCCTCTAAGGAGTCGAGGCGAGCATTGACCATGGTTCCGACCTGTTCCATAATACAGCGCCTCAACTCTTCCTCCTTCTCAAAGGAACTCTTAGAAGACGCCGGGAGGGCCTCGCGACGCGCAGCACGTTCCCGCTGCAGGTCCGTCTTGAGTTCATCCAGCTCCTTTCTGAGCTGGACGATCTCCTCGTTCTGCTTAGAATTGGCCGCCAGCAGCAGATCCACCTCCACAGTAGCAGATCGTTTGCTCAAACCTTCAACTGCTACCGCAATCGCAGCCGCAGCATCTTTTAGGGCACGAATGAATGTGCCCTTAAGGTGGCCGGACCTCGCAGCGACACGGTTGATTACAGCCACGCCATCCAGCACCTGGGTGCGGAGCGCAGAGGCCAGCTCAGCTTCCGACCCAACGACTGCTGGGTCCTTGAGCCTTGCTGCTACAGCCCTATGCATTTCAGTGGCCATTACGGCCACTTCTTCCTCGGGTTCCATGTTGGGCGTTGCGGAGTAGTCGCGGCCTTGCTGGGGGTCTTCACTCGACCCAGTTTTGCTCATCAGCAGGCGTCTTCGACCTCGGCGAGCTGACGACGGTTTTGACGCGACACGAGACGTTTTCTTGGACGCCTGACTGCCAGCCGAGTCTGAGCCTGCGTTAACATCAGGATGCCTGCGTTTCCGCAAAAAGTGTGCCACGTTCTTGACGGAAGCTACAGACATGGCACTCGACTGGGAGTCTGTATCCGACAGCGACTGAGTGTTCTTCCCGAGTGTCACAAGAGGCAAACGCCCCAGGACCACTTGTGGCATGACAAATGTTCCTTCGACAGGCTCAAACGAACCCATCGCAGGCGAACTGCTCGCACCGCCCTTCTCAGGCACATCTTCAACGCCACCCGTTCTCGGGCTACCTTCATGGTATGTAAATGGTTCGAAGCCCATTTCAGACTCCGCAACAAGCGATGCTGGCGCGCTGCCAACACCGCCGGTTTTCGAGTCTCTCATAACTCCGCCCTTCTCGGGCCTGTCTTCAGTTAATTGGTTTGTCGTCTGTGCGTTAGGGTTATTCAGATAATTGCCCCCCCCGTATAAGATGGGGCAGCTCAAATTCCCGCAGGAACTCGAGGAGGGATTCCCCAGTATTTTGGGACCCTCCCGGGGAGTATTTTTATTAGCTGACTTTTTCATTTTTGCTTCGCCCTTCTCGGGCAGACTACTCAGACACGAAACTTTTCAGCAATCGCGCCTTGACCGAGATAGTGGGGTGGGGGAGCGGTCACTCCGCACGCCACGGGGGTTATACTGCAGAGTTCCCCAGGTTGCAAAAGCAGCCCTGCAGGTTTTAACGTCTTCGCTGACGGGTTATTTTATAGTGATTGTCCTTTCACACGGCCTATCCTGAAAAGGACTGGGCCCCCGTTCCCGACCCCAGACTGCGAAACGTGACCACAGCCGGTAAACGTCGGGGTTACGGTGTGTACCCTCATCCCAAGTGCCAACAGGCGACGAGAGAGGGCCGGCTCCCCTCTCAGCTCCTCTGAAAGCAGAGGAGGAGAGAGAAGCGGCGTCGGGTTATCAGCCAGTTGGCTACCAAGATCCCTCATGGGAAGTTAATAGCCAACCGCCCAGGGTGCACCGTCCCGGTCATGCTACTCTTCCCCCAGGTCGTAACCCAAAGGGACCAATAGCAAACCGGGCACGCGAGGAGGTTACCCGACCTGGCAACCCAACCTAACCTAACCTAACCTAACCTAACCTAACCTAACCTAACCTAACCTAACCTAACCTAACCTAACCTAACCTAACCTAACCTAACCTAACCTAACCTAACCTAACCTAACCTAACCTAACCTAACCTAACCTAACCTAACCTAACCTAACCTAACCTAACCTAACCTAACCAGTACGCATCCAATAGTGACCGAATAAACATATAGCTCCGCGATAAAAATTGCCATAAATCGCAATTTTTGAGCTACGCGCAAAATTGTGTTGTGTTGTGATAAATAAGTGTGTGACTCGCCAGGATTAGCGTTTGCAACGCTCTCCCTCATCAGGTGCAGCTCCCACAGGATCCCAACTTTAGAGGTTAATAACATCAAGAAGGTTAGTGCTATAAAGTACAGCATTATATCATCTAAAAGTGCTCGTTTTGCTCTATTAAACGTTGAAAACGGAATTGTGATCGGAAGTCATCCTGAGGAGTTACAGGCTCCTAAATATTAACATTTTTGCCACGCGTGGCCTACTTACAACATACGTTCACTGAGTAGCGGCACGAGGCGTGACGTAGCTGACACACCGGCCGTACCTGACGACTTCGCAGCAGATTTTAGGACTCCGCAAAACTTGGATGTCCAGACCTGAAGCCTCCTTTAACGACCACCAGGCCACCTCGAGGGAACTCTTAAACCGTTGGTCCGATGCTACCCGTGTTTGGGCTCATCGGGATCAGGACGTCAATACACTTGTGATACCATCATTCCCATAGTGAAATTCCCCTTTTCACCCTTCACAGTTTCACCCTTATTGTACTTCCACTCCATAGCTCCTAACTCCCAAGCCAAAGGAGGAAGACCCCCCGTGATTGGGCTCATTACAACCAGGAAGTTGAAAGGGTGTCAATATCCTACAGGATCTATCCTACAGGACACATCCCCCCCCTCCCTCATACAAAATTCTCCCCCCCTGCGCTTTTTTTTTAAACTTCATCAATAGCGTACCCACGAAAATCCCCCCCCCCTCCCCCCGCGCATTTCACCCCCCCGAGTCATAACTCTGGAACCTGCAGAGATAGATTCCTGTTGTTTGGGCTCGTTGAATTCGGGAAAAGAAGACAAGCACATTGGCTCCAGCAGAAAATCTAAATTCCCGTTTTACTGTCCAGGAAGTCGAGAAATAGAGGGATAAAGCCCCGCAAGCTGTATCTCTCGAACTACGAAGGCTAGACCACCTCTGTTTGGACTCGAATTCTTCGGAACAACGAGATCTATATTTTGGCTCCAACAGATTTACGGGATAAGGATCATAGGGAAGTGCACTGTTTGTTACGACACAGCATAAATCCACGCAGAGTCCAGAACATCGGGCTTTGGCGCATCAGGTGCATCGGGTGCTACTGAAGGTTAATTTTAGTTTTTGTAATATTTAGTTTTGTTTCATTTGGCATATAAGTAATATTATTGTTTTTCTATTTATTTAGTAGTAGTTATTAGTATTTAACAAAATATTGTCAACAATATACAAATGTCGTCAATTACTAAGAGAACCAGGTCGACAAAGGAGGCGTCGCTTCCAGCAGCTTCTAAGAAGCCGCAAAAATCGACTCCTGAAAAGAATATCTCTCCCCCTGCCTCACAAAAAATAACACGGCAGAAGGGGCCAACACCACTAGTTTCCATCATGCCCCCGGCAGTTCCCACAGGGAAGACCGGCAAAGAACAAAAACAGGCTTCACCTAAGAAAAAGGCGTCAAGTCTCATAGGGAAAAACACGACTACTCCATCCATTAAAGCACCAAGGTCGCTAAGAGAGCAGGTCTTGACGAAAGCAGCGGTTGCAGTAACATCTGCCCAAGAATCAGAGGACGAATCGACGGTGGAACTGGACCCGGTTGCTGCGTTTGCGGCCATCGAAAAGGTTTCCACCTGGGAACAAGCAGATAGTCCTCTGTGCCTCGCTGTGGCATCAGACGATGAATTATCGGTTGTGTCGGCGTCCGACTCGGCAACGTCCGAACTGCCGCGGGTCGGGCGGCAGAGCATGATATTCTCGTCAACAAGGCGGCCTGGTGTCGAAATGGATATGGCCACAAAACACGCCAACGATCTTCTTCAAAAGGGAAAGGAGGCAATAGAGAACGCAGGCAATATGAAGAGGGAATGCAAATCTATAGCCCTAGAATGCCTGCAGTCGATGTATGAAACGGTTCTGGCATTATCTGACTCCCGATCCAGACACAAGTTCAACTTGGAAAAGGAACGCTCCAGGAACGCGCAGGAACTAGTGCGCGTAGAGCGAGCTCATAATAAGAAAATAACGGAGATAACTAACAACATAATCTCTGAGCTGAGTCATGTCAGAGCCGATGTTACATCTACCTTGAAGGAGACGCAGGCCGTAAGAGGTTGGTTGGAATTTGAGACGACCGAACCCCATAAGCAGATAAAGGACATATTAAAGTCGGTGTCGGAACAAAGCATGTGTATTAAGACACTAGCAGACAGACCGACGCAACATCGCCAAGAGGGTGCAGGAGGAAAAACTTCAGGGGTCACACACAGCGATCTCTCAAGGCTCCACTCTTCACTAAGTACAATTTCCAATCAATTGGACACAATGAGAAGGGACTTTGAAGAGACGCGAATATCAACCTCTGAAGTAAAGGACACAACATTAAAAACCTTAGACCTTATTAAAACACAGCCGTCACCACCTTCACATTCGGACTCTTCCAGCATAGAATTGGGTCTCGACGAACTTAAGACCACAATAGACAAAATAGGTAAGGATATAAATAACAATATGACTACCAAACTATCTACGTTACCCGCAAACCAGCAGCAGTCTAGCGAGCAGCTGAAGGAGCACCTTCAACCTATCACTGAACGCCTGGAAGCTGTTTCATCCGAGTTACGCACAATGAGGAAGCTCAAACAGCAAGAGCAACCGCCAGCAGCCGTTCTCAATTTAGGCGCAGAAATAGCAAAGGCAGAAATGGTGCAAGCCAAGACAAAACCACCTTCTTATGCGCGGATTTCAGCTAAACCTCCAACACCGAATCCTAACCATACTCTGATCGTCTCATCAACGGACCCTGGGAAAATCGGTGAAAAAGTGATAGAGACGATTAGAAAAGTACTTGACCTCAAAAATACAGGGGCAAAAGTGGACAGGGTGAGAAAGGCAAAGAACCAGAAGGTCATTCTGAGCTGCAATACTAAAGAAGACCTAAACCTTGTCAGAGATAGGGTTAAATTGGACAAGACTCTCAAAGCAGAGATTGCCAAAGCTAGCAACCCACTCGCAAGAATGAAGGATGTGCTCTCCTATCATACTGACGCAGAGATTGTTGAGCATGTCATCGTGCAAAATAAGCACTTATTACATGGAGTCGATATGAAGGAAAGTACAATTCGAGTCCGCTATCGCAAAAAAGCCCGAAATCCTCACGAATGCCATCCGGTCTTGGAACTCTCCCCAGAGATACACAAACGCTTTGTCGACGCAGGCAGAGTTTATGTTGGCCTACAGAGAGTCCAAGTGGTTGACCAGTCCCCAATGGTGCAGTGCACAAAGTGTTTGGGATTCGGTCATACAAGGGCTCTATGCAAGGATAAGAACGATCTGTGCAGTTACTGCGGGGATCCTCACCTCTGGGAAAAATGTCCAAGTAGGCAGGAGGGACTACCCCCCAAGTGCAGAAACTGCGTTAAAGCTCAAGGAGAGAACCGTGACGTCGCACACAACGCATTTAGCATTGAGTGTCGAGAACGGCAGAAGTGGGATGCCATAGCGCGGGCTCGTGTGTCCTATTGCTAAGGGCGACCAGGAGGCCACAAGCAACACCCCTCGTGATAGAAGTAGGCTGCACATCATCCAAGCAAACCTGCAACGCTCCAAACTAGCAACAGCTGAGCTACTTCAGGTGGCGAGAGAGAAGGGTATATCTGTAGCCTTGGTCCAAGAGCCCTACGTGGGAAGGACAGGCATTCTTAAACAATATCCTGGAACTCGAGTCATACAGTGCTCCCTAAATCGCCAGAAACCAGTGAAGACCGCTATAATAATCTTCAGTGACCGCTTGGAGGTAATACATGACCCCCAGTTGGTGACTGAGACGGAGGCGGCTGTCCTGTTGGTAGCGGGAAAACTGAAGCTAGGAGTGGTATCAGTATATTACGAGGGAGATCAGGACATAGAACCGTACTTGGCAAGGACTCGTGCGGTCTGCAACAAGCTGGACACAAATAATCTGATCGTAGCGGGTGACGTCAACGCGTGGAGTCAATGGTGGGGGAGCAGCGTTGAAGATGCAAGAGGAGCAGCATATAGTACCTTCCTTAATGACATGGATTTACAAATCTTAAACACAGGAGATACGCCAACGTTCGAAACGTACAGGAGAGAAAGACTCTGTACCAGTATAGTCGACGTAACCGCTTGCAGCGAGTCACTGCTGGGAGTCATAGAGAACTGGAGGGTTGACAGAAGTTTGATCACATCAGACCACAATGCCATAACATTTGATCTGTGCCTTGAAGCGACGCTGGAACCTATTCCGTCCTCATCAACACGCAGATACAACACAAAGAAGGCCAACTGGTCGGACTTTAGATCCTATTTCAGAGCTCTCCTCTCAACATACAACATAACACCCGAAACCGTTGAGACGTTGAAGACACCTAAAGATTTGGAAGCCAAAATAATTGCTTATACACAAGCAATTCAAGAAGCGTGTGATAAGGCTATTCCTAGAGTTGGACAATGGAGAAAAGACGGAAGACCTCCATGGTGGTCCAAACATTTAGAGGATCTTAAGAGAGAGGTACTAAAGAAAAAGAGAAGAATAAGGAACGCAGCCCCCACCAGAAGACAGCTGGTCATCGATGAGTATCTGATGGCTAAAAAGGATTACCAAACAAAAGCTGAGCAAGCTCAGACTGAGAGTTGGAAAACTTTCTGCACCACACAAGAAAAGGAAAGCATGTGGGACGGTGTCTATAGGGTCATTAGAAGGACAGCCAAGAGACAGGAAGACTTACTCCTGAGAAGTGTAAATTCCACAACTCTAAGCCCAGAACAATCAGCTGGGCTCCTGGCAGAAACCTTCTATCCCAACGATTCCGAATCGACCGATCATTCGTACCACACTCGGCTCCGGCAACTGACGGGAGGCAGACCAACTGAGTTCGCAGACTTGCCGGGGGACGATCCACCATTTACAACAGCAGAACTGGATCTAGTTCTTAGGGCATTAAACCCTAAGAAAGCCCCCGGTCATGACGGATTGACGGCAGATATTTGCACCGTGGCCATCCAAAGCGACAGGAAGGTGTTTTTGGCTTTGGCAAATAAGTGCCTGTCTCTCGCGTACTTTCCCAGGCAGTGGAAGTTGGCCCACGTAGTCATTATACGGAAGCCAGGAAAAGAGGATTACACCCATCCAAAATCCTACAGACCAATCGGTCTGCTGCCAGTTCTTGGAAAGATAGTCGAGAAGCTTTTGGTGGGCCGCATACAGTGGCATATTTTTCCAACTCTCAATAAACAGCAGTACGGTTTCATGCCGCAGCGCGGGACCGAGGACGCCCTCTTTGACCTCGTAAAACATATTCGGGAGGAAGTGAACGATAAAAAGATCGTCCTTCTAGTCTCCCTGGACATAGAGGGGGCCTTCGACAACGCGTGGTGGCCAGCATTAAAACATCAATTAATTAACAAAAAGTGTCCAAGAAACCTATACGCACTGACAGACTCGTACCTAAGCGACCGCAAGATCAAGGTCAATTATGCCGGAGCAACAAGTGAGAAGGAAACTACGAAGGGTTGTGTTCAGGGTTCCATCGGCGGACCAACCTTTTGGAACATCATCCTTGATCCTCTGTTGCAGAAACTCACCGGTGAAGGCGTGTACTGTCAGGCTTTCGCGGATGATGTGGTATTGGTTTTCTCTGGGCAAAAGATTGACAAGCTGGAACAGGCCGTCAACAACACTCTTGGTACTGTGGTCAAATGGGGACTCCAAAATAAGCTAAACTTCGCAGCTCACAAAACCAACGTGATGCTACTAACGAAAAAGCTAAAATACGAATCCCCGCAACTCTACATGTCGGGACGTCGTCTCGACCTAGTTGACGAAATAAAACTTTTGGGTCTCATTATTGATAGCAGACTAACGTTCAGGCCACACATTGCCGCCGTTTGCAAGAAAGCCATGGACATATACAAACAGCTGGCATGTGCAGCGAAAGTAACCTGGGGCCTGAACGGAGAAATTATCAGAACAATGTACACAGCGGTTATTGAACCTATAGTCATGTACGCCGCAAGTGCGTGGTCCTCAGCCACGGAGCTGCAAATGGTCAAAGACCAACTAAACACCTTACAAAGAGGATTCGCGCAGAAGATCTGCAAGGCGTATCGAACGGCCTCACTCACGTCGGCTCTAGTCCTGTCGGGTTTGCTCCCGCTGGACTTGAGGATACAGGAAGCCTCCAGCCTATATAAAATTAAGAAAAACCTCACAAAAGACTATCTACCACCCAAAAGGGAGCTCGAACAGAAGGTTAATCAACTAAACCTTCCCCATCCATCGGCGTTCTTGGCGCCGGAATACGAGCTCCTGGAAGACACGAATCCCGAAACCCTTGAAGCCCACCACATCTGCGGGCCACAGATTTTCACCGATGGCAGCAAGATAGAAGGCAAAGTTGGCGCTGCCCTATCATGGTGGGAACAGGGAAAGGAAACGTCGTTTTCAATGTATAGTCTGGATCCGTCTTGCACTGTATTTCAGTCTGAGTTATTCGCACTGCACAAGGCAATGGAGATGGTGAAGGAAAGTGGTCGCTCTGTTGTCAACATCATGAGTGACTCTAGATCATCATTGGATCTCCTGAGCAACCCCAAAGTGACTCACCCCCTTGCCAATTCTATCCTAGAAAGCGTGCGAGAACTCAAAACAGAGAAGAGGAAAGTTCGCTTATTTTGGCTGAGGGCACATGTAGGAACCGTCGGGAATGAGCGCGCGGACGAGCTTGCGAAGACGGCGGCCTTGAGAGCAGACGCCACCTCAGACTATGACAAAATACCTCTGTCCTATGTCAAGAGAAAGATCCGCGAGGAATCTGTTCGGAAATGGCAGGACAGATACGAAACCTCCAGCACAGGATCGATCACAAAAACCTTCTTTCCGGATGTAAATGAAGCATTCCGGATAGTAAGGAAGATAAAGCCGGCGCCCATTCTAGTGCAAGCTCTGACAGGACATGAAGGTATAGCGGAATATTTACATCGGTTTAAGTTGAAAGACAGCCCCGAATGTGAGTGTGAACCGGACGTCATTGAGTCTGTATGGCATATAATCTTAGACTGCCCCCGTTTTCTGGCAGCTCGACATGACTTACAAAACCGCATAAACACAAATCTAACAAAGGCAGGGCTTCACAGAGTTTTAGCTTATGAGATCAAAAGGCCGCATCTGTTGGATTACATTGCGTCAATTTTTAAAACAGCAGTTGCCAGAAACAGCACCATCACCCCTGGTACGGCAACAACGGCGACCCAAGTCACATTCCCACGCGCCGTGAGCCCTATTCTCGTCCCACACCAAACCACAACAAATCAACTGTTACAGTATGGGGAGTTGGGAACACCGGGAATTAGTACTAGGGCAGTGGTCCTGTTCATGGACAATAATTCCGAACGGCTGGGTATAAGCTTCTGCAGCGCCATGGCTCGGAATAGAGTGACGATTTCACCTGGCCTCCTCGCCGTCCTTCTGAATGGAAGTACTTTTAAAACGAGCATGAAGCGCAGAACATTCAATGCGCTTCCAGAGATAGAGGTTGCCAGTAACAAATGTCGTCTGGTGCGATCGCATAATAAAACGATTGCGCTATTCGAGGGAAGTACTGATGAAACCCAGTTTGCTCAGGCGTGCTCCGTGCTTACCAGTATTGGAAGGGAAGGCAGCAATGCCGCAGTCACACCCCGCATAATAAGTGTGGATGCTATGGTGGTAGGGTTTGAGCCATGTAAAGCTGCAGACTACGTCGGGTGTATCAACGCCTCGGAACATCACGAGGTCATTGTATACGAGGATAGAGGTGCAAACCTTAGTTTCCTAAATACACAAAAGCCCGGCTCTTCAGCAGCAGCCAACCCCATCGACACCTGGGGACACCCCATAGTAAATCCAGAAGCACTTAGCGGATCCGAACTCCTTCAACAAAGAACAGCTCAGGAGAAAGAGCAGAAGCAAGCCGCCGCTAAGGAAAAGTCCAAAACTAAGAACCGCTTCAGTGCCCTAATAAGGACTATAAAAACGTCAGTATTAGGGACTTCTAAAACAACTAAGACACAGAAGACAGAGACGGCGCGGTTGGAAGAAGACACCCACAACCAAGCCACCACCAAGCAACAGCCCGAGGGCCAAACATCACAACGCCCAACAATCCGTGTAGGAGAATCCGGGGTACAGGTCCGGCCGCCGAGTTTCAGAAAAGCGTCTACGCCCTTGGACCATATGGTCAACGCTTTCCTCGAGTTTGTCGCAATCACCAAGGCTACGAAGGAAGTTAGCCTAACAACGTGCAAAAACATCATGCAATCCTATCTCCTGGGTAGTCAGTGGATGCTCAAAATGAGACTCGAGGAATCAGAGGCCACCGTGTATAACAACGACACATCCCAAGTCTTACACGGGAAAGAAATGTGTCATCATATGGCGGCGTACAGCGCGACCAGTGGATTCATTGACGTGGACGAGGAGGAAGCAAAGCGAACCCGTCGGATAACATTTACCACTCCACCGTGTGACCCGATAGTTGTCACTGCCCGATGCACAAAGGTGATGCTGGATGACAGAGTTTTAAAAATGGTAAACGCCATCGTAGGAAACCTCGAAGATAGCAAAGCCTTTGATTCGTGGGTGATGCCAAAAATTACATGGGTCAACGGAGTCCCCGGATGCGGGAAAACCACATGGGTTGTAAAGCGCTTCGAAATAGGTGAAGACCTAGTAGTCACCACAACCACAGAGGCGGCTGAAGATCTTAGGGAAAAGCTTTCCCATCGTATGGGAAATGACGCAAAGTCCTGTGTTCGAACTCTAGCGTCACTCCTCGTAAATGGTTTATCAGAGTCAGGAAAGAAAAAGTGCAAGCGCATTATGGTCGACGAGGCTCTCATGAACCATTTCGGAGCTATAGTGATGGCTATTCAACTGACGGGGGCTGAGGAAGTCATTCTGATAGGGGACAGAAACCAATTGCCATACATCGACAGGCTGAACCTATTTACAGTAAAATATAATAGACCAGATCCTGTCCTAAATATTAGCCAGGAGTTGTTGTGCACACATAGGAACCCAATGGATGTCGCTTATGCTCTTAGCGAAGTGTATAGCGGCATATACTCGTCAAAGCCCCTAATACGATCTTTAAAGTTAAATGGGTTTACAGGTACACAAATAGACGCAACCCTTCCAAACACACTCTACCTGGTGCATACACAGGCAGAAAAAGAATCCCTGATCACCAAGGGATTCGGGAGCGGTACCGGGTCGCGCACCTTAACCATACACGAATCTCAGGGTCTAACGAGTGAGCGGGTGATTGTAGTGTGCACAACATCCAAGAGGCTGCAGCTGCACGACAGCGTTTCGCACGCAGTAGTGGCAGTGTCGCGGCACACTGTTAGCTGTGTCTATTACACTGATGACAGTGATGACGCGATAGCCAGATTTGTGAGGCGGGCGGAGCGAGCTTCGGCAGTCGCAATTAAGGACTATAATATCAAAATGGCGATAAGAAGTCGGGACATGGGTACAGTAGGCAAGCTTCTGGAAGCGACGACCCTGAATAACCCATAGATACCTGGTTGTCATAAAAAACTTACCAAAACAAAAACAATGTGGCTATAGCTGTACGTAGAGTAAGCATTGTCTGTTTAAACTTATATCAGTGACCGATAATATCAACAAAAAAAAAAAAAAAAAAAAAAAAAAAAAGGATTTATACATATATAAGAACCAAGAGAAAAGACAAATACAGCCATAACTGCTGTTTAAAATCTATATATATGACGGATGCGGTCAATAGTACGGACTCATGTGGTCAATAGTACGGACTCATGACCAAGAAAACGGAAGTGGGAGTGCGCCCTCTGGTGGGGCGTGCTGACAGAGTCTCGACGGCACGACTCGGGCCGAGTGGCGGCCATTCTTGGCGCGACCGCCGCTGAGGAGTGACGCGTCTTGAAACTGTCTCCACATTTCGTTTATAGAAAGTGTTATTTACGTTTGAAAATAAAGTAATTTTAAAATCACTTTTGAAATACGAAAGTTAATCACCTCAACTGCCTACATTGTGATACTGCTCTGATTTCAAGTGAAATTATAAGTGATGTGCAAAAATGAATTGGAATAAATACAGTGGAGTAAATGTGAACCTTTTCTTTAATTTATCTGGACGATCTAATACTGATATCACCACCCTGATGACAATGATCCTGATACACCCTTTCCTTCACGCGACGACATCAGAAGCGGTGATGACGAACGCAACGCCCAAGAGATGGTATGATGGGAAGCGACAAAGAAAATGCAGATAACGCTTTGTGGAAGCGTAATAATAAAAGGAAAGTGATTACTCGATCCAGTTGAATTGCCTACATTAAAATATAAAATGATTAAACACGTTCAAAGCGCAGCCAAGAGTCCAAACACCCCGAGATATAAGACAAAGACTTCGTCAGACAGATTGGGGTATTTATAAAGTAAACAACAAATCATCTGTACCAATTGGTTATGGTCAAGGCAGACCTCGGGCCTTCGAGAGCACCATTGGGATATTGACACCATTATTAAAAATCGAGTGAAACTTACTATGGACGGCACTTTGGTATGTATTCTTTGTTTTTGCGAAACTTAATTTAGATTACTCATGTAAAATATTCCCCTCTTTTAACAAAAATAAATAGTGTTAGTTGAATAATTTGCGTAGTTCTAAATTAGCCAGCTAAAGTTTATTCAATGAAGTTAAAGTAAATGCTTAGATTTAGATTCATTTAGCAGTGTGGTTTGACACCACAATTAAATTAATTGCTTAAATTTCTGCAGATAAATAAAACGATTACTATTTTTTTATTTTTTAAGTTTTACTAATACAATTATTTTCTTCTATTGCATAACAATGGTGTACAACGGTTCGCTTCACCTACGAGAACAATATTGCAATGCAACGCTGGACTGGTAGCCTCAACGTGATTGTTTCAACATGGGACGATGGTAGACAATCTGCGAGTGTTGCGTACATGACTGAGAAATGATGTGATATTGACAGTTCCTCTTTATCTGGTGAGTCCTATACATAATTATTATTTGGTAAAAACCTGTGCTGAAAAGAGGCTCCCTAGCAGATTTTTTATTTACTTTGATAATTCAGAAAAGTATTCTGACAGAAACACTATTGATGCCCTTAGTAGAGAGAAGGGCAGGTTAATTTGTATCTTTAGTGAAACTACAAATAGAAAGAATGTAAACAAAACAAAAAGAACGTCATTTATGGTCAGTGTTACAAATTGTTGGTAAAGATGTCAAAAACTACTGCCAAGTTTAATAAATATTAGCTTTTGCGGGTACCTATGTCAAATAAAGAATTATGTTAAATCCCTCTAAATGTTACAGTACACTGTGTTAAAATTAAAAAAGTGACATTAAATTTAAGATTATTTTACCATCTTGAAACATGGTACGCTATGATTTAACGTATTACCAACATCACGTCAGTTATCGGAAAACAAGAATAAGAAATACTTGAAAGCATAGTCCTATTATTTTTATAAATTGAGTACGTAAGCATCGTGATGGTGGTACTGCTGCTAATTGACTTCTTCTTCTTGATCGTTACCTCACTGCTGAGGATCGTGACATCTTCGGAGTTTGTCTCCATCGGTCGCCTGATGTAATGCAACGTTGAAGGATGTATCGTTCGGATATTTGGTCCGCCCATCTCTTCGGACTTCGGCCTCTGGGTCTCTTGCCTTCGACTTTTCCCGTCACCATAAATCGTTCCAGATTGCTGATTAAGTAAATATTTGATAATAACAGTGTGGCAGGGATGCCGTAGCAGTGAGTTTGTGGAACAATTAGCTGGTGTACTTTAGAATGTTGTATCTTAGAGATAGGATAGGCTTCGAATGTGCAAAATTTCAATAATGACCCAGTAAAGATCTCCGCGATTTCTATGCGAGCGGGAGGGTGCCAACATGTATCGGAAAAAAAAAGATAAAATTTGTTAGCGTGTTTGTTTACATTTAGCAGGAGGCATTCGAACGAACTTTTCCATATTTCAGTATGTTTGTTATTGTGGTGGTAGTTTCCCAATGTTATAGAAGATATCCGCGGTAACAATGGGATCACTCATATACGTTTCTTTTAATACTACAAAACGGAAAAAAGGGGTACTTAGGTTAGTAATTTAATTTTATGTTGGTATCAAGTTATTAATCGAAAAAAAAAGTAAATACGAGTAAGTGAACTGATTGACGGTAGATAATTTCGATTTATGTTTTGAGTAACTAAAGATAAACCTGTGACTTAGTTCGACCGAAAACCATTTGTTCTATGTTAATATGACTTAGTTTGACCTGGTTAAAGACTTTGTTAGACGGATCTATCTAAGAAGCTAACTCAATATGTGACGTCTATCGAGCCGAGGTTTTTATAAGATTTATGTGATAGTTTTGTTTTCTTAAAATTTCGTAATTCGCATCATCGGATAGAGGTGATCGTGTTTTATCACTGATAGTGGGCTGATGGAGCCTATGGGAGAGTTTTATGGTTGCTTACCGGCCTGATGGAGGCTATGGGAGCGTGGCTAATAGAAGGTAGTTGTTTCAATCTTTGTGAGAAAATGTTGAACGATAATGATGTTAAGAAAGTTCAGATATTTTGGTGATTGTTCAATAGTCGGTTTATTAAATTAACTTTAGCTCCGAGTACTGAAATTTCCATGATTACCGATATAAAGTAACTTTTTCGAGTTCTGTTGTTGTACCAGTAAGATGAGGCAGTGTAAGAAATGGTGAGGTTTTATATCCTTCTGCCAGTACAAGTTTAGTAGTACTTGAACTGTTGTTGAGGTCAAATATACTGATTTATTTGGCTGACTTGGAGTGGCCTGGAAATCATGTGTGTGATAGCCCCGAAAGTGTCGATGTTGTGGCTGTAGATGGCAAATTTAATGTTGTAATTTTTTTTAGAAGGCGTCTGTGTATGGGACACCTTCATTATTATAATCATTGTTAAATCGTTTCAAAATGGGAGGCTAAAACATAACGTAAACTCTAAATAGAGTATACTTGTTCGAACAGTTAAAATTGATGACGATGATTATTACTTGTTTAGTTTTGGTGTGGTAACATATGAACTGGATGGTAACAACTTACCTATGACTGGCGTAACAGATAAACGTGAGAGCTTCATATTATTAAACTCCTGATTTAGTTTTGATATTGAGCAGTAGAGATAATGTTGTTTTTGTAGAGATATTACCGTGAACATTTGTTCGGGTCTGTGACGATTACTTGTTATGTAACTCGTAGACCGTTATTACGTGTTATGATAGCAGATATGACTGTGTTACCTATCACTGACTTAGTGCAGATTTGTTCGAAGAATTGACCACGAGCTGAGAGTCTATAGACAGCTATTAGTGAAGTAAAGCGTGTTAAAGTTACTACTTCATGATTTCAGCAATTTCATATTAAAAAGTATACTGTATAGTCTAGCAGTGGCTATATAAGTACGGCTACTACAGTGGTGCCCCTATATTATAGAAAGAGGTATTACTAGAGTCTATAAGTACCTACTGGTTTAAAAAATGTGACGAATGAACAACACTGAGCTTATATGTTGGCAATGTTTATTAACGCCTGGGTGGCTCCCGCCTGTGTGGCTCCCGCCTGTGTGGCTCCCGCCTGTGTGGCTCCCGCCTGTGTGGCTCCCGCCTGTGTGGATCCCGCCTGGGTGGCTTCCGCCTCTGTGGCACCCACCTGTGTGGCTTCCGCCTCTGGCACCCACCTGTGTGGCATTCCGCCTGTGTGGCATTCCGCCTGTGTGGCATCCCGCCTGTGTGGCATCTCGCCTGTGTGGCATCTCGCCTGTGTGGCATCTCGCCTGTGTGGCATCTTGCCTGTGTGTCATCCCGCCTGTTTGGCATTTCGCCTGTGTGGCATTTAGCCTGTGAGGCATTCCGCCTGTATGGAATTTCGCCTGTGAGGCATTCCGCCTGTATGGCATTTCGCCGGTGTGGTATTTTTCTGTGTGGCATTTCGCCTCTGTGCCATTTACCCTTGTGTGACATCTTACCTGTATCGTGCTATGGCAGACGTGATACAGGATATAGAATATACTCGTAGTTTGACGATTAGAGTGGTACTGACCAGAGTGACACCCAGTCTGTGTGGCACCTAGTCTGTGTGGTATTTCGCTATTGTGCAGGTCCAGTTGCGTGACGGCCCGGTTGCGAGGCGGCCCGATTGCGTGGCTGCCCGTCTGATAGCGTTCGTCAGTGTGGTGGTTCGCCTGTGTGTCATTTCTTCTGTATGGTAATTGTACACTTATTTTTAAAATTAGGATGGCGCTGACGGATGACCAAAATCATATGGCATTTAATGAAGGAGTGTTTCGATCACACTCGAAGTAACATTGGGTCTTTTTGTAAATGAAAATTTTATGTAGGTAGGTATGTCACATATTTGTAGTAAATCTAAGTACCTACAGTAATGGAGGTCGGGGACAGTACACGAGCTTTGTGATTAGATTTGTGATGTTTCCCACTCAACAAGATCATCAAGGGGAAAACACTGGTGATGATGATGAAACCTTCATTTGTGGTAATTGTGATATGGTTCATAGTCTGGTGTCCTGTCACGCCTCTCTCATAAACTGAAGCCGTAGCTGAATTTATGTCGGCAACTTAGAAAGAATAACTTGTGTACGAGATGATGTTGTTCTCTCAAGTCTCTCTCAATCTACGGAAGTTTAGTATGATAAATGATAATGTACGTATGTTTTATGTGTACACAAATAGCAGTTACTTAAGTATTGGTGGGTTGAAGCAGTCGTGATAGATCCAATCACATGATTGATGATGATGTGTTGTGGTCAGAAGTGACCGAGCGAATATGGTACTGTGCTATGGTTTTCATGTTTCAGATAACACACGAGGACGTGTGTATAGCAGGACGGCCGTGACGGATGCGGTCAATAGTACGGACTCATGTGGTCAATAGTACGGACTCATGACCAAGAAAACGGAAGTGGGAGTGCGCCCTCTGGTGGGGCGTGCTGACAGAGTCTCGACGGCACGACTCGGGCCGAGTGGCGGCCATTCTTGGCGCGACCGCCGCTGAGGAGTGACGCGTCTTGAAACTGTCTCCACATTTCGTTTATAGAAAGTGTTATTTACGTTTGAAAATAAAGTAATTTTAAAATCACTTTTGAAATACGAAAGTTAATCACCTCAACTGCCTACATTGTGATACTGCTCTGATTTCAAGTGAAATTATAAGTGATGTGCAAAAATGAATTGGAATAAATACAGTGGAGTAAATGTGAACCTTTTCTTTAATTTATCTGGACGATCTAATACTGATATCACCACCCTGATGACAATGATCCTGATACACCCTTTCCTTCACGCGACGACATATATAAAAGAAAGTTTTGTTTGTTACAACACTTATAACTCGAGAACGGCTGGACCGATTGCCATGGTTTTTGATTTGTTGGATTTGTTTCCTTCCCGAATAGCAGAATACATCTTAAAAACAATGAAAACTCGATATTAATTATTTAATTTTTAATTCCCGAAAATAATACCTAATATTTATTCTACAGTAAAAACATAAAATCATCGGAAAGGAACGGAATTTAGGAAATAGAAAATCAGTTGGTAAAGGTTATAAGATTAAGGAAAAAAAATCTACAGGTAAACAAAAGTGTAAATGTCTTTTTATAGGTTGTCTATGATTTTTCTTGATAAGCTATTCATACGTAGTGGTTATATACTCTTTGAGCTATTGTCAATGTCTCGAAAGTTCATGCACTGTTATTATATTTGGTGGTTTTATGCGAGTGCACATTTTAATAACAATGCCGCGTCCTAGAAGATCTAATCTTTCCCAGCAAAGCCGTAATGCAATTAGGCAACGGAATATCGCGAGTCAATTATCTGATGGAGAACGAGAAATTGCACGAGAACAGCGCCGCGTTAGTATGGAGCAAAGAAGGGCCTTAATTCGTGCTTCTCAAACACAAGAGCAAAGAGAGGCAGCCCGTGAAACGGCTAGGTTAGAAACGAGAAATCGTCGAGCTTATCGTACAGATGAACAGAGGAATAATCTTCGAAGTGCAAGAAGAAATGGTTCAAGTATTGATTTGAATCGAGCAGCGTTTCTGTATGATTGCACCATCGACTACAGCTTGCATCGTTTAGTTTGCATTGGTCCAATGGACGTTGTTTGCCAGCATTGTGGAGCATTGAAGTTTGCTGGTGAAACGCCTGGTTTGTGCTGCCTTAGTGGTAAAGTGAAATTGCCATTATTGGTCCCGCCACCAGAGCCATTGTGCTCCCTGCTTTATGGCGAAACACTAGAATCACGACATTTTCTAGCGAACACTCAAAAATACAATGTCTGTTTCCAAATGACTTCATTTGGGGCGGAAATTATCGCAGAACACGGATATAATCCGACATTTAAGGTAATTTACGTTAAAAACTTTATTTTCTATCATTGTAAAAAATATCTGGAATGTAGTTTGTTAGATTTCTGTATTTGTCTCTGAAATAAAAATGGCATGTTATTATTTGAAAAAAAAAGTGTTTGTAAATCTAACTATAACTATGGTTTTGACTTTACAGATTCAAGGCCAGATTTGCCATCGCATTGGATCATTGCAACCTATAGAAGATGCACACCATAAATTCTTGCAAATATACTTCATGGGCAATATGGAAGAACAACTTGACCGGCGTCAAGGGATCAACACAGCTACGAAAACAGCAATTCTCCAAGATCTGCAGCAAATGCTTCATGAACATCATGCATTGGTCAGGCTGTTCAAGACTGCTTTAGAGCGCATGCCAAGTGATGACTATAAAGTTGTGATCAGAGCAGATAAAAGACCAGCTGGAACACATGAACGCACATTTAATGCTCCAACAATCGATGAAGTGGCAATCCTGATTGTTGGTGAAAACTTGGAAACACGTGATATTGTACTTACACGACGCAATACTGGGCAACTACAAAGAATATATGAAACACACCGTTCATATGACGCGTTACAATACCCGCTGATGTTTTGGCAAGGAGACGATGGATATCACTTTAATATCAAAATGATTAATCCATTGAATGGTAAGATCAATATTGTTGTTTTCATTTTAACTTGATATACATTTTATTCTGTTTGCTTTTAGTACTCAAAAAAAGTTGTAATTTCTAATTTAGTAGAGAGTAGCTGTAAGAGTCGTTAACCTATTACGGGTTCTACAATACAATTTTTACTGCATTTGTTTCAGGTGAGGAAACTACCAAGAAGGTTAGTTCGATGAATTATTACGCATATCGTTTGATGATTCGTGAAAATTCTGACAATTATTTGTTGCGATTTCGTCGACTGCTTCAACAATATTGCGTTGACATGTACGTTAAAATCGAAACGGAGCGCCTGACTTTCATTCGGTTGAATCAAGCTAAATTGCGTTCGGAAGAGTATATCCATTTACGCGATGCAATTAGCACAGAAGGAGATTCAGAAAATGTTGGTCGATTGACTATTTTACCGGCGACATACATAGGTAGCCCGCGTCATTTGCATGAATATGCGCAAGATGCAATGACATATGTTCGTCATTATGGTCGGCCAGATCTATTCATTACATTTACATGTAATCCGAAATGGATAGAAATTATTCAATTGCTGCTTCCCGGACAAACATCAAGTGATCGACACGACATCACCGCACGTGTTTACAGGCAAAAAATTCGGTCACTAATTAATTACATTGTTAAGCAACACGTCTTTGGGAATACTCGATGCTGGATGTATTCAATCGAATGGCAAAAACGAGGCCTACCGCATGCTCACATTCTGATTTGGTTAGTCGAAAGAATTCGGCCAGATCAAATAGATGACATCATATGTGCGGAGATTCCTGCTCCTGAAACCGATCCAGACCTACATGATGTTGTAGTCACGAATATGATTCATGGACCGTGTGGCACTATCAACCGACAATCACCGTGCATGGTCGACGGCAAGTGTTCCAAACGGTATCCACGAAAATTGACGGCAGAGACCATTACAGGCAACGATGGTTATCCATTGTATCGGCGTCGATCGCCCGATGATAATGGTAGAACTATCACAACTAAAGTGAAAGGAAACGATTTCGTAGTTGACAACAGTTGGATTGTTCCATATTCGCCACTTCTTTCCAAAACATTCAAAGCACATTGTAATGTTGAGTATTGCAATTCGGTCAAGTCAATTAAATACATTTGCAAATATGTCACGAAAGGGAGCGACATGGCGGTTTTTGGTATCCAAACATCCAATACCAACGATGAAATCACGCGCTATCAAGTTGGTAGATATGTGAACTGCAATGAAGCAATTTGGCGTATATTTTCATTCCCTATTCACGAACGTCATCCCACTGTTTTACATTTGGGGGTGCATCTAGAGAACGGTCAGAGAGTATATTTCACAGCGTCGAATGCTGCTCAACGTGCCGAAACACCTCCAGCGACAACACTGACCAGTTTCTTTGCGATTTATCAAAGGATCCGTTCGCACGAACTTTGCTTTACTCAGAAATGCCACGTTATTACACTTGGAACGCTACATCGAAGAAATTTCAACGTCGGAAGCAAGGCGATGCAGTTCCTGGTCATCCAGATATGCGTTCTACTGATGCTCTTGGTCGTATTTACACAGTTCATCCGAAGAATGATGAATGTTTCTATTTGCGGTTGTTGCTGGTACATGTTCGAGGGCCAACATCATTTGAATCACTACGAACTGTTAATGGTATCGTGTGCCCCACATTTCGTGCAGCATGTCAAGAGCTAAATTTGCTTGAAAACGATACTCATTGGGACACGACAATCGCTGAAGCAATTATTTCTGCATCTCCAAGTCAGATACGCACATTATTTGCTATCATCATTTCAACATGCTTCCCATCGAACCCACGTGACCTGTGGAACAAATACAAAGATAACATGTCAGAAGATATTTTACATCGAATTCGCGTCAGCTCAAGAAATTTCGATCTTGAGGTGAATGAGGAGATCCATAACCAGACTTTGCTCTTGATCGAAGATATGTGTTACCTCATGTGCGGCAGTTTGTTAGTTAGGTTAGGAATGCCAGCGCCAGATCGCGGAATGAATGACGCATTTAATAGAGAATTGGAACGTGAACGTGAATATGATCCACATGAACTAATCCAATCAGTAAAACGAATGTACCTCTGTTGAATCCTAAGCAGAGGGAAGTCTATGATACACTGATTAATGCAATTGATGATGGAAATGGCGGCTTATTTTTTTTGGATGCCCCCGGTGGAACTGGGAAGACATTCCTCATGTCATTGATTTTGGCCACTGTACGTGCGAGATCCGAAATTGCGGTAGCAATTGCTTCTTCTGGAATAGCGGCCACATTGTTAGACGGATGCCGTACGGCTCACTCAGCGTTAAAATTGCCATTAAACCTTCAAACTACTGAACAACCGACATGTAACATTTCGAAACACTCCGCAATGGCCAAAGTTTTAGTAGCATCAAAAATCATCATATGGGACGAATGCACAATGGCGCACAAACGCGCATTGGAAGCACTAGACCGAACATTAAAAGATCTGCGCAATGACTCGAGATGTTTTGGTGGTGCAATGATTTTATTATCTGGCGATTTCCGGCAAACACTACCAGTCATTCCAAGATCTACTGCTGCCGACGAAATAAACGCTTGCCTCAAAGCATCAAATCTGTGGCGATATGTAAAGAAACTTCAACTGTCTGTAAATATGAGAGTTGCATTGTTGAACGATCTATCTGCTGATGATTTCTCGAAGCAATTGCTGACTATCGGTAATGGCCGTGTTCCTGTTGACAAATCGAGCGGTTTGATTTCATTTCCTCCAAATTTTTGCAATTTCGTATCATCAAAAGACGAGCTTATCAACATTGCTTTCAATTGATATCATTGCTAACCACAAAAATACTAAATGGTTAAGTGAGCGAGCAATTTTGGCCGCTAAAAATAAAGATGTAGATGACCTCAATTTTATAATTCAAAATCAAATCGTAGGTACTCTGTATTCATTCAAATCTATCGACTGTGTAACAAACGAAGAAGAAGCCACTAATTATCCAATTGAATTTTTAAACTCCTTGGATGTGCCTGGTTTACCACCGCACAATTTAAAACTTAAAGTTGGCTCGGTAGTCATCATGCTTAGAAATTTAAACCAACCAAAACTGTGTAATGGAACGCGTTTGGTGATAAGAAAACTGATGAGCAATGTGATTCACGCGTCGATACTTAAAGGAAAATTTAAAGGTGAGGAAGTTCTTATTCCAAGGATTCCGATGATCCCAACGGATATGCCCTTTGAGTTTAAACGAATTCAATTCCCGATTCGTCTTGCCTTCGCCATGACGATCAACAAATCACAGGGCCAATCCTTGACTATTTGTGGCCTCAATCTAGAAAATGCATGTTTTTCTCATGGTCAATTGTACGTGGCATGCTCACGTGTCGGCAAACCATCCGCTTTATTTGTTCTTGCGCCTGACCAAAAAACAAAGAATGTCGTTTACCACAAAGTGTTAATGAATTAATCCAGCGTCGAATTAATTCACAGCGTTGAATGCTGCTCAACGTGCCGAAACACCTCCAGCGACAACACTGACCAGTTTCTTCGCGATTTGTCAAAGCGATCCGTTCGCACGAACTTTGCTTTACTCAGAAATGCCACGTTATTACACTTGGAACGCTACATCGAAGAAATTTCAACGTCGGAAGCAAGGCGATGCAGTTCCTTGTCATCCAGATATGCGTTCTACTGATGCTCTTGGTCGTATTTACACAGTTCATCCGAAGAATGATGAATGTTTCTATTTGCGGTTGTTGCTGGTACATGTTCGAGGGCCAACATCATTTGAATCACTACGAACTGTTAATGGTATCGTGTGCCCCACATTTCGTGCAGCATGTCAAGAGCTAAATTTGCTTGAAAACGATACTCATTGGGACACGACAATCGCTGAAGCAATTATTTCTGCATCTCCAAGTCAGATACGCACATTATTTGCTATCATCATTTCAACATGCTTCCCATCGAACCCACGTGACCTGTGGAACAAATACAAAGATAACATGTCAGAAGATATTTTACATCGAATTCGCGTCAGCTCAAGAAATTCCGATCTTGAGGTGAATGAGGAGATCCATAACCAGACTTTGCTCTTGATCGAAGATATGTGTTACCTCATGTGCGGCAGTTTGTTAGTTAGGTTAGGAATGCCAGCGCCAGATCGCGGAATGAATGACGCATTTAATAGAGAATTGGAACGTGAACGTGAATCATTGTTTTACGTTCATCAAAGCCTAAATTAGTTCAGCTTAAAAGTAACACGACATTCATTGACTGTTAGGCGGTACGAAGTTCGCCGGGTCAGCTAGTTATAAATAAAATAACAACTGAGGGTAATTGCAGGTTTCACTCGTCAAGAAACTCATTTACTGAATAATAAGCTTGTTTTAGGAGCATCGATTTTAGCGATCTACAAAAACCAAATTCCGATTTACACTCACGGATGTCTGGAGGTAGTTTATTGTAGATTCGCGGACCCATTATCATAAGTGACCGTGTAGTTTTTTCTAAACGGTGAGTCGTTATTCGCAGAACATTAGGCCTCCTAGAGGAGCATCGTAGTCCAAGAGTTTCGTTGGTCGGAAACTCCCCCAAATTACGTCTGACATATTTCGCCACTTCGTAAATGTACAGAGATGGTAATGTCAATATCTTTAAATCAACAAATAGTTGTTTCGCAGGTGTATCAAGTGGCACACGTGACAGGACACGTACTACTTTTTTCTGTAAAATAAATGGCCGGTTTCTGTCCGCTGCCAGTCCCCACAAATCTACACCATAGGTCAGGTGAGAGTGAAAATAGGCGAAATAAGCTGTTAATAAATTTTCGCGTGAAAGTGTCATCGACAGTCTGACAATGGCAAAGAATGCCGAGTTAAGCTTAGAGCACAGTCCCTCGATGTGATCCTGCCACTGAAGGTGACGATCAAACTCGAAGCCTACAAAGCGAGCGCAATCAACACTTGGAATGGGGACATCGTCCACCCGCACGGTCAGAGTTGACCCGGATCCGCACCGCAACGAGAACTCCATCAGGTTGGTCTTTGCAATGTTTAGTTGCATTCCGTTTGCACGCGACCACTCCGCCACAGTGTGTGGCGCGCTGGCCGGCTTTGCACGAGTCGTGTTGACGTCACTGCTTGCTGCCGGCGGCTGTTGCCAAAGGTGTGCACTTGGCGAGTAGAGCCCGGGGTAACCACCTCAGACCACAATACGATCGCAGTCGAAATTGCCCGGGAGGATCCTGAGGTGGGTGAGTCCACTACGCAGCGACAGAGTACAAAAAAATATAATTGTATGAAAGCGGACTGGAATAGGTTTATGGAAGTGTTCATGGAGGAACGTGAGCGCCGGGAATTGACGGTGGAGCGGATGGAGTCGCTGCGAGAGGGGTGTGAGGTGGAGGCGGCAGCTCGCGAGTATGAGGCTGCAGTAGTGGCGGCATGCGATGCTGCTATCCCACTACTGGGAGTACGTCGAGTGAGTCCTGACCCTCCATGGTGGTCCGCAGAGCTAGAAAGAAAGAAAAGGGAAGTATTAACAGCTAAGAGGAGGATCAGATGTGCGGCGGAGCGCCGGAGGGATCACGTCGTGGGGCAGTACATTGCCATTAAGGAAGAGTACTCGCAACTTGTGAGGGCCTCCCAAACTGCAAGTTGGAAGAAATTCTGCTCAGCCTCCGAGAGAGAGTCAATGTGGGACGGAATATACAGAGTGATTCGAAGTACGGCGCGGCGTGCGCCTGACGTGTTGCTGGAGGGCCAGGATGGCATGACGGCGAGTGCGGAGGGCTCGGCGCGGATGCTGGCGGAGGCGCTATTTCCTAATGACAATCCGGCGGAGGACACGCTGGAACAGGAAGAGGTACGGGCCGCGGCCGCCGAGGGGCGCGCTACGGCGCACGACGATCCGCCCTTTACCTTGCTGGAGCTGGAGTGGGCGTCGCAATCTTTTTCTCCACGGAAGGCGCCCGGACCTGACCACTTAACGGCGGATATCTGTGAGTGAGCCGTGCTAACCGATGGTGGAGTCTTTTTGGCGCTGGCAAACTCCGCCCTCTCCTTGGGATATTATCCGGCTTTATGGAAAAAAGCGGCGGTAGTAATAATACCGAAGCCCGGCAAGCCAGCGAAGCGGGCCCGATCTTACCGCCCTATTGGGTTGTTAAATATTTTTGGGAAGATCGTAGAGAAAATGGTTTTGGGTAGGTTGCGCTGGCATCTTCTCAGGACAATAAACCCCAGACAATACGGTTTTATGCCCCAGCGCAGCACTGAGGACTCCCTCTATGATCTAGTAGGGCACATAGACACAGAGGTGAAACAAAAAAAGAAAATCTGTCTGCTGGTGTCTCTGGACATAGAGGGGGCCTTCGATAATGCCTGGTGGCCAGGAATAAATAAACAGCTGTTGGAGAGGGGATGCCCGTGCAACTTATACAATATGATGGGATCATATCTGGAGGGGCGCGAGGTATCGGTAAGGTATGCGGGTGTAGAGTACACCAAGGCCACGGGACGGGGTTGCGTTCAGGGTTCCATTGCGGGACCGACATTATGGAACCTGGTATTGGACCCCCTAATTTCCCAGTTGGAGGCAATGGGCGTCCACTGCCAGGCCTTCGCGGATGACGTGGCATTGGTGTTTTCTGCAAACGACATGGAAACAATTAATGCAAACGCATGCGCAATTCTCTCCCATGTTCACCAATGGGGAATCATCACTACATAGTATAAAACAAAGTCGCTTTCTCTGTCCCTATGTCCCTTTGTATGCTTAAATCTTTGAAACTACGCAACGGATTTTGATGCGGTTTTTTTTAATAGATAGAGTGATTCAAGAGGAAGGTTTATAAGCAAGAAAAATGGGTAGAGGGTGGGTAGGTGCACGTGAACGAAGTCGCGCCGGGTCCACTAGTATTTAATAAATTAAACTTTGGGCCAGCTAAAACTCAGGCCATGGTTTTAACAAGAAAAATTAAAGTGGGCACCCCAGCACATGGGAGGGCTGCCAATTAATATTGTGGACCAAATTAAATTATTAGGCGTAATAATCGATAAAGGTCTTGGGTTCACACCTCACGTAAACTATATAGCGGATAAAACGACAACTATATTTAGACAGCTTCAAAGAGCCGCAAAGGTTACGTGGGGTTTGAACTCGGACATACTCAGGACCATATATACATGCGTTATAGAACCTATAGTTTTGTATGCGGCTGGGGTGTGGGCATCAGCTACCCGCAGGAAAGGAATAGCGGATCGCCTACGAGCGCTGCAACGTGGCTATATTTTAAAAATAGCAAGGGCGTACCGAACTGTAGCGTTGGATCCAGCGCTGGCTATCACAGGAATTCTGCCCCTCGATATGAGGGTGAGGGAAGCGGGCAAAATTTTTGAAATTAAGAGAGGACGCCCTCTGGGACCATCGGGCAGTTTAGAAAGAAATATGTCCGCTATATTTGAGGCGCTACATCCGGCAAAGTGGTGGAGGCCAAGGTTCCGGCACTTAGAGGAGGTGGCAGGTGGGGAGCAGAGAGTGGAAGGACTTAACATCTATACCGACGGAAGTAAGATCGAAGGGAAAGTGGGTGCGGCACTGACGGTGGTAACCTCGATGATAGTGGCCTCCACTTCTTTAAGGCTTCTATTTCTGTTACGGTTTCTATAAGAGCAAACTACATATATGCGGAAAAACAAGAAAGACGAGAGGGGTCTGAACCGAACAGAACCACGGATACTGTAAAGGTAACTTAAACAAATGTTTAATTTCAGTAGGTAAATCCAGAGCGGTGCCAATTCTGTAGGTTTATTAATCTTAATCTATGACACAAAATAGAAAATTGACAGAAGGTCCACTCCCGTCGTCTTCGAAAATTATGTCGTTAACTTACCGACTCACTAGGGTTGCTACTGTATTTATTCTTTATCTTTTCAAGATCGTTCACAATAACATGTACCTTGCTAAGGACCAATATCTAATCCTTGCCATAATGTGATCATTATGCTTCCCAAGCTGTTCAGATTGTGTTCAAGTGTATCAGATTTTCCATACCAGCTTCAGACATTATGTCTTTAGTAAGCGTAATAATAATTTACTGTTTATTCACTTTTAAAAAATTCATCGCCACCTGATTACATTATCAACCTCGCTTCGCCATTGGCATTAGAACTCGTAGCGGTGCTGAAGTTCGACTAGCCTCAAAGTCTGAAATGGTCACCCATCAGTTCTTGGACTCTGCGTGCGTTGCTTGTATGTTATTAAGTAATCTTAGTTACGTACAAGTACTTTTATTTTATCAATAATAATATCGTTTAATTAAATATTTTTCAATTTAAGTCGACAATAATAATAATAATAATATAATAATATAACATTTATTTCAGAAAATTAAATTCCATAGTTAGCACAATAAATTAAAAATATCCACGCAATACAATTAAGCAATAATCATAATAATATTGAAATGTCATTAATTCAAAATGTAATAATATTAATGTCAGTTCAATCATCATTCAATTATCATAATGTCAATTTCTACAAAAAAAATTATTAATATTCCCGCTCCTGAGTCACAGGTGGCGCATGAAGCGACATCCAGTACCCCATGAACGGGCCGTCCAGCCGCGCCGCGACCATCGCCAGAGCGCCGTTGCCGCTGGCCCGCACCCGCGCCGCCATCGATGCCGCCCTTTTGCGCATCGTGGCGTAGAAGCAGTCTACGCGCGCTTCGGCAAACATCCCCGACGCGCTGCAGTAGCGGGGCAGCCGCAACAGCGCCCTGAGCGCGTTGTTATATTGAACGCGGAGAGCGTTGTATGATCTTTGCGTGTAACAAACCCACAGGCTGCTCGTGTAAAAAGATGTACAGTAGGCTCGGAAAAGTGTTAACTTTACGTCTATAGAGCAGCGAGAAAACCTGTGGGTTATCATATTCGCTCTGACCGACAACGCCCTCCGCTCCCGCTCAATGTCAGCATCATCCTTCAAATCGTCAGTCAATATGTGGCCCAGATATTTAAATTGTTGTACCCGCCTCAACGGCACTCCACCCAATTTGACTGGGGGCACACTGATAGGACTTCTAGTGCCAGCCTTAAAAATCATCAGCTCGCTTTCAACGAATTCTCGCGTTAACAATCGCGACCGAGCACTGCTTGAAACTGCTTGAGAATGCCCGTTAACGTAACGTCAATATTGTGTGCGTTTCCAGTGGACCTTCTGCTTGGGACGGGTCGTTCATTATTTTGTGTATATGACCTGCATAAAAATGGCGGTATCCAGTAAAAAATGTACTTATTAAAAACTTCAGCTAATTTAAGTAATCGATTTTTATACTGACCGATGTAATGTTACGCTATTTTCTTTCTTATTGGCCCTTGAACAGTTTTTCAATACGCAAGATGTAATTTTTTTTGGATATCCAACGAATGTCAGATTAATCCGCGTCGCGCAATGTCTAAGAGCCGACTGCGGCAACTGCGGTCCATGGACCGCAAAGCGTGGGGCAAAGAAAATACTTGCGGCGTCTCCATCTTATATTAGTAAGTTAGTATTAGTAAGTTAGTAGAGTTTTTTCTCTATGGGTGTAAGCACAACCCTCACAGTGTGGGGGCTACACTTTACTGCTGGAATTAAATTTAGGAATATTCCACTAGTCTGTGTATTTCGTTAGTTTAATAAATTCACAACTGGAATATTTCAAACAGTACTGAATAAACTATATGCCTTAATTTGATTTAAAAGCATTTTCCCGACTATTTGTTCTGGAAATTCGCGTATCTGAAAAATGAGAAGTATCCAAGAAAGAACAAAATAAGGTTTACAGAATGTCTATATTATTAATGTGCTTAATCCAAAAACAACATAATATGAATGATACCCGTGATTATGATTCCGACCTATGATAAGAATACCCGAAAACACCAGTGCGAAGGCGGGCCGAGTCGCCAGTGACCAATATTTAGTTATTTATGCGTAACAGATTATACATTAATAATTTTTACCCTCATAGCGTAATGTTCCAATTACATATTCGAAAACAGTCGTTTAAGGAAACACTTTTTTCACATCAGTATAATTTTTTTTTTAAATTACTTTTCGATACAGCATGACGGGCGCCGGGACAAGGCGAAATGTAGGCTGAATACCTAGATGCCTATGAAAATATGAGTGTAGATAAAGTAGTGCCAAACTAATATCAACAGACACTCATGTTTTAATACCCCCTTTTATATGACAGTTGCATAAACTATTATTATTTGGCCGTCATAATGAACACCTTTAAAACGTCTATTAAAAACGCAAATATATTTGAATTAATTTTATTTAGTTAGGTAATTATAAATAAGTTGCTTTCCCAAGATAACAATGATAAGTCGTATATCCAGATCCGTAGCGGGATAACATTCATTTTGATCAAAAAGCTGAAATCGTCGGTCACAAAAAAATATTGTACTTTTCAAATAGAGTAGGTTACCTACCTACTATCTACTTATACAATTTCTAACTTAATTACGACATATTATTACGAAACGGCCAAGCCACATTTTCTGATCAAAATGTATGGTTTGTAGAGGCTTTTTAAGTTAGGGGGCTCTTCGTATGGTCGAACAGTTTTTCAACAATAAAATCGTTATAAGCTTGACAACCTTGACAACCAACAATTGCTGTTAAACTATGAAATGAAATAAGAGATAAATAAATAAACCTTTAATATATTGTGTAATTAATAGTCTTGCGTTTTTAGGAAGCCTATTACGGGATCGGCAGCACGTGAGTGGTACCGCTAGTATTGCAAACGTCCATAATCTGCGGTAATTGTTTACCATCAGGCGGGCCTTACGCATATTTGCCTCCTCAGTGGCTCAGACCAAATTATTTCATCTAAGCTTAGTGGTATACAAATCTACCCGACAGCAAATAAAAAATGGCACAACGTACCTAGTTGAGCGCTGCCGTATTGTGCGGGAGCTGTCGCGCTCGCAATCGAGTGTGGAGAGGCTCGAGTCGCGGGAACAATGCGTGCATTAGCGACGGCGGGCCCGGCCCGCATTACCGGCCATTACAGCCTTTGGCACCCATTACCAGCAAACGATACCTTTGCTGCGCGTACCGCGTAATCGATTCATGTCAATTACTGTTCGATTGTTGGCAAATGCTTTTTGGTACTCGAGCGAAGCCGTCTGGTTCTAAAAGCCACTCGCGTGCGAGGCGCGGCGGGCACTCGCCGGCAGGAATATGTGGTTTGTTGATGTGAAACACAGAACGAGGTAGCATTTGCGGCAGTAATTTGTCATTAATAGCCCATAACGGTCCACTTCTGGATTTGAGCCTCGTTCGCTTCAATGGAGTGTTCGCGTGATACTTTGCGTGATGCTACGCTTCGCAAGCCAGTTGGATATCGTAGTGTTATTTGAGACATCCCTATTTTGCATCGGAAGTGTCAACTCTTCCAAAGAAATAGAATAGAAAAGTAAATAAATAAATATTCAACAGAAAACAGTCTACGGAGATCCAAGCTGGTCTACCTCAACGACACCCGGATCGACACTTTACACACGTTTATTAATGAGGAATGTCAGATTATTTCATATATAGCTTATTCCGAAGTTCAAATTAGTCGAAGGCTCCAAAGCTAGTTGAAATAAATGAGAAAAATATCGATTGGTTGGTGCACCCTGAATTCGTCCAGTTTCCTTCGCATGCCAGACCGACACAGCTCAACGTTTGTACTACAAAGGTTACTATTAAACAATTGTCTATAAGTACCTACGGCACAGCTGGCGGTACAAACAATAGTCTTGGCAGTGAGCGGAATGCAGAGCCTAATTTGCCGGCGCCTTCCTTCCGTTCCGACGCCGCTTTGACAATTTTTGAGGAGCCAATTCATTCAGCGATTGTGGAAAGCGGTAGATCGCAGAAAGCTTGAGATGTGGCCGCGTATTTTTAACTCTCCACGAAAAAAATATGTATCTGTAAGTGAAGCTTAATAATAATAATAATAAATAAATAAATATGCTTGGACATATCACATAGCGCCATTTAGACCCAAAGTAAGTAAAGCTTGTGTTATGGGTGCTAGACAACTGATAAACTACTTATGTTTTCAAATAGGTACATACTTATTACATTAAAGATTAAATTAAAATTTATCATTTCAATTTCGGACTGGCCGGGAATCGTACCCGAAACCACGGTGACTGTGTTAACCAACTAAACTACTTAGGTAGTCAAATCAAAAAAGGATGCTCCATATACTGTAAAAATGTACTAATTTCTTAAAGAAATAAAATATTTTAATTTTAATTTATCAATGGATAGCTCCCGAACCGATGGACCCGATTTCGATGCGGTTTTCTTAATTTCAAAGCCAGTTTAATCGAGATATTTCTTAGCTTTGTTTCATTAAAATCTGTTCAGTAGTTAAAACAATATTTGAGTATATGTAAACTTGGTCGAGGGTTGTCCGACTTATCCTGTCGGTTAGATTATTAACTTATGCTTTTTTTAAACCCACAGAAATGGATTAAAATCGTTACGTGGGATTAAAGATTTCCAAACCAATTTTAAATCTCGTGCAACGTTGAAACGACATATTTTAAGGAGCATCTTAAAAACCACAAGCATAGATATTAGTTACTGAATCATGCCTGAAAAACTTCATTGGATTTAATAGCGTAATATTTAAAATTTTATCAAACTATACTTGTATGGAACGCGCTCGGGAAACACTAGCCTTAAGAATAAGTATTTTGAAATTGATGATGTTGTGATGTGGTGTCTTGCCATTCACTAATTCAACCATAACTTAGCTAATTACAGTAATTATCAGCGTTGTAATCCCATTAGGGTCTCTCGGCGGCGGCCATTAGACCGCTCCGAGCCGGCGAGGGATGGGAACACCACGCCACGACTCGTGAGGGATTGCGGCCATCAATTTTTATGCCGGATGAGTTAGCTCATCGAAGAAAGACGCGGAATGACTCTGCAATCCCCTGATGATGTCTCTCAATTTAGGCGACTTAATCGACAGATCTCCAAGTCTCTGACTCGCGACATACGCCGCTTCAATACTACCAATATTGAGGCGGCGATCGAGCGGAACAAAGGCTCTAAAGTCTTTGCGAGAGATCTGTCGATTGGACAGAGCCAGTTGACGAGACTGAAAACGGATGACGGCAGAGTTGTTTCAACCAAGTCCGAGGTTTTGAGGGAAGTCGAGAGGTTCTATGGACAGTTATACACGACAACACGGGCACCTGTTACCAGTATGGCAAAAGACCCCAGAGCCAAGTTGACCCGACACTACACCGAAGATATCCCGGACATCAGCTTGTACGAGATTAGTATGGCTCTCAAACAGCTTAAGAACAACAAGACGCCGGGTGATGATGGAATTACGGCTGAGCTTCTGAAAGCTGGTGGCAAACCTGTGCTTAAGACCCTTCAGAAGCTGTTCAATTCCGTCATCCTCGAGGGCAAAACGCCGGAAGCATGGCACAGAAGCATAGTGATATTGTTCTTCAAGAAAGGAGATAAGGCTCTCTTGAAGAACTTCAGACCAATATCGCTACTGACCCATGTCTATAAGCTGTTTTCGAGAGTCATTACGAATCGTCTCGCACGCAGGTTTGATGACTTCCAGCCTCCCGAACAAGCCGGATTTCGAAAAGGTTTTAGTACCATAGACCACATACATACGCTGCGGCAGGTTGTACAGAAGACCGAAGAGTATAACCGGCCATTATGCTTGGCGTTTGTGGACTATGAGAAAGCCTTCGATTCGATCGAAACTTAGGCCGTGCTTCAATCTCTACAGCGGTGCCAAATTGACTATCGATATATCGAAGCATTGAAGTGTTTGTACAAAAACGCCACTATGTCAGTTCGTCTCCAGGACAAGACCACGGAACCTATTCAGCTGCAGCGAGGTGTTAGACAAGGTGATGTCATATCTCCGAAGTTGTTTACCGCTGCACTGGAGGATATCTTTAGGCTTCTGGACTGGGACGGACTTGGCATCAATGTTAACGGCGAGTACCTCACGCACCTCAGATTTGCTGACGATATCGTAGTCATGGCTGAAACCCTGGAAGAATTGGGCAAAATGCTCGATGACCTCTGTAGTGCCTCTCAACAAGTAGGTCTTAAAATGAACATGGACAAGACGAAAATTATGTCGAATGTCCATGTTGTGCCTACTCCAGTGACAGTTGGAGGCACTCCACTTGAAGTTGTTGACGACTATACATACCTAGGACAAATAGTCCGGCTAGGTAGGTCCAATTTCGAGAAAGAGGTCAATCGACGAATCCAACTCGGTTGGGCAGCGTTCGGGAAGCTACGCCACATATTTTCGTCCCAATTACCGCAGTGTCTCAAGACGAAGGTCTTTGACCAATGTGTGTTGCCAGTGATGACTTACGGATCTGAAACGTGGCCACTCACTATGGGCCTTATAAGAAAGCTCACTGTTACCCAAAGGGCAATGGAAAGAGCTATGCTCGGAGTTTCTTTGCGCGATCGAGTCAGAAATGAGGAGATCCGCAAGCGAACCAAGGTCACCGACATAGCCCTAAGGATTGCCAGACTGAAGTGGCAGTGGGCAGGGCACATAGCTCGAAGAACAGATGGCCGATGGGGCAGTAAAGTTCTCGAGTGGCGACCACGTACCGGTAGACGCAGCGTGGGTAGGCCTCCTACAAGGTGGACCGACGACCTGGTAAGGATCGCAGGTACCAGCTGGATGCGGAAAGCACAGGACCGGTCTTTGTGGAGATCTCTGGGGGAGGCCTATGCCCAGCAGTGGGCGTCTTCTGGCTGATATGATGAGTTAGCTCACCTCTTTGAACTGTATTGGCATACATAGTTACTCGTAGTTATGCTCACATTTCGCTCGAGGATTGTACAAATGAAAAAAACACTATAACTGATGATATAAAAATTTAACAAGCTATAAAATAAAACAGAAAAATCAAGTTTATAATAAAATCTGACTATCTAAATGTAATCTACAAATAACTTAAAATTAATTTTAAGTTATTTGTAGATAAATTAAGCATAACCTGCACATCAACCTCAGTTAGGTACATCTGGTTCCACCATCACTACAGTCTTCGTCATGCATATTTTCCTCATCCGATACCTCTTTCTGCAGAAAATTTATAATATTTGGTCATTTTCATTTATTTTGATACAAAACAACACAAACAAATATTTATGAAATAATCACACGACCACCTATGTGCGGTCACGGAGATCGCTCGCGAAACATTTTTACTTACTTAGACTACATTCACGCACGTGTACACTCGCCGAATGCAAGCGAGATACAGTTCGATGTTACAATACCGCCGCACGACAAGCATAATTAAAAAAAAATATATTAAATCTCGTTATGGTCTTTGAGACCTTAGGTGGTTAAGGGTTAATAAAATTCATGAAGGAAAAAAATCTCAATCTCTACTAGTCGACTGAGTTACTATTTAGCCATCCCTAGTCGCGGCGGCCGCCTGCGACCCGCTCGGAAACGCGGAATTCATTTCCGCCGATTAGCGTTCCGCGACTCAAGGCCCCCCGCCTCCCGGCGGGTCCTCCGGGGCGCCGGGGGGGGGGGGGGGGGGAGGGGGCTGATGGGCCGCTATTATTTTATTTTCCGGCGCTGGGAAAATTGCCTTAATTCGCAACAAAGAGTGCTTCCTTACGGGCCGCTGCCTCGGCGCCGCGGGTGACTAAGTAGCGAATTGTCTAGGGAACATAATTTGATACAATATTATGCCTGCCACTCTCCATCATGCCGCTTAAATTCAGTGCCATGATCAAATAGGCTTGATCCAGCCAAGCTTACCTATTTTAATCATGCCACTTGATCAACCACTGTGAGTGGCTACTATAATGTTCATCGGCGTTGGGTCTAAGACACAATGGATTGACATCGCTGAGTTGGAGTTGCGACGCGAGGAAGCCGAAGACCGGGCGAAGTGCAGAAGGATAAATAGGAAAGCAGACCCTTGCAGAAGCCGGGATAGACCGTTCACAGTCAAATCTTCAGATATGAGATGTCCCAAAAGATTCCTGTTATTGCCGATTAAAATTATTGAGATAACGTAAACTGTGTATGGCCACTAAAAAAATAATCAATGTTCCATATTGCAAACGTTCATAGGCTGCGGTGACTGCTTACCATCAGGCAGGCCGTAAGCTCCTTTGCCACCTGTGCGGTATAAAAAAATACCATACAGTGAAATCTTGAAATTAATTAGCGCAATTACAGGCATTCCATCTTAGTCCATAGCTTCATTCGTAAGAAGTACGGACTTTTAAAACCAATAATAAACATCTTGGTTTCTGTATCCCGATGTATCCAGATAATTTTTATCAGGCTTATTAATACAATAATCGACCAAAATATCCTTTATTTGTACATAAAATTGACAATGTCACACATAAAAAGGTTAGGGACCCTGGTATCATGAAACCTACAGGGTTGCTGGGTAACAAGCAACAATGTCTCCATATTATTACAAAGTTGCTTTGTCAAATGCGCCAACTTCTTTTAAATCACGCAACGTATTTTGATGCGGTGTTCAATATCATTTTAAGAATTTGTTCCGGAATGTTTATAATATTTATACTCGTAGTTAGTAGGTACGCAGCCGTATGGTGTTCGGCAGAGTAGATTGCACCAACCCTGCGACTAGATGTCGTAAACGGCGACTAATGTCTCAGACCAAACAATGGGCTCCTAAAGCGTTTTCTGAATGTTTCAAACACTGATTTCCAACCCCCAGCCAAGCGTTGAGATTATGGCAAAGCCCTTAACGGATGTGGAGGAGTGTTAAGTGTTGATGTGTGGGTAGAGAAAATCCGAGGACACCCGTGCGAAGTCGGGGCGGGTCGCTAGTTAACAACAAAAACGTAATATTAAGGGGTCTCCCTAGTACCTAATCCCCATACAAAACTGTACTAATTGCGAATGTTTTGTGCGTTAGCATTTGTTAATTTATTTACAAAAATATCTCTTGTATTTACCTTTTACCAAACGTACTCGAGAGAGGGCACTCGATGCAAATTAAAACGCGTTAGGGACCGGACCTCGCCAATATGCCAAGTCGATTTATGGTGGCCGTAGGTAGTCTTTAGATGATGGTTGATGGTACTGTGTTCGAAATGAGTGTTGACTTGGTTGCTTAAGGTTTTAGATAATAACACACACTTTAACTTTAACACGGATTGGTTTAATATATATAGGTACTAAGTGAACTACAATGGTAAATGCTACGCCGAATGCACGATGTTTGCACCGTACAGACCACAGTACAGACTCATTCTTCGAAATTTCGAAGTACCAATTTTTGGACCTTCTGGCCAGAATGCAAATCGAAGGTAGATAAAATAACAAAAGTAAAAAACGTGGTTTAGGTAGTCTAATATAAATCCGGACGAGGTACCATAATCTTTTGAATAATTTTTTAAATATGTTAGTACATAATTTATATTAGGTTAGGTCCTTACCAGCCTTCTGAAAAAAGGCTTAAATACCATAGACCACATACATATGCTGCGTCAGGATATACAGTAGGCCATGATGCTTGGCGTTTGTGGACTATGAAAAGGCCGTCGATTGGCCGGTGCTCCAGTCTCAGGACTGGAGACTTTGTCTCAGGACAAATTGTCCAGCTAATCAGGTCCAATTTCGAGAAAGAGGTTAATCGATGAATCCGATGAATCTCAGTTTGACAGAATGGGCGAAATGAGGAGATCTTGAAGCGAACCAAGGTCACCGACATTGCCCGAAGGATTGCCGGGCTAAGGCGGCAGTGGGCGGGGCGCATACCATTTTATTACACCTGGTTAAAGAGGAAAAGTTTACGACAACAGAAAACGAGTGTCATAAAAGTCTTAAAAACTTAAGAAAATATTTTTCATCATATTTTAGGGACTTATCGGCATCTAAACATAGTAGCATAGTAATAGTAGCTTGTTATGTTCAGTTTCTTGTTCTCTTTCTCTTGTTATATATACTATCTACAAATTTCGTTCTGTAAATATTTGATATTTTAATTTAAATTTAATTTTACGTTTTGTCTATTTTATGTTATTTTCTCTTCCTTTTTGTTGCACCGCCTTGTAATTTTTCTTAATTGCTCTCTGGTTAAAAAGTACGTAGCTTTAAGTCCGCCATTGTACTGTAATGTGCATGAAGTTTTAAATAAATAAATAAACATACTCTATTTTCGAAATCAAGTATTATTATTATATTGAAGCATGGCGAACACCGATCCAGCGTTGCCCCTGCGCCGCCAGTGCCGCGCCACCACGGATTCCAGTGAAAACTACTCACCAGGATATTACTGGGATTACAGATTGGGTCATGATTACAAATTCAGTGGCCTGAATTTACAGGGTTTATCACGACATTTTCCCTCACCGTAAGAGCATCGGTAGAATTTAACTAATGCAGGTACATAACTTAGAAAAGAGTCGTTGGTACATGGCCGCAGCGGGATTCGAACCCAGTACCTCTCGCTTACGAGCCAGATACTCAACCGCCCGGCCACCGACGGTCTTAAACTGTAAACTGGGACCGTAAGAAGATGACAATCAAAAAGTTATAATTTAAGCAAAAATAACCCTTACTTTAAAGTTGAATACTAACAATATATAGGTTTTGTATTCTGATGTGCTTTTTATATTTGGTTAAATTCAGAGGCAAAAAGTGTGAGAGCGAATAAAAATGGAATGTATGGATCACAAAATAAAGTCCACGGCTTTTGATAAGCGTCGCGAAACATAATATAAGCGATACAAAAATGGACCTTATATTGTGAGCAATACATTCCACTTTGATTTCTCTCACGCTTTTTGCTTCTGATTTGAGACTACTGAATTTAGCCAGGTGTTATTAGCGCATTAGCCCCGCTTACTCCAAATTTATAAACACGTTTAAAAATGACGTTTAACGTTTTTTGTATGAAGTTTATTGTATAAGTATCAGCTTAAATGCATTTAGGAATTTGGTGCAAGCTGCCCTTAGTTATTACACCTTCCTAGTTGACATAATTGCCTAAAATAAATTTTGATATTTTTCATAAGTACAATTAAAAATATTTGACCAAATATATAAGTACTTGCAAAAAAACGCCAATTTCAGGGATTGGGACCTTTTTTACATAGTAACTATTTTACAAGCCTATAGTAAGTGTATACTACTAATCAGGCAAGTACCTATAGGCAAGTACTTTAAAATTTTAATTTTCTTTTTTTCTTGATTTTTATTATTTTGTTTCACATAACGTATCTACTTGTCGTATAATCATCACTTCATCGAATATTTTTATATCGAATTATCGTTATGTCGAATTTTTAATTGTTATGCCGAATCTACATTGGGTAGTAAATGACTTGGCATAATAATATACTTACTTACGATCCTATGTTCCAATTTATTAGAATACTTTCCGCGAGTAATTCGAATCTGCCCCGATGCGCGCGGCAGTGCCACCACCAAGTTCGTAAAACGCCATTACATTATCTATATACGTACCCCTACCTACCTGATTAGATATAAGAGAAATAGTTATTAATTGTATTCATTTAAAAATACTGTTACTTTATTTATTTATTTAACAGTTTGTTGTGCACAAAATTACAAAACATAATTGACATTCAGATAAGATCACAACAGGTACAACATACTATTATTTCTAAAATTGGACTAATTATCAAATTAAAAATGCTGTAAATATCTATTACGTGATGCTGGTACCATGTGTGTTATTCTCGCAAGCAGTTGAATGAACCAGTTTTTTTTTTCAAATATTTTTATTTCAAAAAAAAAAAAACTGGTTCATTGAAAAATTGTAATGATCTTTCATTACAATTTTTCAACATTTTTCACATCTATAAAATGGTAACTTGGGCCAATTAAATAGATCACATATGTCATCTGTCATCATTTCCTTGTGTCCACGACATAAAGTTCATTTTAAATTAGGCCCGAGCGCGCAATTAAATGATGACAGCTGACTTTAATATACGAGTATAAGACTAAAAAGTTTTAAGCCTGACACTACTTACCTACTTCATGAAAAACAATGCAAGTTAATAATGTCTATCGTCATCATCATCACAGCCCATAGCAGTCCAATGCAGGACTTAAGGTCTCTCCCTCGAAAGGAGAGGTTATTGCTATAATCTTCACGCTTGGCAGGCAGGTTGGGTCGCAGTATTGTAAATTTAACAATGGAAAACGCTGCTGCCCATTTCCCAGGCTATGACTAGAAGTTTTGCCTCGAAAACTTTGTAAGGGGTTATCTGCTGATTACGATACGGAAAAATTATTGATATATCTATAATTAGGTACTGTAAATCTGACAAAAACTCTATTTTTACGGTCTCTTGACTTTTACAATGGACTTTTAGAAACGAAAATGTGAATGAATACCTACTTCTTCTACTGTTCCATTCAATAAAATAAATAATTACGTACACCCATACCAATACCATAGGTTTTTGTAACGCTCCGTTATTATTTCGCGATGTCAAACCAAACCCGATCCCTTTATTTACAGAGATCCACAAGGGCCGCATTAAAAGATATGAAACGTGAATTAGTAATTATTTTTTACAACAATAAGTACTTTACGAGTCGACAGGGCGCCGGTGCGGCCAATGGGCGACGAGGGGCGGGGCGGGGGAGCGAGATAGCTACATCGGAGACTCGTGAGCGAGAGCTTCTCGCGAGCGCCAGTCACTCGTCACCACCGTCGCGACTAACTACCTATCTTACGAACACGACGGCGAACACAGCCACTCACCTATCGAAGTATTTGTTGTGCGTTCAAAGTTGGTGTAAACAGTTGCGTGCAAGGACAATATTAAATATTTATTAATAAGCGTACCAAAGACTCAGTCTTTTCAGTTTTGAGCGGTTACTTGTTTTAAAAGAAGGATATACGAAAGTTTGTAAAGACGTTGACTGCTATATACCGTGCGTGAGTGCCACCGATGTGAGGGACAGCTGCGCGCGGGCAAGATGTCGCGGCCGCGCGCCGCCGCCTACACCATCGACCACATCCTGGGACGACGCGATGACCGGGAACTACCAGATATAGGTACTTACCACTATCCTAACCTTACACTAACTAACACTGTAAAAACCATTTTTGACTTTAGGCTTTGCAGAGTGGCTTGGCACTTAAAGAGATCTGATACATTTTTAACAGTGAAAACGTAATGAAACGTGGAATCTTGGCAACCTATTTTACATTAAATGTTTTGACGCAATATAAAATTTGTCACAAAAAGATACTTCAAAAACTAAAACCCTCTATTAAAAACTCAAAATTTAAAAATAAGCCGAATGATGGAAGTAAATAGTGCAAATGCTATTTTAATTTAAGCTTGAAAGCAATAACTACTTCCCACACTCAGCTATTTTTTAACTTTTCAGTTTTTTAATAGTAGGCGGGGTTTTTAGTTTTTGAACAACTTTGTTATTTTTCGCTTTTTAGTTTGATGATCGGTACCAATTTGTTCGACGTAATGCAATATTTGGTAAACCTTTACTTTTGATGTCATTTGCCTTTACAAACTACTTTTAAGTTTATAAGTTACCTACATATATTTTTGAAATCAGATCTTTAAACCTTTCATTTTGACAAATCACACTCACAGCAATTATTTTTTATTTTACAATATGGCGCGCATAATCGAATCTAACGGTATCTTAACTGTCGAAATATATCCAGCCGCTTGGAAGATACGAGGTCATAACGAAAATTACATACTTCCATAGGTACCTACTTACAATATATAACATAACCCTGCCTTGGCAGTCGGGTAAAAAGACATCCATCCATACTAAAGGCCTGCCAGAGTTAACCACTGTAGTAGTTGCCAAAAGTTTACATCTCGTGACTAAAAGTACCGGCAAATGTACCTACATAATTAAAATATTTTTAAAATAAACTGTGTTCTATCCTGTTCGTGCATTTACGCCATTTCATATTAACGTCATCGACCGGGAGAAGTTCAGTAAATATGATGGCATCCCGGCTAGTTATATGCTCCAAGCATCCCGGCTATTGTTCTAATAAAGTGTGTACCCGGGTTGTCTAAAGTCCCTAGTCAACGAAATGATTTTACCTTCCTACACCACTGAAACGGAGCTGTCTTCGTTGAAAATATGCAATCTATACCCAAGAAGGGCGATAATCAGACCCGAATAACTGATTTATTAAATGTAACCTGCTTGCTCTCTAAGGTGATTGAGGGAGTAATTAATACTCAGCTCCTTGGTTAACTCGAGGATCACTATTAGGACTTATTTTGTATTAATGCTTTGTAACTGTACTTGTATGACTTACAATATAATTTTATAATGATTTTCATCGGTGAATAACATTTAATTTTATTATGATTAATAGTTGACATGTAATTAAATTTGAAAAGGTGACATTTAATTTACTTTAATATTGATAATTGACATACTTAAATTCCTTTCTTTTATTGACGTATCATTAATTGAAATTTGGTCATTATTTATTATTGATAGCTTATTGATTATTTAATTAATTTGTTATTAATGACCGTGTATTAATTAATGCAATATGGAATCTAGTTTAATTATTAAATATAAATAAATAAATAATCGTGGACAAATTCACACAACCCCATCTAGCCCCAAAGTAAGCAAAGCAGTTGATTAAGAAGTTGTGTTTGCTTTATTTTTTATTATCTTGCAGTGCCCTCACAGGGTCCCATGAGATACTTACCTACTTTGAAGATGCAATAAATAAATGACTAAATCACTAGCTGAAGAGTGACCGCTTTCTACAAATCGATGTCGAAGATGTGTGTTGTCTTTGAATACTGCTCCGATTTCAAGATAATTAGTGCACTGAACCTTGGGGTACTCCAACCCCAAGGTTCAGTGCTATCTTCCACGCTACTTCATCTGCATATCAACAACATGCTGAATATCCTCAGTATTCACTGTTATGTAGATGACAGTGCTAAAGATGCTGGTTAAATAGTGACCGAGCTAATATCCCTCGTCCAGAGATGTTGGAAAGCCAAAAAAATTGTGTGAGATATAGACATAGACATAATATTTATTTGGCAATTTCTACAATATAAATAAACAATATATTTACAATATAAATATAGAACTTCTTTGCAGAAAGTAATCATGGTGTGGACTAATCTCTCTAAAACATAGTAATTCCAAAGAATATCTCCTGTCTATCTCATAAAGTATTGAAATCGGCGGTGTCGGCATTTCAGCTTGCATACGGTTTTGCAGTCACCTGTGTTTCGTTCCATCCTCATGTCGTGGATTTTCCTGTTACCCGTACGAGCCGCTTTGTTCAAAGTTTATGATACGTAAGGAATGGAACATGTTGCCTACGGCTGTGTTCCTGATCATTATAATCTGGACGCCTTTAACGCTAGAGAGAATGGCTGTTCCTAGATACGGGTATGCGCCACCTTTGGATGCATCGTCACTTACCACCAAGTGCTATAGCGATCAAATGCCTGGCTAGTTTGATTAAAAACAAAACCTGGAATTAAGGACGAATTAGCCTCGAATAAGCTTGGAAGAGTCTTTATCCGATGCAAGCGACACTTTGACCCGGAGGTAACCGCCTACTGCAGTATCCCATTATACGTTCATCGAATTCACGTTAAAATGATTGTGTATGTTTTTGGCTTCGCAATCTTCATTTAACTTCTTCGATTAACAAACAGTGTTTATTATTAAACTGCAAATTTTTATTAAAATCGAACCTGCTTGTGACTCAACCAAACTAAAATCCTCTGATTAACGATCTTAATTAGCATTATCATTTGAAGTAATATGTAAACAGTTATGGATTTTTGTGATGTCAAGTAAATCATGTCTATGTATATGTTTGTTTAAAAGGAGATGAGAGTACAGTGTCAGTTAAACATTAGATTTACTGAGCGAATGTTTTCCCAAATGACATCGTAGACAGTGCCAAGATACATTGTTTCTTCGCTGTATCGATACATCAAGTATTGACGTACCATATATTTGAAAAAATAATCTCTATTTTGCATAGACTTTTGTAGATTCAGGTACCTGAATTTTCTAATTATAATCATTTCATAAAAAAGTACTTACTATAATACAGGGAGCACTTCATTAAAGGATTTGTGTTAATGCGAAGTGGGCGGTAAAAAGACTTATTGACAACTAAGCTTAACTCTCTTTCAATACAGATGAGGGGAAACATTCAAACATATTATTGCTGAATAAGACGAAAGGGATTAGAGATTAAAAAAAGGAAATAGAAAAAAACGGACGGGCTCTCTCCGTAAACACTTACAATGGTTTATTATTAATTACAGTACACGAGGGTAAATAATAACATCGGTTAGTTTATACGAATATGATGCTCTACGAAGCCGAACTAGCGGATGTGCATTATTTACAGCCGACATCTGTTAAATGAAAATAAATCATCTTAGTTGTGCTCTCGAGGACGACGGCCCGGGGTCCGCTTAAACCATGATCCAGGATTTGGCGATCAGGTAATTACAGTGGAGCGACTACCATCTGACCTCCGTGACCCTGCTACCAGGGAAACCTGACCAGATTGGATCATGGTTACAAATTCAGTTACCTCAATTTACAGGTTTCATCGCGATGTTTTCCCTCACCGTAAGAGAATCGGTTAGAATTCTACTAATGTACATAAATCAGAAAAGAGTCATTGGTACATGGCCGCAGCGGGATTCGAGCCCGGTACCTCTCGCTTACGAGTTGGATACTCAACCGCCCGGCCACCGAAGGTCTACAGCCGACATCTGTTATAACTAAGCAAACGGTTTGAATGAACGAATATATTAATAAGTAGAAATAAATTACAATACAAAAAGGAGCATAGGCGATTGGTTTAATTTTTAGTTATTTTGATACACAAGAAGTACAGTTGCAGCTGGTAGATATTAATGTGTAATATGATTAAGTTAGAAAATGACAAAGTGCTCGTGACTGAACAATGAACATCCTTTGTTTTCTTGGATTCTGTTATTCGTTTAAGTAGTCATATATTTTTCAAAATCCTCTTGAGCAGAAAAAATCTATTATCTATACTGTGATCAAAAAGTAAGGTGAATTTGTATATAAAATGTAAATTTTTTATTTATTGTTCCAAATCTTCAATTTCATTCTCATCCCAAAGTAATACACGTCCGATAAAACGCACTTTTGCCATCGCTTTTTCTAGTTCTCGAAACAGTCGGAATAGTCTTTTTTCGGTATAGCCTTCAAGACCTTCTTCGATTCGGTTTTTATCTCCTCAATCGTGTCAAAACGGCGTCCCCGCATTGGCCGTTTGAGTTTGCTGAATAGCCAGAAGTCGCATGGAGCCAAATCAGGCGAATACGGTGGTTGCGGAACGATATGAATCGAGTTTTTGGCAAAAATGTCGCGAAGAACCAATGCAGTATGAGCCGGTGCATTATCGTGATGAAGGAACTAAGAGTTGTTCGCCCATAATTCCGGCCGTTTTAGACGAACAGCTTCACGCAAAGATATTCCAGCACTATAAGCGAGGTCTCTTATTGTCAATCGTCGATTTTCAAGCACCAAATCTTTGATCTTTTGGACGTGGCCCTCGTCGGCAGACGTTGATGGTCGTCCAGAGCGCGGTCCGCCTTCAACGCGTTCTCGGCCCGCTTTGAACTCGTTGTACCACTTATAAACGTTTTTTTGTGCCATAGTTTGATCAACAAAGGCCTTCTGCAACATTTTCAACGTGTCCGCACAAGAATATTCGTTCCGCAAACAAAATTTGATGCAAGTTCTTTGCTCAACAAAATCACCCATTGTAAAAATAAAAATATTAACTTTTGATTGTTTAATAAAACACGTGTAACTCGGAGACAAACAAACCTTTTGACAAACAGACGCTTGGCAAATGTTATAGACAGTCCTACCAACCTAGGAAAAAAAATTTACCTGCCTTCCTAATGCCCTGGAGTTCCTTCCTAATGCTCGGAATCAATCTACTGCTGATTCCGAGTTCAACCCCCACATCAATAGAGAGCATTACCAAAATCTCAGCTTGGTTGGCAGGTTGGACATCCCATTGCAGAAATTATTAAACTGGAAACGCTGCTGTCTATTTTTTGGTTTACGAAGCCACCTAATAGATCGTCTGCCTCTACAACATTAGTCGCCTTTTACTTTATTTTTATAGAGCTAGCATACGACCCGAGACTAACGAGTATCATAGCTCTTTTAAAAATAAACGATTTGATGACCCTTACACAGTTCTATCTCTCTGATTCGAGCCGGAGTAGAAAAACCGAAGCTGCGTAATTGGTAGATCGCATCGCAGCCGATAAAAGGGCAAATTTCCGACGAATCCGATTTGTATCGCCGTTAACTGCCAATTTGTCCGGATTACGGCGCGGGGCGCGACGCCGCCGCTGCCTACGCGAACACACATGCTCGTTTGCTGGCGTACTCGGCACTTTGAAGGTTTCAAACAGAATAACTATCGTATCAATACCGTTCGTTTTGTTAGGTTGTCCTTGTTGTGAGAACTGTTTTGAATTCTGAGAATAAAATGTCTGTATATTACTTTGTAATACATCATACACATCGCTGTCACATCGTGACATTTCACTGCTAGACTTGAGCCTTTTCCCGTTTAGTGGAGTTCACTGCAACGATTTCCACGCTTGGCAGGCTGGTTGCGTATAGCAGCAGCGTTACAACCTACGTCCACTTCCTGGTTTTTGAAGGTAGATGGCCGAGCATGCCTCTATGACTAGATTTATCGACTGCAGCCCAGCCTGAAGCAGTGTTGGCATTCAGACAAGGAGCATTCCAGGCGAAATGTCTGATCTGTAATACGTTCGAATAGCTTCATTTTGTGGCTTATGAATTATATATCAATAGTTTCCTTTATGTCAGGCATAAGCTCCGTAGCTACGATCCTGTTAAATAGCTTAGTGAGAAAGAGTATGCCCCGGGTCCCCATTGTTTTCCAGGTTTCTTTGGGTATTCCGTCATGACCAATAGTTTTTCAGTTCTTCATACGGTCCAGAGGTCTCTCCACATCGTCAAGGGAATCTGGCTTATCAAGCCAAGGTTTGCAGGAAGCTGTGGTGGTGGTACTTGGTTGTTGGCCGCGTTACACAGTTCCTTGAAATGACAGTACCAACGGTCTTAATAGAGTTTGCACTTGTGAGCAACTAGCAGCCCTTACCTTTTATGGTAACACACTTTGTTACATCTAAACTGGCTCGACTGCGCGACTTTGACAACTTAACTTTGAAAGCTTCTGCTCCTCCACAGTATCTAAGGCTTCATAGAGCGAAGCCAGCTGAGCCGATCGTGCCTATGCTACCACCATTTTACGTCGCCGCTCTGCTCTCAAGAACAACTTCTTATCTGAAGGTGCCATTTCTTGAAACATGCATTTTTGTCCCAGACCAAAGTACCACAATAGAAATATCACAATAAAAGTCTCTAACGTTTCCGAATCATACAAGTGCATATTACAGGAATAGATATAGATGGTTTCAAAAGGCTTCGTATTAGGGTTACATTTTCGGCCTCTGGGAACAGAACTCTAAATATTAGTAAAGTGAGTCCACTTTAGAGTCCTAATCACTCTCAGCTTAACACAGCGAAATAAAAATAATATTTGACTGGTGTTTGTCATTTACTATTTGAAATAAAAGTATTATGTGTCGTGTCCACCTGACGAGACGAGACTAAATCACCTCCAAACACCTATTGATAAAAAAAATTAATAAACTCAATCCGTCGAAATTGGAAGTTGGCGCTTTCGCGCGCAGGTGAGCGTGAAGCCGATTTAGCGGCGATCTTTGATCCTGGGCCGAGTCACCGAGTCGGCGGCGCAGTGAGCAAGGGCTCACTCATAATTAATTCGGCTACAGTTACACGTGACTCCGGCGAAGTCGCGGCTCAAAGCGGCGATTATCCGCTCCGGGTCGCCCGAAAGGCGGCGGGGCGCGGGGCGGGCGCCGGGGCCGTGATTACATTGCCGTCACAATGCCATACAAATTGTTTAACGCGATATTAATATTAATATCGCAGTTTGATTCGATCGCTCCCCTTCGCGATCGACAATACGACAATGCGCGCAGCAACAATGGCCGCAGCGTTTGATTGGCTCTCATGTTTGCCGACCTCTTTGTGCCACCGGTGATCTCTTTTAATTCCTCGCAACAAAAGTATAAAAATAGAATTAGTATAAATCAATAGTGGAGCCGGAGTGGAACGAATAACATCGAGCGACGTTAAGTGCCGTACAAAGCGTGTTTTGTCAGTTCGCTGCGAGGGTTCGCCGGTGGGAACGCCGACATGCCAATTTAATGAAACGATTACATTTTAACTGCCCATTTAAATTGTACAACTCACTGTCAAGAAGATTATCCGCTATTCATCCGTCAGTCAATTAGTACGGCGAGCGGCGAGCGGCGAGTGAGCGACGCTCGTCGCTTACCAGTCACTGTAATGTTATTGTGTGCTTTTTAGGATATTAATTCAGAGCACTTACAAAAGCTATACAATATGTCACATTAACAAAATAATATTAATTTAATTTATTTACATATTAATAATTTAAATACTAATAAAAAATTACTCTTATTTACCAAAAATAAACAATCACTATTCTTATTAATTTTTTCTTTCCAACTTGGCTGTCGCACTGCCGAGCATTCCGAATGCAATAATTTAATACGGCGTTTTCTTAGAATGCCTAGTTACCCATTTTCTGCTTTGGGAAGATCCTATACAGACAATCTGTCTATATTTTGTTTTGTAATCCAGCCATAAGTGAAAAGCATGGTATTGTACTCTGAATGTGTACAACAAATATTTAAGTATTTAACATGTCGTCACCCTTCTTTTAAAGTGACACACAACATAAATGTAGTGTATATCAGTACCCCCTCACCCCCTGAGAGGTCAACAGTAAACAGAGTGTGCTCTTGGCTTGTTTAATTAATTTTGCACATAATGTCAACCAAAGTGCTAGAAAACTTAGTTCGCGATCTGTCGAAATCGGTGACCAACCTGGTGTCACGAATTAGTGCTCTAGAATCGATAATTAGCGAGCAATCTAGTCAAATCGCTACACTAGTGCTCAATCGGACTTGTGCAACATCTACCCCCGACATATCGAAAATTGGAGCGACGGCACCTGAACCAGAAGCGCTGCAGCGACCACAACGCCAAGCCCGTCTAAGGGCTATGGATGCTATCGGACGAACAGCGACCGCTGGAAAGCGCGGCAACGCTACCGGGGTAAGCGCATCGACTAGTGATTCGCCGGCAGCACCTGATCGACCGAAATCTGTCGATGTGACCCGACCGACTGATACTATCTCTGCGGAGGCCACGAAATCGGCGGCAATATCGAGAACTTTGGATGCGGACTCGGATTGGACCAAGGTGAAAAACAGAAAAAGCAAGAAACCTCGCTTGCACGTCACTGTAGGATCCGGTAAACCATTTCACAATCTACAAACTGTAGAGAGACTGAAATATGTGCAGGCCTGGTCATTCAGACCCGAAACAACAACTCAGCAAATTCGAGATTTCCTCAATGGAATCGCTAAATCGGAAGACTATCACGTTCAAAAACGTATACTCAAGACCGATAGGCATTCTTCCTTTATAATAGGGATTCCAGAAAGTTTATTCGATCAAATAAATTCGCCGACTGTATGGCCACAAGGTGTGCGCTATAGCAACTGGTTTCTCGCGCGCCCCCGCGAGTGCCGCGGGACCGAAGCCGACGCCAGCGCAGCTGCGCCAGTCGCCGCCGCCGCAGTCGCCAAACGCTAGCCGCATTGACACTACGTGTCGCCGTTCTTTGTATGCCGTAGTTCAAAATGTACAGTGTTTACGGAACAAGACTCATCGCATCGAATCCTTTACTCAGAGTGACTGTCGTTACGATCTCCTATTGCTTACGGAGCACTGGATGACCGCGGATGAAATTAATGTATGCAGTATTATAAATTATAATTTAGCATCGCATTATTGTAGGCCCTCGCGGCGACATGGAGGTACTTGCATTTTTGTCCATAAAGATGTAACATACCTAGATAGAAGTGATATTTGCGCCTTTTCTATTGAGATGCATATAGAAATTGCCGCTATCGAAGTGATTGACTTGAACATAATTGTAATTTGTGTTTATAGATCCAACACGGAGGGTGATTTCGGGGTATTCACGCGTCAATTAGAGCTCGCGCTACAGAGCGTTGTCAGTGAAAATGCCCAAATATTAATTATGGGTGATATTAATGTTGACTTATTAAAATCGAGTAAACAAACAAAGGATCTTTTCGACCTACTTAACTCATATAAATTAAAATCATTAGTTCGTTTTCCTACGCGCATACAAGGCGAATCTCAGACCTGCCTAGATCATGTATACTCTGATCTTGAGGACATAAAGACATCAGCATTGCAATTGGCAATTAGTGACCATATCGCTGTATGTGCCAAGGTAACGGTCTCCCGACTAATTACAACCACTCGACATGTTACTAAAAGACTGACATCGGATTATAACATCAATCGTTTCATAATGTCGATTACACATTACGACTGGTCTGGAACCAATGACATATTGGGCACTTTCACTGCATTGTTTGATTATTTCTGTAAGCGTAAGAAGGTTCAGTGTCGTACAATACAACAGCTATGGTGCAATAAGAACACTAAACATTCCACAGAGTTGTTGCGAATGATGACAATGTATGTACAACACTTCCCAAATAACGTAGAATTAAAGCAGTTTTACTTAGGTTTTAAAAGTAGGCATATTAGTTTGCTCGCACAGACTAGAAAGAAGTTTCTAAATGAATTGGTTTCTACTAATGTTAATCCAGGGCGGGCTTTATGGACCATGATAAAGTCTGAGACAAATAAAAATCCTCAAATCAATGGAATGGAGATATTGCAACACGCAGTAGGCGGCCCGGGCGAGGCGGGGCGGCAGCGCCTAGCGAGTGCGCTAAATGCGCACTACGTATCCGTGGTAAAGGATACGCCGCTGCGGCCCGACATCACTGTTGCTTTGAAATTATTGCGCGACAATGTCCCACCGGTACATCGCAGTATGTTTTTTAATCCATTTACAGTGGATGAGCTTCACAAAATTATTAGGAAAATTAAACCTAAACGGACGAAAGACATTTATGACGTTCCCACGTACATTCTGCATAAATTACCCCGCGAATTTATGGTTACTATGTGTAATTTGTTCAATGAAGCGGTGTGCCACGGTAATTACCCTGATTACTTAAAATTGGTCAAGGTCATCCCAGTTTACAAGGGCAGGGGTAAGAGGACTGATCTAAAGAGTCATCGACCGATCTCATTGGTACCGGCTTTTTCAAAAATTTTTGAAATTGGTATATGTTCACGTCTCTCCGAATTCCTCGCCAGCAATAATTCAATGTGCCGGCAGCAGCACGCCTACCAGGCGGGCCGCTCCACGGCGGGCGCGGCGCGGCTGCTGCAGCGCACCGTGCTGCGTCAGCTGGAGGCCAGGAGACGCGTCGCGGCCGTATTCTTTGACCTATCTCGTGCTTTTGATTTAGTAGACCATCAGCTAATCTTATCTAAACTTGAGCATTACGGTGTTCGTGGTGTTCCGCTACAGCTAATTAAAACGTTCCTGTCTGACCGTACACAAGTAACTGACGTAGGTAGTAGTAGGTCTGAACCTGACTTAATAGGTGACAGATCTGTCCCACAAGGATCAAATGTCGGAAATTGCATATTCTTGTTAATGATGAACGATCTGCCGTTCGATTCTGACTTTGTCGAATTCATCATGTACGCGGACGACATTTGTGCTATTGTACACGCCAGCGATGAGAACGAGCTAGGTCAAAACGTTGAAACAGTAACGCATACGATCGCGTCTTGGGCCCAGGCAAACGGCATGCAGCTGAATATTGCTAAGACTAACCTGGTAGAGTTTTCGTTGAAGCGAGGTGCGGAGGCAACAGTGTCAGTGCGGGTGGATGATGTGCCTGTTCCCAGTGTTGATTGCGCTCGTTTTGTCGGTTTCGAGTTTGATCGTTACCTCCAGTGGCATGATCATATTGATAAAATATGTATCAGACTGAACTCGGCTGTTTTTGCAATTATACGACTATCACGAACACTAACACAAAAAAATCTGCTATCGGCTTATTATGCTTACTTCCACTCCCACCTGGCCTATGGTATAGACCTGTGGGGGCAGGCAGCAGATCGAAATCGGCCATTTTTATTACAGAAGAGGGTGGTGCGTGTTTTGTCCGGCGTGGCGCTCGATACGCCCGCGAGACAATTGTTTATCAATTTAAACATACTCACCCTACCTTCTCTGTACATTTACCAGGTAGCCAAACATGTGAGACAGAATCTAAAGGAGTTTCAAACGATCGCACTACGAAGCTCCTCTAGGAGGCAACACGATCTGCCCATACCGACTCACCGCCTTGATAAAACTACTCGATCGTTAGAAATAATGGGTCCGCGAGTCTTTAATAAACTACCGATAGATATACGCGGGAGCAAAACTGAGTACGGCTTCCTCAAAAGATTAAAAACGATGTTAATTGAAAAAGCATACTATTCTGTAAAAGAGTTCATTGATGAGTGATGCCCTTCATTCTCCTCCGCTGTAATGGCTTTGTGATTGTGTTGACATCTATTGAAATCGATTATATTATTTGACATATTCTTTTTTTTTTATGTTCTATTATGTTGTTTTTTTTTTTTCATTTTATTGTAATTGATTACATTTATTTCATAATTCTTTTAATATTTTTAAGTTGACTTTATTATCTATACATATATTATTTTGACATTGATATTATAATTACTTGAATGTTTTAATTTGACATGCCAATGATTGTTATTCGTCATCTAATCTAATTATTTCAATTGTATTTTGATTGCTGAAATTAACTGTTGATAATTTTATATCACGTATTGTTATGACGATGTATGTATAATACTATAAATAAATAAATATAAATATAAATAAATATAAATATAAACTGTTGGTGAACCTAATAAATAAATAAAATTCGACAGTTGTTTAGACAATTCTCATTGTTGGCTGCCGCCTGCTGAAAGAGACTGCAGATTGTAGTGGCCTTTTAGGCGGAGTCCTGGGCTTCTGGCCCTAGTTTATAGTTACGCACCCTACCAACTCGGATGTCCAGTTTTATTTTATTTTATTATCAATAGGCTTGCATTTGACCTCAACTCTCCTGATGAAAAGCGACGATAGAAGATACCTATTCATTCTTGATTTAAAACCCCAAGGATTTACTTATCGGGGAACTTTGCGCTTTTTCCCGTGCGTACGCGGTAGATCAATCAAATTGTACGTACACGATCAATTTCAAACTTGCGTTGTATAGCGTGATCCCGTTGAAAGTTTTAACCCTAATCTCTAAAAGAGGGGTGTTATTAGTCTGACACTTGTCTGTTTATAGCATCGTGGTTCCCTAACGGCTGGACCGATTTCGATGCGCTTTTTTCATTAACAAGCCTGCCAGTAAATAAAAAAACAACATTGTACAGTGTACAACAAAATCGCTTAGAACAGAGCAAATTGGAGATAGCTGCAATGGCAGAACAGTGTAATTAAAATAAGTTTAGAAGTTGTTTCGTGAAATACCAATCACATATAAACTTTCGGTAGTTCAGTTGGTAAGCCGCAGACGTCCAGTCTTGACCACCCGCCGCCAACTCGGTGTATAGGTCATAATATAAGTGGAATAAGACGTGTAAGCTCCAATGGTATGTAACCTACCGGTATCGGGAAAGAGGTTCCGAGAGAAACCTAATCTATGCGATGGATTGACATCGCTGAGCGTGATGAGAGGCTTACGACGCGAGGATGCCGAAGCCCGGGCGAAAATAAGAAGAAATAGTAGGCAAGCGGACCCTGGCAGAAGCCGAACCGCTGTGATGATGATGATTCATGATATTACTGAAATGGTGATTTAGATTGATGCGGTCTTGATGAAATGGTAATGATTCGCTTTATTTGTATCCTTATAAAGCCTGTCAAGAGAGAGCTGCTGTTGCTGTTGAAATTAGTTCTACAATATTCCCCAATATGGCGACATATCTTAAATTTCTGGACAACAGATTTTTTATTGTTCCTTTACCTACAGATTTTTTGGATAATAATTTAAATGTTTAAATATTTGGTTATAATTTTATATTGCGTACGGCTAAGGAATGGATGACGTTCTCTGAGAGCCGGAAAGTGGGGTTTCTTGCCTGGTCATGCAAGATAAAAACGAAATAGGTACATAAATCAACTCGATGCTGAGTCGCTGAGAGTAGCTTCGTCAGTAAGGATAAAATTTTCCAAAATTACTTCTAAATGTTATATATTTGCGACGTGAAATAAGCCATCAAATAAATATTACAATGACATTTTTTGGCACTGTATTTGTTGCCTTTTATTGAAATAATCAGCTAAACTTTGACAGGGGTACGTGGAGCCATAAATTTGAGGAGTGTATGTATCCACAAGGTGGACCGACGACTTGGCAAAGATCGCAGGTACCAGCTGGATGCGGAAAGCACGGGACCGATTTTTGTGGAGATCTCTGGGGGAGGCCTATGCCCAGCAGTGGGCATCTTCGGTCTTATATGATGATGATCATGATGATGATGATAACACATTTTTTTGCCCGCAGACCGCATGGAACTGAAAGCCGAGTCTGGCCCGCCGTCCGACTCGGAGCCGGAGGTGGAGGCGGAAGCGGAGGCGGAGGCGGCGGCGGGCGCGGCGGCCGCGCGCGAGCCCGACGATTTGGACCTCGACGCTGCCCGCCCGAGAAAGGTGACTCGCTTTGCTGACTCTTTTTTTTTAATTATGCTTTGTCTAATATAAGACGATAATTTTGACAACTCACTAATTCTTGGTCCTTGGCGCACGCCTATGAAGTATCGCGTTTTGTTTCGGTAAAATGTACTACGGATAATATCGTATTTCTATGACATAATTCGAGTTCATTAATATGTGAGCATTACCAAGGCTTCAAATATAAATGTACATGGAAAGGTTCTTATATATCTGAGCAGATTCATCAATTAAACATATGTACATCTGCTCAGATATATAAGTACCCTTTCATGTACATTTATATTTGAAGCCTTGGTAATGCTCACATATTAATGAACTCGACTGTACCACTCCTTTAGTGAAGTGCCACGAATAACAAATAACTACAGACTATCGATTAAAATTAACATTCAGTAATTATATTATGTTAGTATTGTAATAAATGTTTCATTTTTTGTTTGGATTTCACCCTAAGAGATCTTTCACAACAACGATTTCGCCTCGCGCGTAGGTATTCTACCGAATAGGCTGACTGACCGAATAACAATACTCACGGTTTTTAATGTCATTATTAATAAATTATAAATTCAAAAGAAAAAAATATAGTATCTTTTGTATAATACATACAGCATAACAATGCAACTATCGATTCCAAGTTCTATGAGAATGATAATCGATTATCGAATATATTCATTAACGATTTTACACTACCCCATCCCTATTGTGAGCTGTCGAAATTATCAAACTCAAACTTAGCAATACTATTGACGTTAGGTTTTTTCACAGTTATTATTTGTTAAAACTCTACCATTTTAAACCAAAGCTGAGCCCCAATCTGCACTAACATCAAAATACCGTTGAATTCACTCAGTGACAAGCGAGCCCGCCTTATGGTAAGTGCTAACTGTCGCCCATAACATCTACGATTTTTATACTTAGGTTGCAGGTAATAAAAATACAAAACAGTAGGTGCGTTGTTACTGTAAGGATAAAGATAAAATGCCTCAGGCCTGTAATTTAGCTGGCTACCTAATCCTTGAAACCGGAACACAACAATGCAAGCATTGTTGCTTGGCGGCCGAAATAAAGATAAATGTCAATACCACACTGCCAAAAGATTAGAAGACGCCGGCAAAAGATGCCGGAAGACGCAGCGTGGGTAGGCCTCCAACAAGGTGGACCGACGACCTGGTAAAGATCGAACAACTGGTTGCGGACGGCACAGGAGTGGCCTTTGTGGAGATCTCTGGGAGAGGCCTATGCCCAGCTGTGGGCGTCTGACGGCTGATATGATGATGATGATTATGATAGTCTTGTAACCGGCTGATTGAAAGCGTAGGCCCTAACCCCCCGTGTGGCAGCAGGTGCGCCGCAGCCGGACCACGTTCACGACGTACCAGCTGCACGAGCTGGAGCGGGCCTTCGACAAGACGCAGTACCCGGACGTCTTCACCAGGGAGGAACTGGCGCTGAGACTCGATCTGAGTGAAGCTAGGGTGCAGGTCAGTGCAATACATACTCTTTTAAATACAGGCAGGCAAATAGATAAGTAGTTACCGCGCATGGAACACATGAACAAAATTGTAGAAAAATACATACACTCACGCACGCCCGAATCTCACAGGGGTAGGCAGAGACTATCGAGTGCCACAACCTACGACCCTCTGACACACACCTTTAGCTGCTTCCACATTCATACATTTACGCCGGTTGAGCACACTCCTGACCGGCCCTTTTTGGAGAAGGCTTTGAGAACGAAATCACTAGCAAACGCAAAATTCTTTATCAATTGTTTTAATTATGTATTATCTAATCGATTAGAATATTAATTCAATTGACAATCAAAATCTTAATTACATTCCAATTAGACGTCAATATTAGCACATTGTTGCGCCTCTCCGCGCAATTACGGTCCAATCAGCGACCGGTTGTGCGGTTAAACCATGGTTAAACTAACTCGTGTTTAATTAGTCGGTCGCTCTCGCTAGCTAGTTGAATAGATGTGCGTTGTACTCCGAATAAACTGGGTTTAGCAGCGTGGTACAGACTGTTCCTTAATTTATATCAATACGTCGTAGATCGTCGTTTTATTTGTAACTTCTGTGGTTCAACGGTGCATTGCTTCGGCTGACTTTAAGTCGAGTGTTTAAATTTTATAAAATTATTAATTTTTAATAATAGGAGTGTCGGTGGCCGTGTGTTAAAATTCCACTGCGGCCATTTACTTAATGACTTTTTCTGAGTTATTTACATTAGATGAATGCTAACCGATGCCCTTACGGCGCGCGGCGTTGGAAAACATTGTGATGAAATCTGCACATTCAGGCGACTGAATGTGTAACCATGATCCAATCTGGCCAGATTACCCTGGTAGCATGGTCACGGAGTTCAGATGGCAGTCACTCCACCGTAATAATCTAATCTGACCAATACTGGATAATGGTCAAGACAGACCCTGGGCCCTCGTGCTTGAGAGCACAACCGGGACAAGACCGCCAAGAACATTTTTTTAAATGTATTAATTTTGAATAATAAAATACCATTTTTAATTTCATTCTATTAATAGTTTCCTCACGATGTTTTCCCATATCGTAAGCGTATCGGTTACCGGTATCGAAACGGTTATCGGTACATGGTGGCACTAGGTACCGAGTTCGATACCACCCTCTGACGAGTCCGACCCGTTGCCGATGCTCCAAATCGGACATCAATAGATGCCGACTATGAATCCAATACCAAATTGCTTGTTGTAATGCCACCCTTGAGCGCTCTGACTGACATTTGGCCCTCAAATTGCCGCCATTTCAAACCGCAGCAGGCAGACGCCACCGCTTGTAACTCACGATGATTTGCATATTTACGGATATGTTTCCAACAAGCCATGCCATCATCATCCAAGCGGTCAATCCCGGCTTCAGCCAGGGTACGCGGTAGTAGGTAAGTGTTTTTAGATTTGCTGAAAGCGACTTCTCGCTATTAAAGTGGTGTTTAAGCTATTTCTTGCGGCGCCTGTTTGACCCGCACAGCCCGGCAGGGAAAAGCCGTTTCGCTAGAGATAACTATAGATAAAAACAAAATTTTTTTTTACTACGTAATTACGTCTCAAATTGTTGTGGAATTTTTATGCGACATAGATATACATATCTTTACTTGAGCCAAAAGACGCATCAAAATAAGTAGGGCGATGAGGCAAGTGATGTAAATAAGAAAAAATCTATCACCGTAATCGATTTTAGCGAATTTTTGTTCATTTGTTAATATGTATATTATATACAATTTTTATTATTTTGTTATAATTGAATGAAGTACAGCCTATCCACTTTACGTAAATTTAAAAACCTCAACTCTCCACCTCTGAACTTTCCACCTCCGAAAACCTTGCCTAACCCGCCCATCCCTACTCTACGCGCCATTGGGCCGCCGCCGCGCTGCACAATGCCCGCTAATCCGAGCATCATTACGCCCTCGCGTGAACTGCGCTAATGCCCCCCCCCAAGCCCCCCCTACCTCCCATCCCTAGTAAAGCTAATTGCTCGAATTACGCTCTGGATTCGTGTCTCGGCTCTCCAGGGCTTCTAGGACCGACTGAGCCCCTGATTACGTTGTTTGTTGTCAGACAAATGGGCACTTTCTGCTGAGATTTGGATAATTGTTTAATTGTGACATTATCATCAGTGCAAGATATAAAGCGTCGGTGGCCTAGTGGTTAAGGGGTCCGCCCCCGGTGTTGCTGATGTCCATTGGTGGCGATGACCACTATCCATCAGGTGGCCGGCTTGCGTATTTGCCAATTTATAATCAACTCATTTCTAACACAATCTCCTTCTTAGTCAAAAGATTTGTGAATCGGTGGATCTTCGTCGAAAATTCGCAATTTGTTATGTATTTTTATGTAGGTATATAATTGTTCTTTTATTTTATTAGATACATGTAGTACATGCGAAAATGCGCCGGCGCATAATTATGTGCTGTTTCGATGTCACGACCATACCACACTGTAGTCCTCTTGTTAAAGTTTAGGTTAGCAATAGTTAGCATGGCACATGAACTAACTTTTGCCTGTTTTCACCCGCGGACTATGTTTTCAGGCCATACAATAGCAATACTAAGTCTTTATAGTAGAATACTTTACAGTTATAATGAGTGAATAGGCTGTTCCTAGACAGGCATGCTCCATCATCGGCCGCATCGTCACTTACCACCAGGTGAGATAACGATCTAATGACTGGCTAGTTCAATTATAAAAAAAACCTTCATAAGTGTACTTACTAATATGGATGTTTATCCTAGAATTAAGTAAAGTGTCAATAGATACGGTCTATGTCTGATGTAGGACAGGCATTGTGAATCACAAATGCAGTATTTTTAGCCCACCGCCGTCCGTCAGGTGGGCTGTCCGCTCGTTTGTCACTGCGAATTGTATAAAAGAATCATTCTCAAAGCAAGAAAATCTTGTGTTGGATAACTGATAAACTACTTATATTTTTTTTTTCAAATATTATTACAAATACTTTATACACCCAGACCCGTAACAGAAATTAAAATAGGTCCGTTTCAACAAAATTATGCATTTATCTCGTCATAATCCTTTCGGCATGTAATCGCCAAATCGCAGCCTAGTATTCTTCATAATTCCAGTTCCATTCCCTTTGATTCACTCGCAGCGGCTGATCCCACTCGAGGCTGTTCGTTACTGCGCATTCACTCGAGGACCTAGTAATATGTGACTGAAGACTTCAGAGCGACGGCAGCTGTGTAGGGGTGTGTAATCCACTGCGAGTTTGGTACGCGATACGCGTGAAGCTGGCTTGAAACACCAGCAATGGCTTAGAAACAAACGTCAACGTCAAACGACACCTCGCGCGGATCCTTTAATTCACAGAAAACAGATAAGGTGTAATCCATTGCAAGTTTAGTACTTGGCGCGCGGGGAGGATGGCTTAGAACACCAGCAATGGTTGAGAAACAAACGTCAATGTCAAACGGCCGACCACACGCTTCTCTCGCCCGGGACATAACATTATGCGGTGCCTCATTAGGTTTTAAAATTGGAACGGGCGCCATCTGGGGTAAACGGTGCCGCCCCGCGAGTGATCGGCACTTGAAGCGATTGCTCTGACGGTGGTGTTGCCAACTTTACTTGTCAAAAAGGGTGCGTGGACTGAAAAAGGTGTAGAACATTTTGTGAGTGTAGAATTTCGAGGATACTTTAAGACTAAGGTGTAATTTAGTATGTATCAGCAGTATAGATAGACAGACGGATAAATTATTTATTGCGACACAAGAATAATGACATTAAAAAGTTCCGATAAAAATCGTAACTAGTTGTGGGCAAAGGCGTATATTATCAAACAAACAATCAAACATGATTAAACAGCAGCAATGTAGAGCTGGCAACATGGGTAACTCTGGGTGCCGCTGGCAATCCACGAGAATCTCCCGGCAAGACGTCGCGCCACAAAATAGCTCGGCGAAGCCGGTAATTGCTGCGGAAACGGCCCGCTGCCACTTTCCTGTAATTAATATTACACTATTACAGCTCGTCTGATCTCCGTTACTATGAACCTCGGCGGAAGCAGGTCTAATAGAGACGGCTACAGACTCCTCGAGATAGATGTTACCTTGATTTGGCAGTGGCGATTTTACATTTACAAAATACCAACTTGCATACGAAGCTGTCACAGCAAACCCGTTCTAGAACATATAAAAAGAAGGGATAATTGAATTACCTATAACCAAATTGAATTTGGTAAAAAACACAACCCACACACACACAAAGGGGTACAATTAGCAGAGTCCAACCAAAAACTGTCTTAGTTTTGTATTGTTTGCGATGAGCTTGAAATATTCGCAATTAGTAAATGTTTGAGATTGCACAACAGCATGTCTAACGACCGCATCGCATCCGCTCTCCTTGGGTTGCCGATGTTCGTCGACGGCAGCCACTTTTCATCAGGTGGACCGTTTGACCGCATCCTTGCATCCTTGGCAATAAAAAAACACTACGACTACGACAATAACTGCAGACAATATTTCGCTGACGCTTATTGATTTCGAGGTGTCAGTCGCTTCGCTGGTCGGTTCATACATTCCATTTCATTCAATGCAACAGTCTCCATATACCTTTTTCATTTATTTAAATTTACTTAATATTCATATTTATTTAATTTATATTTATTTACGAGCTTGCACCTATCTCAAATCAACGCAACCGCGACTCCCGGAGTGTTGCACGTTTGCCTCCATCTTTCAATAGACATAGGCTACTTTGTATTGCCCTCCACTCCCAAGATATTGGTGCAATAGTCCTCGTGAGCAAAAAGATAGTAAGACATATGGTTTTTTGAAATCTCTGTATCTTTAATCAGTCACATATAGACTGTGCCCGCCGTAGGTTATCCCGCTCCATCGAGTTCAACGAGTAAAAAAAATTTAGGACACCCGCAAAACCTGGCGTGATTTTTATTAGTGACCCAAACTTCTACTTTTTGGAGCAACAGTACTTACATATAAAATAAAATAAAAATATCCTCTTGTAATAAAAGCATTACTAGTATCCTAGAAGTATAAAACTACTAATTTTCTACTAATTTTCCCAACACGATCCAATTAGACCAATATTCGACCACTCAAAAGTCATATCACGTCGTGTTGCATAGAGCATTATTGATTCGGAAGCCCGCGGCCGCCGCGCGGCGCCACTCGAATTAATTCTCTCGGTTGGTGTTTGCCTCTATTGCTTTCGAGTGGGCAATCCCAATGGCTAAGGGGTCCGACTCGTACCCCGAGGTATCGGGTTAGAGACTTAATGTACTTACCAATGACTCTTCTCTGAGATATTTATTAGTTATCGATGCGCTTACTGTGAAGAAAAACATCGTGATGCAACAAAACAACCTGCACACCGGGGTTACGGAGGTCAAATGGCTGGCAGACGTTACACTGTAATTACCTGATCTGCCGAATCCTGGATCATAATCAAGGCGTACACCGGGACCTCGCGTGAGAGCACAACTGGCACATTAACGCCAAGATGACCATTTTATAGCTGCTAAATACATGCTACTCCAAAGACCACCAAATACTGTATGATGTTGAACAAATTGCAAGCGGGAGTTTCGTCCATTGACTGAACAAAAAGAACAATTACACTACATAATAATAATCAGCTACATTGCAGCTATCTCAAAGTATCCGCAAGTAAAGGCGCACTCACACAACGCGGCGCCGCCAGCAGGCAATTGTGCAATTAATCTTTGTGCCAACGCAACGGCTCGTGGAGTCTGAATTATTAAATGACGCCAATTTTTCCGCAGCACAATGTCTTCTATTAGCGGGCACTCGGCGCGGGAGGGGAGGGGAAAGGGGGGGGGGGGGGCACGTATGCGTAATTGCTTTTCATTACAGCGCCCATTGTAGTCGGCTAGTCGGAGCGCGGGGGCGAAAATTGCCGCCAATTACACAATAAAAAAAAATTAAAAGTCGCCGCCACTGGTCCGGTTGGCCCGTTAGTGTAGCCGTGAATACCGAATGGGGTTCCAGGTTTTATTTCGGAAGGTTGCATTCTCGCCGCTGCAACTTCTATTTGACAGGATTTGCAGCGGCGAGCGAAATATATAGACACGAGTTTTGATGCTCAAGCGGCCCGAGGCTAGGCTGGTATTGTTTTGGGGTGAATGTATTAATGTTTCTTTAATAATGTTCTATAAAGTTGGAATAATGCTGCAGCTCTTTATCTAGTACGGAGGTAATGGGGTGGTCAGCCTCTGTAACTAAGTAGTCGCCTTTTATGGCACCTGTCATTAAATGGGTTGGTGCTGCATTCCAGAGTTGCAAAAAATGCATTACTTTGGTTAATGCATTGGCGTTTCATTACTCATTACTATAATTAATGAGTAATGGAATCAGTTTCCATTATTCATTACTAAAATAATGAGTAATGGAATCAGTTTCCATTACTCATTATTTTTTTTTAATGGAATAAAAAATAAATTCTCATTAAATTTTTTGTAATGAGTAATGTATCATCTTTACATTACTCATTTTTTAATTTTAATGAGTAATTTGAAAATCTACATTACAATTTTAAATATTAATGAGTTATGTACCAAATTTTCATTACTCATTATTTTTATATCTAATGAAGGAGTAATGAGTATTCCATTACTCATTATTTATGAATATATTTACTATTTCTGATAATAGCTATTGTTTAGATGTTGATAAATGGAAAATAGGATTATGTTTAGTAGAGGATAAAATGAAATCTAATTCAAAACCATGTTTGATTTGTTTGATGTGTAGCAAAGGGGGCACTGAGAGAAAAAGACTTAAAAAAATTTCAACTTTTAATAATGGGACGTGATAGGGGAGACCCTCAGGACGTAAAATGTCCAAGTCGCAAAATGTCCAGTGGTATAATATTCAATGCAACCTGGACATTTTGCGACCTGGACATTTTGCAACTTGGACATTAAGCAACCTGGACATTTTGCAACTTGGACATTATGCAACCTGGACATTTTGGAACTTGGACATTTTGCGACCTGAACATTTTGCAACTTGGACATTTTGCGACCTGGACATTTTGCAACTTGGACATTTTGCAACTTGGACATTTTGCAACCTGGACATTTTGCAACTTGAACATTTTGAGACTAAATGTAACAAAATGGCCGCCATTTTGAACGTTTTTGTTCCTGGACCGATTGCTTTCAAAACCGATATCTGAGCGTCCCTTGGGACTCCTGACATGAATCTGGTGCCAAAATGTAACAAAATGGCCGCCATTTTGAACTTTTTTGTTACTGGACCGATTACTTTCAAAACCGATATCTAAGCGTCCCTTGGGACTCCTGACATGAATCTGGTGCCAAAATGTAACAAAATGGTCGCAATTTTGAACTTTTTTGTTGCTGGACCGATTGCTTTCAAAATGAATATCTAAGCGTCCCTTGGGACCCCTGACATGAATCTGGTGCCAAAATTGGAAAAAATTGCCGCCATTTTGAATTATTTTGTTACTGGACCGATTGCTTTAAAAATGAAAATCTGGGACTCATGACATGAATCTGGGCTCAGATATCGGTTTTGAAAGCAATCGGTCCAGTAACAAAAAAGTTCAAAATGGCGGCCATTCTTTCCAATTTTGGCACCAGATTCATGTCAGGAGTCCCAAGGGACGCTCAGATATCGATTTTGAAAGAAATCTGTTCAGAAGTCTTTTTTTTTTGCGCCGCACTGAAAAAAAGTTTGGCCCCCCTAGCGCCCCCTAGTGGCAGAGAAAAGTGTTCCATACAAACAATATATATTTTTTAGCTCTTTAATGGTTTGTATACTCACCAAAAATTGGAAAAACTCCATTAATTATTATCCCAATTTATTTTTTAATAAAATAAAAAGTAATGTCTTCTATTATTCATTACTTTTTAAATGCGTAATGGAAAATTTTACATTACTCATTTTTTACAATTAATGGATAATGAAGGTCAAATAATGGCTCATTACAATTTTAATGAACAATGTGGAAAATTCCATTACTCATTATTTTTTTTAATGAGCAATGTAAAAAATTCCATTACTCATTATTTTTTTTAATGAGTAATGGAGCACCACACATTACTCATTAATTATTTAATGAGTAATGTGAATATTTTACATTGAAATTTTTTTTTTAATGAGTAATGGATAAAAATTACATTACTATTAAAAAAAATAATGATTAATGCATTATTTTTTACATTAAAATTTTTGCAACTCTGCTGCATTCTATGCAGCTGTTCCCTTCATAGCCAGCTGATACTGTATTGTATGATAAATGTTGTACAATATATTTAATCCATGTCTATATTCTGATTCTGTATTGAAAGCCTAGAAAATAAAATGAATTTGCAACTCACAGCTTTGTTTCTTATGCCAATGGGTCACCACACTCACAAAACCCAACATTTCAACCGGGGAACACGTGTTTTGCTCATCCACGCACCATCCAAGAGAACGAGGAACATAAGGAGCGAAACAATGTAAAATAGTGTAGAGTTCTTTTTATGCTACGCAGTGACAAATGAACAGACAGACCACCTGATGGTAGGCGGCAATTGTCGCCCATAACATGCGTTTAGAATGCAGGCAACAAAAATGCAGAACCGCTGGTGTGTTGTCATGCTGCTCGGGCCTGTAAATACGCTGACTGTCTTATGCTTCAAGCCGGAACACAACAATGCCAGCATTACTGCATAGCAACAGAAATAGACGGCGGCGGTGGTACTCACCCAGGCCGACTCCTCAGGCTTGACAGAATCCTACCACCTGATAACCGTGACCTAGTACCATCAACAAATACAATCCGTGTAACTAATTCAAATAAATTATTTCTAAAGTAAAGTCTTGTTACAGGTGTGGTTCCAGAACCGACGCGCGAAATGGAGGAAGCGGGAGAAGGCGCTCGGGCGGGACCACGCGCCCTTCCTGCACCATGAGCACGGTAAACATCACACTCACACACATCATGATCATTATAATCATCATCAGACTACGCTAGTCTTATTCATCATCATCATCGTCCTAGCGTTCATCCCGGCCTCTGCCAGAGTCCGCTTTCCTACTCATTCTCCTCCACTTCGCCCGGTCTTCGGCATCCTCGCGTCGTAGGCCGTTGGCTCTCGCGTCCGACTCAGCGATGTCAATCCATCGCTCTTTAAGGGATCAGTAGCATGTGGGTGACACCCTTGGCATTGTAGGCCGTAAGCTTAAGCCACCTTAGAGGTATAAAAAACACGTACCTACTTAGACTCAGAATAGTCGGAATAGATGGATTTTTGGCACGAAAACTCGAATGCTTCTGATTACGTCACAAAGCCAATTTTTCAATGTATTTCTTCAGTCTTTCCTTTAAATTCCTGTCAGCTCATCCATGTATCAGTAATAAAAATATTTAAAACTATGCTTCTTAGTTTTTTCTAATCGAAATACCAAAGTAACTATCAGGAAATAAATAAAAGCTTGTATAAACAAAGACACTGCCCCATTACCGAACGCAATTACCAGTGTAACACATCCTACAAGCGCCACAATTTACGTGTCGCACCATTGATTCCCCGGACCCTGTGATTTACGTACCAAATTACACCGAAATAAAAACAGGTGCGTTAAACGTGTTAAAAGTGTTAGAACTCGCACCGTGTGGTGTTAATGTCGCCTTGTCGGTTGGAAGCGGCAATTTTCTCTTTATCTATGGACTAATTGGAAATAGATTGCGGGTTCGCGGGAACCAGGCGCGTGGCCGCTATCGCGCCATCATCACGCGTTCGGGCTTATTAAGGAACTATTAGGCATTACCGGTGTTTACAAGAATGGGATGAAATTGAAACGGATTGTCTATGGACTAGGAAGTGGATAAGTTGGGAAGTAGACAAATTAGGTAGGGGTAAAAGTCGGTTTGCTAAAATCTCTCCAGGCTGACTTGTCTTATTTGGTAAACAAATATGGCGTACTAGGACCAAAGACAACTTATACTTAACTTATAGAGTTGGGTAATGCCTCAAAAACTTGGACAAAATATATTTCCGAATGTCAATATATCAATGTTTTTTAAATCTGTGGCAGTAAGTTTGGTTAAATTCAAGTTTTCAGTGAAGTTATATATTTAAATGGATCATGTGCAGCACTACCTATTCGTTGAAATTAATATTCAATGTGTTTCACAAAACAGTGTATTAGTGAATATTTGAGTCTATCCTACGCACTCGAAGTTCTCAATACTAAGCTCAACAACGCGATACCACTCCACTTACACCACTTACGAGCCACTGGAAGGCACCCTCCGTCCTCACACCCTCGCGTTAGAGGGAAATGTCTTTCTGTCTTTGACGAATCACAGTCGATTAAAGTAATGTATAAAAGAGTTTAAAGAGCAATTTTAAAATGAGTCGTAATTGTGTAGTAGTTTAAATTAAGATTGCATAATTGTATGCGGCAAGGCAAGCGGGCCACCTGTTGAAAAACGGTCACCACCGCCTATGGACCTCAGCAACACCAGGGGCACCACCAAATACCTCTTAAAGGATCTCATGTCATCGTTTAAAAACTAAAAGTTATAACAGATACTAATAAACCAAAATAAGACTAATAGAATAACACATACCTAATATCTATGATGTAAAGCGAACCAAAAGACAAGAACATAAATTTATCATTATCACAGCCCATAACAGTCCATTGCGGGACTAAGGGCCTCACATAGGGTAATAACCTACTTACTATCTTGTTTGGATGTTCGTTACTCCTTCACGCAAAAAGTATTTTTATGGAATTTGACTGTAATATAGCTAGTAGCTCAGAATAGCTCATAGACTATTATTTATCCCACAATTCAATGTGATTCCCGCGGAAACAGGAACAAATTTTACGCGGACGAAGTCATAGGCAATAGTTAGTTGTGCTGGATATCAACAGCTTAAACGGTGTGAATGGCGCACATTGCGCGGCAGGTGTCCGGCCACAAAGAGCCCCTGTCGCGTGCTATCGGCTGTAACACGGCCGATACCCCAACACTTTATTACTGCCGGACAAACATTTACAAAAGTATTTGCTGAAACGATTAGCACCTGCCGATTAGGTGAATATTTTGGTGAAAATAAACTAGTGGGCGATAGGCTGAGTGGACGATCATATTGATGATAATGTAATAATCCGTTATCACACCCTTTACTCGCACCTTTCATAATTTCAATAATGAAAGGCCACCATTCATTCGGCGGATTATGGATGGATGTACGGACAGGGAAGATATGATAATGATTGATATCATTTTTAAGGGTGATTTCGGTGAAATTTTGTACCGCAGTGGATTGGTAAAGGATGGTATAAAAAGGAAATAATGCTCTAAAAGCCAACTATTACTACTTCTCCCTTGAATTCTAATCTTTATTAGTTTTTCATCGCCATTCATTCCACTCTTCACGTCCTTCAATCAATCCATCCCTGTCCTTTCCTTTCCTCTCTTTCTCTTAACTTTACCTTTCACACTATTCACAGTCACCCTTAGAAAGTCGAGTGTTGAAAATACTCAACAGAAAATGCAGGTGCCCATTTTTATAGTCTCTGTGCACTTTTCTGAAGCTCGTACGTTTATCAACAGCAAGTCTACAGTATCGTAGTAGGTAGGGGTGGTCATCGTATCTCGATACTGTTTAATGAATCTCAGAGTTTCCAATGGATGAATTAGTTTGTTACCCTGGCTTTATCAACGAGGCACACCTAGAGTGGCGAGCTCTTTGCGGTGCTGAAGTTCGGGGATGTAACAATACATGGCTGTATGAGGCCTGGAGAGAGGTCTAAGAAGCGATGGATCGACATCGCTGAGTCGGTTGCAAGAGCCATCTTACGACCGCAGTCCTATGAAAGAGTGGAAAGAGAATAAGTGAAGTCTTCAGGGTTCATAAGCTCGCCCGATAACTGGTTACCCCGATGCCCGTCTCCGTCGCCCTGTAGTATATTGCATGACATTTTCGTTTTGGTGCCTACCTCATGCGGCGTACTGCTCCATCAGTGGCGGGGGCCGTTTGCTGGGTGCGTAATGGGGATTGTCGAAGTTATTATTACAGTGATTGTCTCCACAGTGGTGGGCGAATGGGCGTCCCCCGTGGGCGCGATGGGCGCCGAGTGGTGGCCGCTGGGGCTGGCGGCGGGCGGCGGCGCGCTCGGCGTGGCGGTGCGCGCGCCGCTCTGGCCCGACGCGGAGCCCGCGGCCGCCTTCCGGGCGCTCTTGCATCGGTTTGTAGTGTAGTTATTATATCTAGTAGAGCTCGTCTAGTCTAAGATGACGCGCCCCACTACTTAGTTAGTTGATTTCGATGTGTGAGTGCAAATATTAATAACAACACTTCATCTGTGTGGGAGTCAATGAACGGCGCGTGCTCCGACGTTTGAATCTTACCGGCAACTGAATGACCAATATGTATTGCGTCCATATTTTAAACTTGCTTGTGTGCGTTAATGCGATAGTGGGGCGCGTCATTTTAAATTAGACGAGCTCTACATATATAAAGCTCACGCCTCAGTCCGACAGGAGGGGTACACAGAGACTATGGACCGCCACTTTGCGCTGTCCTGACACAACTCCCAAGCCACACATTTATTCACAATTATTTTCATACATCTCCTTTTATTCTTGCCACTTCGGACCTCAGCTTTTTTGAGATCGTTAATAAAGAAAAGACATTTATTGCACATAGCACACCACGACTCAATAACAGTTACATAATTGCCAAAGGAAACATTATATAAAGCATTAAAACCAATGAGTAGCCTGCCATGCCACTTTAGATGCCGCGGCGGCCAGCATCATCATCATCATCATATAAGCCGAAAGACGCCCGCTGCTGGGCGTAGGCCTCCCCCAGAGATCTAAACAAAGGCCGGTCCTGTGTCGCGACGCCGCGCCGTGGCGTGGCGGCGGCCAGCATAAATGGAACGATTCACGCTGGTGTTCGGTTCGTTACTGATGGTAGAATCGCGAATATGAACAAAAGCAAAATTCCAGCATCCTGTCTAACTGTGCCTTCCCCACGCAGATACGTGTTGTCGCTGCCGCCGGCCGGGCTGGGCGGGTCGCCGCCGCGCGCCGCGTCGCCGCCCGCGCTGCCGGCGCGCCGCCCGCACCCGCACAACGGGGAGCTGCACACGTAATGCGGTGCGGAAGCCCCGCCATGGGGGTCAAGCCAAAGAACACTCGGAGACTGCGCCGGTCTAGCGGCCTGTGCCTTATAATGATTGGGGTTAAGGTCTACTCTCTACTCCGTTGCCACAGAGCTTTGAAGTCCATGTGTGTCGCCCTGGGGCGCGCGCGCGGCCGGTGTGGTCCGACCATTGTTATGTGCCGTATACTCATTCTAAGGACGTTTTGGACACATATTCACCGGGTTTCTTATCGCGTTAATTCGTAATTACAGTTGCATTGTCCACCCGCTGATCTCCAGTCGTCCCGTGACAACTATGCATGCAACTGCGTCGGAACATCGTGTTAGTCTTGAACCAAAGTACGCCATAAGAAACGCGTTGAATACTTTAAAAAATCTAGTAATGACAGCGATAGTTTTCAACACTTTGTTAATACTAAGGAGTTTACGGCGCCGTTCGCTCGTAACGATTTCGAAGTAGCAGTGAGCAGTAGAGTGAGCAGGATTGTATGATCTGTAAGGTGGCGGAGGTAAAGAGTAGACCCGATGACAATGACAATGATGAAATTGAACATTCCGAAAGATCTCAGAAAACTAAAGATGTTTGTGTTTCGATGTACATATAGTGTGACGAAAATATATTATTCACCAATAAATAAATAGATAATATTAAATAGATAATATTAAATAATAATAGAGTAGTGTTAAATTTTTTGTTGTGTTTTGGAATATAAACTGTCACTAAACGATTTTGTAATGTAACAACATTATATTGATTCGTTTATTTTCTCTAAAGACACTCTTTTGTAAATACTGTATGATAATATTCTATATTAATGTATTTATGAGACAATGACAAATATACCAACTCGATTAGTTATTAAAGTAATAATAGTTTAGTTGCTAGGAAGCACGAGTACATAGCTTTAGAGGAGGGAGAGGAGAATATTAATAGCGTAGAGCGAGTAGCAGTTTGCAATAATGTGCCCTAGAGTAGTCGCAGCACCGGTAATAAACTACGTGACAAGTTATTCGCTCGTTTCATTTACCCCTCATTCAAGTCCCTTCGTAATATCTGTCGCTTGGCGTCAATACGAGTTGAAATGCGAAATACAATAAGTAAGTATAATGGGACCCAATGCGGATCCTTGTGAGACACCAATGTGAAAGGTACGAATTATTTAAAAGTGGTCATAAAACGTCATCATAAGCTCAACTACTAAGGCATCATCGACTACTAGTCATGGCTCTAAACTTATGCTTATAAGTACTTAATAAGTATATTTAAGTATTACTTTAGGTACAGTTCTTAGACAAACTCTGTATTTGACTACACCGTCGCTCAACCAATAAGTGAGCGGTAAAATAACAAGACCCTTCATACCGAGGACTGTACTTTTGAGGCACACCACTTTAACATTTTTTTACCTATAATAATCTAGTCAGGCATTGGACCGCCATTTCACCTAATAAAAAGCGCCTGGAAAGCCGATTGGATTGGATAGAGAAGTGGATTGAAAACAGTCACAAAATAAATATTTAGCGTTAACTATAAATACATCTTAGCTGTTAACAGAGTCGCGAATGACTTCAGCAAGCGCTGCGGCCAAGCGCGGGTCGGTAAAGTGCGAGATTAAATTTGCTCCACCGCCACCGCTGCGTACAAAGAACTCAAGTGTTTGAAGAAAGATTAATTTGGCAAAAATTCGGGAGCTGCGGGGAGGGAGGGGCGGCGGGGGAGGGGATTATGATCCGCGTCGAGCGTAGAGTGCACAGTCAATAGTGAACTATTAAATGGGAATTAAACCGGCCAACAACGAAACCTCGGGAGTCGGGACGTGGGCTAAGAATATTGCGTGACTCATTTTTGCTGTCTGCTGATGTGGAGATTTTAGTGTAGGTATTAGACGTGGTTGTGTGTAGTGTACGAGCGTCTACTCAATGCATTGCTTTGTAGATCGGGTACCTAATAAAAATGAATGTCCAATTAAGCCACAATTTTTTGTACATAGACCTGGAAGCAATACCTATTTATAATCATATCATAACAGGGTACCGATTCTGGCGTGTAATGCAGTTGTTATTATGTTGCAATGTAACTGTGATGTTACTATAACCACGTCAAGGTATCGAGTCAGTCCCAGCATAATACCAGTTAATTGCAGTTAAATAAATGTTCGTTGACACATTTTCGTTGACAGAATTGAAGGCAACTAAGAAAGATGCAACTTAGTAATTTATTTATTTATTGGAATGCCAACAGCCATATAAAACCATAATGCAACTAAAGTACCTGAAAACGAATTGTGTAAAAGTTCGAACTCAAGAAAGTTGCAACTCAACATCTGTCATTTGAATAACAATCACACGTTTGACATGCGATGCAATTGTAATGTTACTGCAACTGGGACGATTTCCGTACCAGAATCGAAGCCCAGGCACGATTAATTAAACCCATAATTGGTTTTATCGTGTCTGACAGAAACGAGTGTGTATTGTTTTTATACAACTACGGCAAACAAGCTTTTGACTACACGATAGAAAAGAAAAATAATTATGTTATAGGTACAATGATCTAATTCTAAAAATATGGCGACCGGATCAGGTATGTTAATAAAACATTGATAATGGCTCACACATCTGATGAAAAATATTAATTTTGATACATCAGGCGTTTCGGTCCGCGTGCCAGAACCAGGCCGGGACACTCGGAACTAGGGAATGCAATCCCGCAAGATAATTTCAATCCAGGTATTTGCGGGACTGAACTATCTTAGTCCCGCTGGATCCAGGTATTTGCGGGATCCCGCAGGGTGGATTTAGACCTCAGAAACCAATCGTAATAAAGACCTTATAGACCACGTTTTCTTGATTTTAATTTTAACCCAAATTACACAATATTTTTGGTACATTGAAAATGGTTATTTAGTACTTTTAGACATACTCTAGTCAACATCAATTGAACTAATTACGTATACACCATAAACAACATCGTAAGCAAATTAAACATTATTTTGGAAACACACTTGCAAGTTGCAAGCATAACTATCGAACCACTCCATATTTTTCCATAAACGTTCTTACTTTTCTGGCGTTACAAGTCAGTCTTAACTGAAAGTTGATTTGTAAGGCCAGAAACGAATATGCGTATAGGGAAAAATATGGAGTGGTTTGATAGTTAGGCTCGCAAGTGTAGCTTCGCTAGCGCCCAGCCAGCCAGTCCACGGCCCACGAGCATCCATGCGCAGAGTAACACGTATAAACCACGCTTCTCTGTAATCCCGCCAGTCCAGCGGAATCCGCAAAAATTTCGACCAGGATTAGTCCCGCAAAATGTATGCGAGATCCCGGTATGTCGGGATCCCGGTATCCCGGTATTGCATTCAATACTTGGAACAGAGTTTACTCGAAACAACGTGATTGATGTCACGAAAGCTTCCTTTAATTTACTTTCCAGAAGAAGCTTGCTCATATATGTATATATAAGTAGTTGGTAAGTATTGCTGGACTGATTTATTGAAACCTGGCTTTATTAAAAAATCGAGACTGATAGAGAACACCGCTTCGTTCAAGATGGAAACATGAAATATTAACTAATTGTCTAAGACTTATTGTTAATAATTTTTCAATTAGTGTATCTTGAAAGTACCTATATTGAATAAAGATTTTGAATCTTGAATCTGATTTCGACGTTGGAGATAAAAATACTATTTTATGTAGATCGACTAAGTTTCAAATTATTGTGGCGATTTATTTAGGTGAATAGTGTGGAAAGAATAGTGGGATGGATTTGGGATAGTGTCGCTATACTACCGTATTTGCGTAAATAGTTTAAAGCTTATGATTTTCTTTATTCGGTTAGGGATGCTTTGTAATATTGTAATGCCACATTTAAGCCTGACCAGGAATGATAATATGAGTAATATGAATAATATGAGGTCTGTCAAGAGTATAACTTGCTATTGTCTCTCATTCCTTATACTGGTAAGGAATGAGTCCTAAAAAATGAACTCGGCGATATACTTAGGTCAGATTCTCAGGACGATAGATTCGAGGTTGTCAGTTTGTTACTTGGTCAGATTCGGTCTAGGTCAGATTCTTCGCAGTAGGTTTGGCGGCACTTCATATAAATTCATCGTCAAGCTTTACAGCTTTTTCAAAAACGTTTTCACGAGAGCGACAAACAAGGACTCAGGCCATCCGATAGAACGTTAACCGTCGCCGCGCAACCCAACACCTCCAAAACATTTAGGTCAGTATGTAATCCTAATCGCCACTTGTAGGGAACTCGCATACCCACGCGCGATGTCGCGGGCGCGGCAGTGTCTCCGCGGTAATCCCCTTAGCGGGGGAGGGGGAGGGGGAGGCGGCGGGGCCACGCCCCCAACGCTGTAATTGGTGAATGAGCGACGCACTTTTACCCGAGAAGATTATTTCCTTTGCTTTAATTTAGTCTTCGGACGAGCAGCGGGATGGATCACCGCGCGGGAAGCGGGAAGCAATCTCGTTCTTACTACGTAATTGCTTCGTAAAACGATTGTCTGGTGCCTCGTTTCCAGCGCTGGGGCGGGAAGCCTTTGCGTTGAGTTCGCCACGTAATTGTGCGAGACAATTGCATGGCGAGTAAACGTATTATGATTTTATTGAGGTGTACCGCAAGGGTCTGCATTAGGTGATACTCGGCTTCTTTGATGTAATGAGGTCAGCCGAAAAACACAATTCAAAACTTATCCCTAATATTAAAATTTTGTGGTGGGCTATGTTACGTCCAGCAGAGTAGAATGCAGAACCAATACGTTCGACTTACAGGTGTCGGTACGGCGACTGATGTCCATAGACCAGGTAATCGGAAGCAGCGTTTTTTGCAGTGTTTTCACCGCTACGATGGTCAGGCCAAGTATGCAGATTATGAGAAAGCCAAGATCAAGTATACGGATGAACATTTACGAGATGTTGTTCATGATTATGTTTTCTAATAGTTTCTTGAGTCATAAACTTATGTGGTTTGAGACCAACAGTCGACTGTAAGGACTATTGAATTTCTCATCAACATGAGATTAAACCTCACATTTACTATTGTCAAATGATCACGTAATAGTTTTTTATGTCTTTCAATTTTTCACAGAGTTTACGCTATTTAAGACTTTGATTTAAGGCATGTGTCCAAGGAATTTAATAACCTAAAATGTAATTTGATATAAACATAGCACCTCAAACAAGTCGGGGCCTGTGCTAGGGCTAGCTATTTATAACCCTCGACGAAAAAAGAAGGGTGTCATAAGTTTCACGTGTGTCTGTAGGTATATGTGGTGATGTGTATCTGTCTGTAGCATCGTAGCTCCCGAACGAATGGACCGATTTCGATGTGGTTTTCTTTATTTAAAAAGTTAATCGGTTCAGTATATAGTATAGAATTTTTTTTATTACATGTGATCTTGGTCGAGGGTTATCCGCCTTTTTCTGTTGGTTAGCTTTTTATTTATTTATTTTGGTTCACCAACAGTTTGTACACAAGATACATAGGTAGGTATAAACTATAAAAAATACATTTTGTACTCTAGTTTTAAGTGTAAAACCAATTATAGGCAAACACATCTTGTATCGTTAATCATTGATAACTAACTGGACATCATAACAACAGCAGTGAGTACTTTTATATTAAGGTAAGTTAAAACAGGTATAACAAAAATAACGAGTTACAGGTTAGTGTAGGTTAATATTATAAAACAAAATTAATTTGAAATTCAAATATGGGTATGTAAACTGGAATTTAACTATGTCAATTCACAGTGCTTCTTCGCGATCTAAGGCGCATTTTCGTCGAAAGCATGCCTGAACAAAGTGGTCTTAAAACTCATACTCTTGAGGTGGAATAAATCTACATCCGCCGCTCCGCACAAATTATTGTATTCCCGGCACATTCGGGGGACTGTGGAGTGCAGGCCCAAATTAGTCCTATAATACTTATTGGTAAAAGTTCTTTTGTCTACGACGCGGCTATGTATTCGTGGAACATTGAGGTTCAACTGTTCAATCAGTTGAGGACAGTTGACCAGACTATTGGCAATTTTGTACAATAACATCAAATCAGCAATCCAACGTTGCTTCCTAAGTGGTATCACTTTAAAAAAGGCACATCGTTCCGAGTAAGAAGATAGAGAATGTTTCTTTCCTTGGTGAATTGACAAATAATAAAGAAATCTTCTCTGTACTTTTTCGATCCTATCTATATTGCATCTATACTGAGGACTCCATACACTAGAGCAATATTCCAAGTTACTTTGAACTAAGGAAAAGTAGGCTATTTTCAAAGCAGATACTGTTCGAAATTTCTTACAATTACGCCACACGAAACCTAGCATCCTATAAGATTTTTTAACTATTTCATCCAAATCAAGGTTATTGCAATATGTGGCGAAATGATAGGTATGCAACCTACGGGATTAAGTTGTATATTGGCTTCTATTACCTATTGACTTATCGTGAGGGGTGTACACACACTACATTATAACACAATTAGATGTCAGTCTATCAGTCCACATAGAATAAGCGATCGTCTCGCGTCCTTGGCGAGGGCTGGCGGCGAGGCGGGCCGCACTAAGGCGGTTACCTCTAATACGGGCGCGGATTATCAGCCGCCAACTTTGTTCAGCTCCAACAAACTCCATTAAGTGCTGTGCCGTTATGCCGTTATCCGCATCGCGTAAGCAGCTAACTTACTTAGCTTTATTACGTGGTTTAATAAAAGAGATTGTGGTGAAGATAATAAAGGATGTAAGGAAAGTATTTTTCGGTTGGGATTTAAGGAGGAAGGGAGGCTGTGTGGTCATTATAAATTGTTATTCCCAATTTCTGAAAATGAATGAAAAAGTATTTATTGAATTAGGATTACGTTAATTAATCTCTTTTCAAAAGTCAAAAATCCAACGGAAAACAAAGGGAAGTTAAGCGAGCTCATCCAGGTAGGGGGCGACGAATGCAGACCGATCAGCGCGTACGAGGGCTTACTCCGGCGAGACACCGGGCACCGATACGCGCCACGCACATAACCGCCTAGGCGAATCATGTGCAGCGCGCGCCCGGCCCCAGCCAGCCCGCCGGCGCTCACACCCGCACGCACCAGCCGGCCTACCCGCGTCGCCCCCTGAGCTCGGAACAAATAAGTAAAAAGAATGTCGTCTGTCTGTCAGTATGCCGCTTCAGTTAGGAAAATGACCATCTGTGGGAAAAAGAAACGGCAAGAAACCCACAGGTACATTTAAATATGATTACATTGCATTGATACATTTGTCAATTTAATTTGAGTGAGCCTGTTTTGATTGGAATATGATGTGAACCTCTACAAATCGGTCAAGATAACTAAAAATAAAAATAAATTCAAAAACAAAAAATGGCACAGCAAAAGCAGGCCAGTCCACCAAGGCAGCACCCGTTCACGAGCATGACGCAGGGCCCAGCCATCGTCCAATTCAACCATATTTGAGGGAAGAGAACGACCCGACCCCCACGCCACCACCAGGCAGACTTTTAAGTGAGCATGCGCTGCCAATGCCGTACACATTAAAAAAAGATTTGTTATTCAATGACTATTTATTACACATCAAATTTTTTAGAAGTTATATATGTTCACATATTTTTTACGTGGAACGATCTGCTTAATCCAACGTTAAGGAGGCATGGTATTACGGTGTGATGTGTTGCTACAATTGAATATGTATGAAACGTCAGTCCCATGATTTTATTTTCGTTCGAATCTTCGAATCCCACTGCCACTATGTACCAATTTCTCTTCTCTGAGTTATGTACGTTAGTTGTATACTAATCGATGCTATCACGGTGAGGGAAAACATCGTGATAAAGCCTGCACATTCAGGGGACTGGATGTGTAACCATGATTAACAGGGTCACAGAGTCCAGATGGCAGTTGCTCCACTCTAGTTATGTTTGACAGTCGCTACATTTCGTACAAAATGTTATAATTGGCTGCTCTTGAAGTAGTGGAAGGATGCCGGCAATATTGATTCGTCATGGTGATAGCAATGGATCTTGTATTTGGCGATTATATGTATTTTATTTATTTGATTACAGTTTAAAGAAGTTGGCAATTATTATTTATTATTTTGTTTTTATATTTTGATTTGTTATTAAATTTATTAATTCTTGTATTAATTTTAAGTGTGTGTGTATGCTATTGTCATCATAGCCTAGCTACTAGGATGTTACATGGCCATTGCAGAATAACAGCGGCTGCTGGTTTCACTAGCAGCTATAGCTGAGCCTTGGACCAGTTTGTTTTAATTTAGTCTGTTGAATTTTTTCTTACAAATGCATTTCCTCTTTGTACTATTACCTAAGCAAAACAAATAAACATTTTCATTTTCAAACATTTTCATTATCATTCATATTCATTTTCATTTTCATTTTTTCTAATTACCTGATCTGCCAAATCCTGGATCATGGTCAAGGCGGACCCCGGGCCCTCGTGTGCGAGGGAACATAACCGGCAAGATGACTATTAAGATCAGTACGAAATGGAAATAAAGCTTCAAATCTAATTGTGAGTCTCCCCAGCCCGAGCCGGTTACACAATGAGCCGACATTCAACTATGGCGTTTGTTTTAAAGCTTGTGATCTGTAAAGGCGAGTGTCCACTGCTCCGCATCGCGTGAATTAATCGCGATCTAAAAATTGTTTTAGATTACTTTGTGGTAGCTTTGGTACTGACAGATAGATATGTCTTTTTCTTATTTGGGCCGAGTTACGTGCGTAGATCTGCTGGCTGGTGTGTGATGTATGCGGGTTTTTCCGTAACTTCTAGACGTTTAAAAAGGAAGAATAAATAAAACATTTTGAACGGCATATTCGCGGTTTGAAGGTGTGACAAAATCATATATATATATATATATATATATATATATATATATATATATATATATATATATATATATATATATATATATATATATATATATATTTCTATTTCAATGATTTGGCATGGCGTACACAAAGGAGCTTAAAACCTCGCAAATGCACTAACGCGAGCTGTTGTTGAAACAGCGCTTGAGCGGCGTGTTGCGTTGCACCCTAAGAGATAACTTTCACAATAATGCGAAATGGAGAAACTGACTCACTACTGAATATATGCCTTTGCATCTATGGCGTGATCCCGAGAATATTGAACAGCAATAATCTCTTTCAAAGCACATATTTAAGGATTTCAAAGGGTTACTCTCTAAATTACGTCATAGAAAAGAAGTAAAAGTGAACGATAATCTCTTTAAGCAGGCTTTAAGCTCAGTTTTTACTTTCCGCCCTTTGTAGTTTTTTGCATTGTATTTTCTTAGTCCCTTTTACGTCGGTATACTTAGTATAATCTTCCAAAGTAATTAGTTGATTGTCCGATTGTATACGAAGATTTGGAAATCCTCTCAACAGTGGACTACGGTTTTGTGGGAAGTTTTTTTAAAAGATGTTCGACTTTCGGATTTCCAGTAGCGTTAAAAGCCAAGACAGGTAGCAGTTTAAAATTAATTTTAACAACAATGTAGGTAAGTGAATTGCTTTTGAAGGCTTCCGACACAAAGACGAGGATGTTCTTAGTGTTTCTGTTAAAATTTCGCCGAAGTTATTTTGTAACTATTACGAATCTTATTATTATTTATTTATTCAACTCTGTATTGTACATCTACACTTGTACTTGTATTGTGTTGTGTATTTTTTTGTGTGTTGGAATATTGTATTTTGTGTTTTCCTATTTACAGAAGCTGAACCTTTACACTGCCGCTGTTCACGTCATTATTGTCTATTTGGTCGCTCACAGTCGGCGCCACAGAGCAAAAAAAAAATTAGCCAGTCCATAACCGTGAAGGTAGCTAACTTCCCAACCTTTTTAGTCGGCGCCGTGGCCGCTCACCTTAAGGTGGTTATAAAAGCGCGGTCGTATCAATGGCTGTCGGCGGCACGCGCCCGCTTTGTGCGCGCGCAATTAGAGACTCGTTTGCGGCCCGGTGCGGGCCAAGGGCCCCGCTAGAGTCGCCGATCTATCGATAAAAAAAACCATTTCGGCGTTAATGGCTATGTACCATAATCGCAATCGCAGGTACCATACGGATACGGAAGGTACAAGACCGGCCCTTGTAGAGATATCTAGGGGAGGCTTACGCACAGTAGTGGGCGATTGATATGATGATGATAATTTATTTTAAGGGACATTAGCAGGAATTGCGCAGAAATTAAGATACGGAAATGACCACGTGTTGAACCCCTTTTAATGAAATAAAGCTAAGAACCATCTCGATGAAATTGCCTTTTAAATAAATAACACCGCACTGATATCGGTCCATCCGTTTGGGAGCTACGATGCCACAGATAGGCAAATCTCCACACATTCACATAGCCCCAGATACACAAATATACATGTCAAACTTATAACACCACTCTTTATTCGTTTAAAACTCTTTTTCAGTATATAAGCAAAATAGTCTTGGCGTATTCCCGTATGGGTCCATTTAAAACTATCGATATTAAAACCATCGACAGTGCGACCGCCCCACGTCGCAGCGTCGCTGTCATACCGCGGATTTCTAACGAGCGACCCCAGCTAGTTTGAATTACTGCCAGAGATTGACTGTATTGTTTCTGATGCAATTGTGATTTATTACGGGTTCGGAGCTGTTGTTAAGTAGGTTTGTTATTTGTATCAGTCGCAGGATTATCGAGGGAAACGATTATCGTAAAGGTAAGATGATTGCGAAACGGATAATTGGGGTAGAAGATAAATGTTCGACGTCACGCAGAATGACTAAAGGTCGATTTAACGTTTCGTTTTTTTCGAAAAAAAAAAGACTTGAAGAGGACACATGGTCTTGGTTAGTCACTGGGTTAGTCACTAACACAGATGATGATGATGATGTCCTCCTTGCCGTTTTCGGCTGATGCGACTGCTTCAATCCCCCTGTTGCTGGCGTTCATGAGATCGCACGTGGCTTATGTAGCCAATTTTCTTCACACAAATCCTCGCACATTGCTGGCATGTGACAGTGACACTACTGTTATAATAGACATACACATAGACACGATTTATTTTTACATCACAAAAATCCATAAGCGTTTACATAATATGGAAATTTTGGAACACTTCAATACTAAACAAAAATAAAGTAGGTACAAACACACAAACACAACAAATCATGGACCAATGCGATGCCAAAAAGACCCCAGCTCAGCATTAGCTACAACAAATGCTGCAGTGCTGATTTTCAGTAGGATCTTTTCAATTTCAATTTCAATTTAATTTCAATTTCAATTTATTATTTGACGGTAAGGAGACCTGCATGAAGTACACAGCATATATAAAATAAATAAATAAATGAAATATATACGTAATTAAATTAAAGTAAGTATATGTGTAAAAAAGGACAAAGTTAATGTGTTTTAACGAAATATAATTAATTAATTAAACACTATGTAGGCGTAAATAAATAAATAAATAATTCATATATCTATATTTAAATGATAAATTCATATATCATTCATATATAATGACTCTTGCATTAATAACAAAAAATTGACCCCGACGATGATAATAAGTACATACATGATAAAATACGTGGCGTCAACAGCAACTACTAACACGTAGCCAACAGGGACTATACCTACTGAAGAAATGACAACGGACGTCTCCCTCACGGACCTCGCTCCATTTAATTTTTATCGAGACTACCTGTTTTATCTTCTTTAACAGAAAAATATCTAGTATCTGTCGTTATAGGCAGTGATGAGCTTTATGCATGTAGTATTCATAGATTTACCTTAATCAATTGCCAATAACCACCTATCGACTCTCCTCTACCCACGATCCGCAGCCAATCCCGACCGACAAGTAATTGCATGAAGTCCCCCCCAACAAGTAATTGAGTCCTCCGAGTGTTCCCGGATACTTAGGTATAAGTAATCGGATGTGTTCGGTTTTCTGTAATAATATGTTAAGTAGGTGTCCCCTTTCAGCCGGCGGGTGTTAAAAAACAACCCCCCGCGCCCCCGCGCCCGCGATTACCAGCTCTGATTGTGTGGCCCGACTAGGGTTGCGGCGTTTTTTAATCTCCCACGAAAACGGGTGTTATTATACTTACTAATGTTACTAACATACCATATAAGTATAATTGTTACTAATATAATGCTGACAAGTTATGGATCTATGGTCTATTTTAATTTTAATTATGTTTCACGTGTATCTGTGGCTCTGTGTGTGGAACGGGATTGTCTGTGGCATCGTAGGTCCCGAAAGGATAAATCCGATTTCGGTTCTGTTCTCTTTATTTAATAGTTAGTTTAAATAAAATGGTTCGTCACTTTGTTACATACAATCTGTTCACAAAGCTACGATCCATCTTATTTAAACTAGCTTTCACATAGAGAAAAACGCAGCTAAATCGGTTCTTCCGTTCGGGAGTTACGACACCATAGACAGACATACAGATAAACAGATACACAGGTGCACAGACCCACACAGCCCTCTTGATTTGTCAAGGGGTTAAAAAAGATGAATTAAATTTAGTTTTCGCCACCATCTTGGCTCAAACTCATAACAGCCATCTTTTTTTTGCTGGGGATAAAAAAAATTAAAAAAAAAAAAAAAAATTTTTTCCCCGTCATCCTGGCCTCACAGCCCTGCCCCGCCTCTTTCCCTGATTCGTTTCATTTCGCGGCGGCGGCGGGCGCGGGCCCGGCCGCGCAACGTCAACACGCTGTTACTGTATAATCACTGTCTGCGACCTAATTACATCTGAACCGCTGCTGTGTGCCGACAACACCGCCTTATTGATTTATTGCTGAGTGTTTTCCTATTTTCCTCCCGTCTGTGGGGTTAAGGGTGAGGTGGCAGAATTGAGGGTTTTGATGTTGGTTAGTCTTCATTTGACGTCTGTGGGGAGTTTTAGGGGAGCTGTTCTAAAATTTTAGAAGTCTAGAAAATTGCTGTCACAGGATAAAGCTTCGGTCAAACCAACACGCATTCCCAGCGTCCGCGGCCGCGGTGGCGATAATTTTTACGCCAGATCTTTCTAAATGTTCACAAAAGTAATTATCTTAATACCGGTGTGGGAGACCCTAATCCCAATTTACACTATTCTCTTAAACTTAAACGATAGCTGACCCCGAGTCGATCGAAAACAAAAATACTGGAAAGTTACCTATGCCCTCGGGTAAGCGTCTTTTTTTGGTCTGTGATTGGAAGCTTTGAATGACGTCATCCCCGTGATCCGATGAGCAACCATCGCGCGGCAATAACTGGCAATAACCAGTTATTTGCGGTGCGATATTAAGTTTGTCCCGCGATTTGATCCGCGTCCCTCTTCCCCCGCACCCCGCGCCGTACTGGATATCGTGCAACGTAAGTCTGCACTCAGGATTGGCGCCCCTGTCAAAGCTTTTGTTAGAAGTCGCTCTCGTATGGTGCTTGTCAAATTTGGTTCCATTTTTTGGCGTGAGCAGAGTTTTCTTGCACATATGACCTGCCCACGGCTTTCACGGCCCACGCCCCATCCGAGTTTAAATGCCTGCCCATTCATGCTGTTGATTCAACGTTTTTTATTAGGTAGAGTTTTGTAAGCTGTGTCAGCTTGAGATAATTCATTCTAAGTATATTGTATTACACTAAGTATATTGTACGTACACTAAGTATATTTTATTTTGTGAATATTATGCCCCTATACGAGTAGGTATAACATTTTTTTCCATTATTACGTTCAAGCAATTACAAATAAATAAATGATTGACAAATAATTTATCAATAATTTATTTATTTAAGTGAAATTTGAATGAAAATAGTAAATGAATTAGTGTATAATTTATTTCAGAATTCACAAATCACTAAGTTCATGTTACTCCAGATTAATTAGGTACTTTACTAATAGAGCAAGAGCCCATGAGGGCCAGACCTTCCTATTGTCCGTAAGTATGAAAGTTTTTCCATGTGTGTCCCCAACACAGGTAAGAATGATCCCCACCCATGAAACCTGGATCGTGGTTCCTTTGGCAGGTAACAGGTAACAAAGGTGTATAAAATCTTATCTCCAATTTCTTAAGTTAGCAAGCTCAATTTTTTTGTATTTGATTCGTAACAGCATTAATACTCACGATGCTCATTGCCAGACACATAGTATGGTTACAACCCTCCGCCGGACACCCCTAAACTATAATTCTCTGTACTTATACTTACCTTATATTAGGAAAGCTGAATTTTATAAATGTTATTCAGAGAATTATTAAACTGAGTTTTCTCAGTAGCCAGACAGTTTTTTGGGTTCTATAATCCTGCCAGACGCATTAAAAGTGTAATAGTTGCGAGAGTGGGGCTCATATACAACAACTGGTGCGAGTGAGACAGAGCGCTCGGTTCGGTGCGATCTTTTACTGCGCATCAGCTGTCGTCTATACTAATATTATAAAAAGGAAATGTTTGATTTTTTGTTTGTTTGTTTTTATTGAATAGGCTTCGAAACTACTGTTCCTATTTCAAAAATTCTTTCACCGTTGGGAAGCTACACTATCCCCGGGTGACCATCTTGGCGTTAATGTCCCGGTTGTGCTCACGCGCACGAGGGCCCGGGGTCCGCCTTGACCATGATCCAGGATTTGGCAGGTCAGGTAATTACAGTGGAGCGACTGCCGTCTGACCTCCATGACCCTGCTAACAAGGGAAACTGACCAGATTGGATCATGGTTACACATCCAGTCGCCTGAATGTGCAGGTTTCATCACGATGTTTTCTCTCACCGTAAGAGCATCGGTTAGTATTCAACTAATGTACATAACTCAAAAAACAGTCATTGGTACATGGCCGGAGCGGGAGCGTAATTTTCTAAAAAATTACGGTTCATTAATAAAACTCCAATAATGTAACCCAAGGTGTAAAAAAATACCCAAAAAATTCCTTACATCGCGTGTGCTGCGAAAACTATTGATGATAGAACAAAATAATGTACTACGACTTTGCAGAACACATCATTATCTATAAAAAGTGTCACGACAGTATATGTCTAACTATTATAGTTATGTCACATGTATGCATGTGTTCTTTTATTTTCAAAATTTAATTGAAATGCCGCCGCTAAAAAACGCTATTTATTGGTACTTTGCTATTAATCCTTATCAAAATCAATTACTTCATATTCACGACTGCTTCAATACCTTTATATAACTTTTTGAATTATGCAATTCAGACATTCCATTCGAGAGATATCACGAGTTTAAAAATGTGAATATTAGAAAAAATTTACTGATTAAATGTGAATATTAGAAAATTTTTACTGATTATAGATTAAAAAATTTATTATTCTGACTGTAATAATTTTATTTTATTAAATTTCTTGATGAATTATAAAAAAAAACACTACACAATTTGGAATAAACGATAGTATATGTTTAGCATAACATTGCAATGAACTGAGCGCTCTGTCTCACTCGCACCAGTTGTTGCATATGAGACACTTTTTATGCGTCTGGCAGGATTATAGAACCCAAAAAACTGTCTGGCTACTAAGATAACTCAGTTTAATAATTCTCTGAATAACATTTATAAAATTCAGCTTTCCTAATATAAGGTAAGTATAATTACAGAGAATTATAGTTTAGGGGTGTCCGGCGGAGGGTTGTAACCATACTATGTGTCTGGCAATGAGCATCGTGAGTATTAATGCTGTTACGAATAAAATACAAAAAAATTGAGCTTGCTAACTTAAGAAATTGGAGATAAGATTTTATACACCTTTGTTACCTGTTACCTGCCAAAGGAACCACGATCCAGGTTTCATGGGTGGGGATCATTCTTACCTGTGTTGGGGACACACATGGAAAAACTTTCATGCTTACGGACAATAGGAAGGTCTGGCCCTCATGGGCTCTTAGACTAAATTCTACTCCAAATGATTAAATTCGATAGTGAGTGCCCGCAGCAAGACGCGAGCAAACTCAATTAAAGAAACAATAGCGGCCACTTTTTGAATAGGCGCCAATTACAGAAGCCAGTGTGAAGGAAAACTCACAAGATGAGAGCGCAAAAGAATTAGCATAAGGGAGTGGGTCTCAATAGATCGCGAAAGGAAATAGTCGATTCACACGACGAGTTATTAAGTCAAGTCATTTGGTGATAATGCGCCTCGTATTGGCGAGCTCACAGCTCGACGAGTTCGCGCTACATTGCTGGGGGCCCGTACTTTATTTTGGCGTAATTAATACGTACAGAGCAATGGACGTGGTTCTGCGGGATAGGACGCAGCGTGGGAAACGAAGGGTCGAGTTAATTCCCTAAATTAATTGTTGTTTTATAATAAACTCATTGGGATTCCAAGCTGGAAAGCTCAGTGAAGGGGATGAATTGAGTTATTGTGATGGTGATCGAGTTATGGGTCATTCGATTTGGTAAATATGAATGTTCGATGTGTGGTTCTGTAACTAGCTACCACAATAGCGTAGGGTTTTATTAATGCCACTAGTCTGAGACCGTCTACGACTTCCGACTAGATAGAGGAAGCGGTTTTTATTTTTCGAATTTTCTACTATTGAATTCGCTAGATACTAAATAGACATAGACATAGACAGTATTTTATTCGGTCCTCATTACATCCTTAACCTAAGGTACTAGACATAACTAGATGTTATTATAAACAAAGTCTCACGCCGCGTCTGTCTGTCTGTTCGCGATTAACTCAGAAACTACTGAACGGATTTTCATGCGGTTTTTACCAATATATAGAGTGATTCATGAGGAAAGTTTAGGTTTATTTGTTAAGATTATTATCTATTACCCGTGCGAAGCCGGGGCTAGTCCCTAGTCACTACATATTAAAAACAAAGTCCCACGCTGCGTCTGTCTATCTGTTTGTCTGTCTATTCGAGATACTCTCAAAAACTACTGAACGGATTTTCATGCAGTATTCACTATTAGTTAGAGAATTTTTATATGTATAATACATGTACAATTTAGTAAATGAAAACCGGGAAATCTGTGCGAAGCCGTGGCGGGTCGCTAGAATTATATAAAAAAAGTCCTACATTGCGTCTGTCTGTTCGCGATAAACTCAAAAATTACTGAAAGGATTTTTGTATGGTTTTTACCAATAGACAAAGTAAATTATGAGGAAGGTTTTGGTGTATAATTTGTTAAGGTGCGAAGCGAAGCCGTCTTGCAGTCTAATAATAACTACCTAACTGATGCCGTAATTGCGGAGATGCTTTCCATTTAACCTGTCTAATATTATTATTAAAATTAGATCATTATTATTATCTAATCATTTTAATCTGGACACGTTCAACGCTGGAGTGAATAGGCTGTTCCTAGACAGGCATGCTCCATCTTTGGCCGCATCGTCACTTACCACCAGGTGAGATGGCGGTCAAATGCCTGGCTAATCTAATTAAAAAAAAGGAAAACAAAATGTGAAAGTCAACAGAGTCCTTTATCGACACTGCTCGCTATTAACAGCGTCGGCTATCGGCGCCCGCGCACCTGAACGCCACGTGGTGGATTATCAATATTGACTTACATAAGTATCGAATAGTTGTTTGTTTTAATTCATCGGGCTAGCCGCAAGAACCTCCAACAACAACAATAAGCTGAATGGTGTATTTAATATGTGTATAAAATGCAAAAATTAGTTTAGTTTAAATTTAAAAGCACCTTAATAAAACGATGCCTCACCTGAAATAGTTTGTCGACATACATTTTTTAATTTTTTTTAAAAGGTCTTTAGTGACTCTCGCAAGATTAAGATAAATCGATAGACGTAAGAACCATAAAAATCGGCTCACGCGTTTGGTCTCTAGACTGCCACAAATAAACTAACATGCATACATACATAGGCTGATAAACATATTACCTCCTTTTGTTCGTGAAGTCGGGTAAAAACATTCTCTCACCGGTTAGGCGGTACCTACTTTTTTTTTATTAGACTACCCAGGCATTTGACCGCCATCTTACCTAGTGGAAAAACAGATGAGTTCTCTGTTCGTTACTGATTAACTTTATAATGTTTCGACTAGACAACGTTATCACTAAAGGGGACCGGAAGCTATAGCTAAACAATAGATCACTACATATTATAAAACAAATTACCATGAAGTCTGTCTGTCTTTCCGTCATGATAAACTCAAAAACTTCTGAACCGATTTTCATGCCGTATTTCGCCAATAGACAGAGTGATTCATGAGATAGGTATTGTATAATTTGGTAAGGTTACTACACATAAGAAGCCGGGAAGGGTATATAAGATCGTTAGTAAAAAAACGTCACGGGGCCCTAAACTGTTCAACCAATCTCCGGGTCACCAGATGAAAACCTTGGTCAACCACACTTCGCCAGCGGTATTAGAAGACCTTAACAAGTGGCGAGCTCGTTGCGGTGCGTAGACCCTATGTTGGTTTCCACGCGAAGGTTCGAAAGAACGATTCTCGCTTGCACGATTCGGATGTGGAATGAGCTCCCAGCCACAGTGTTTCCTTTGGACTACGACATGGGATCGTTCAAGAGGTATATTAGAGGTCTCTTTAGAGGCGGGAAACGCATTGGTAGCGCCCCTGGTGTTTCTGTTGCCTGTGACGAATATCCATCAGGTGGCCCGCTTGACTAATTGTCTGCCCTACTAAAAAAAAGACTCAACATTCGAAACGGTCACCCATCCAGTTCCCAGGCATTGCGAGTTAGAACTCGCAATAAGAACTCGCGTAAGTAGACTTAACCTTCTTCATCGGCTTCGCATGCACGCTACCACTAGACCAGCGCCGCTCTGAAGAGCCAATGAAGCCAATTATCAGATAATTATCATTATATATTAAAACACTTTTATACACAAAAAAGTTAAAAGTGTTTATTAATATAGTATATTTAGTGGATTATAGTGTGCAAAAGTGTTTTAATCTATAATATAATGAAGTTCCATCATGAATGCACAACACAAAGTGTCAACTAGATAATTATTACCAAATCGAGTAATAACATTTGGCTTTACCCGACAGCCGGAAGCACAAAGTTCTTGGTACCAAAAATCACAAAATCGTCGGCTGACAGAGCAAATAGTTCCGCTCACAGGGAAATAGAATAACAGACCGACCGTAGAATAACCCCATAATTCGACGGGTTCAACTAGTGATGGGCGGTGAATGATTCTAGAATTATTCGAATGTAAAACAGCTTCGAGTGACATCTTCTTCTTATCGAGTCGATGTACTAAACTCTTTATTTGTCCAGTATTCGGCGAGGCATACAGCGTTTGAACTGGTCTCGAAAAAGACCTCCATTGTGCTAGTTTTACTTCGTTTACCGCTAGCTTGGCGAGGAGATGCTATTACTGTGAGCTCTGAAAGGCGTTTAGGTCCATCGTAGTGAAAGGACATTATAGCGTACCAATCCAATAAAAGCTAATGATTCAGTATTAAATTTCAGAAGCTGTACAATTATTGCACTCAATACTTTGATCCCAAGGGAATGGTGTATAAAAGGGTCTAAAATTACTGGTACACTCAAATTCGTCGGAAGTGATAAGAAAAGCTAGTATAAAAAACACTGTATCATTCGTGAAGTCATTGAAGTGGGAAAATTATTCTTATGAAAAACGGTCGGGAGTCGATGGTACCCGGTGACAGTATATTATTATGTGCTTGTCCTCTTGGCCTTAATGTCCTGGTTGTGATCGGACGAGGGCCCGGGGTCCGTTTTGACCATGATCCAGGATTTGGCAGATCAGGTAATTACAATGGAGCGACTGCCATCTGACCTTTGCGACCCGGCTACCAGGGAAATCGGACAAGATTGGATCATGGTTATACTCGTACATTCAGTAGTCTAAATGTGCTGGTTTTATCCTCACCGTAAGAGCATCTTTTAGCATTCAAGTAATGTACATAATTCAGAAAAGACTTATTGGTACATAATTCAGAAAAGACTCATTGGTACCATGTAGGTACACATACCGGTAATGAAGACCGCAGTGGGATTCAAACCCGGTTTCGAGCCTCTCGCTTACGAGACGAATATAACCATTCGATCACCGATGCTCCGATTCTTTCGATCGCCGAATCTAAATTATTCGAATAATTGGTTGATTCCCCCATCACTAGATCCAACCCTCGCGCCCCGGGGTCCGGGCAATAACTGCCGACACTCGGCAAACAGCACGGTTAATATCGAGGATCACTGAGGATCAGCGACTGTCACCACGGGACACGTTTTGATTGAATATTGAAAACTGCTTCGCGATCCTTAAACCCTGGTACTCCGGAGTCGAGTTGCTTGTTCAAGGCATTACGGATACTGGGGGTTAGTATCAATTTTATATTTTCGTTGTACTCGTGAACGCGTGCTGCCTGGAAAGGTAGCTTTCTTAAGTATAGGTACTAGACTACTATATAATATGTCGGGCGCGGTCTGTCTCTGCCTGGCATTGTTGGGCGCTGCCCGGCTCTGTCTGGTATTATTATTATTAGTTATATTTACAACACTGCGATCTCCAACCCGCCTGCCGAGCGTGGAGATTATGGCATTAACCTCCCCTTTCGAGGGAGAGGCCCTAAGTCATGATGATGCCGTAGGCTTCCTTTCTGTAAATCTTTGCTTTTTGTAATCATAAGCAGGGAATTTGCTGTTTTTCCTAGACAATTATCTTGCATCGGTAACCATCATTAAGTACGGAATGACAAGTAATCATTATTTCCTAAAATTAGCTTATATTAAAAACAAATATTATAACGGGTCCCAATTTAATAATACGATTACTACGTACACTATTAAGCTTGGAGGTATTAGACCTAATATCAATTACATGTAATAATGAGGTCCGAGTATCAATATTAGCTCAATACGGAAGCCCCCCCCCCCCTCCCCCCCTCCCCCCGCCATCCCATGATCGATTGGCTTAATAACATTTTTATTGCGCAGATTACGCTGATAAAGCCAACCAGCTGTATTATCCCTCTATGGGAAACAATTAACTCGTAATCAGAAAACTCGGTGACGGCGTTGGCGCCAGCATTTGTTAATGATTATACGATATTAAGTATATTGATCATTATTATGAATATTAATGATAGGAACACCTGATTACAGATATTGCGCTTAATTACAGGCAAAAATATTGGTGGTAACGCTAAGGGGTGCCATTGGAGCGATAGTATAATGCTAGCACGTCCAACTCGTAAGCGAGAGGTACCGAGTTCGATCCCAGTGCCGCCATGTACCAATGAGGAGTTTTCCAGTAGGTATTGATAGTTGGTTTCAAAGCATCAATAGATGGCGCTCCTACAATTTTGGTAATCTTTTTATAATCTGTATGATGGTGGCAGTGATTTCATGCAGCCAACTAATATTAAACTTAAAAATAAAATGTTTAATAATATAAACAAAATTGTTAAAGGTTGAACGAAATGTAAAAAGAAATATTTACAGAAGTTGGCACTATTATCCATTATTATTACAACCTCTAAAATGGTTGAAAACTATTGTCAAATACAATATTATCCAATACAACGTACCCAGTGTTTATATCCTGTCTGCTAAGAACCTTTTTCAAGCTATTATCAATTATCAAAATTGTCGGGGCGCCATCTAGGGACTGGTTAAGAATGCTTTAGATACCTATTGGAAAACTTCTCATTACTTTTTCTAAGTTACGTACATTAGTTGAACACTAACCGATGCTCTTACGGTTGGGGAAAATACGCGAAGAAACCTACACACTCAGGCGAATGAACTCAGTGTATTCGTTGGCGAGAAACCGTTACCTCAATGTTTGTTATAAGTCTATTTGTATGTCTATCTATCTGCGGGCAGCGCAACTCCCGATCGGATAGACTATAGAAATTAATGAAAGGGATAGAAACTGAAACTTCCACCTTCCACACCCCGCAGGCGATGTATCAGTTGTAAGATCCTTTATTTAACTATAACCGTTTCAGTAGTTTGGTAAACTTTTATAAAATTTGGAAATTTTGTACACTTTGTCGGGGGTTTTCCGACTGTCGATTAGCATATAGGTAGCTGTTACATTATTTAATGGAAGACCCGTCGATAAAATATCTACCACAGTCATTACCGTTTATTCTGGTACGGTAGGTAGGAAGTTGATAATAAATAAACGAAAATACGATATCACAAACCAATATTACCCCAGTTAGCGGCTACTGTAATGGGGCTGGGGAGGCACGCGGCAGTGTGAAAGCCAAATTCGGAATAAAAGGCGACGCGGCTGTGTTTTTTTTTATTTTTTTTATTTTGGAGTATCAACAGCTACATAAACTTCGTAAAAAGCAACTACATTTATACAATATGGCACTCAATTAACTTAACAAGGGATAAGTACATCAACACTATAACTATAAAGTATAGAAATTAGGTACTTTAGGCGATTAAAGTACAAATACAAATTTAACACAAATAATTTTAGCATCTTACTTGAAACTTTTTGGGTCTAGAATAATTCAGTCTTAACTCTATAAGAATCCTTTTTTTGAATTTTTTGTTGTACCATTTAATTTAGCGTTTCAAATATAATTTTTTTTGCTATTACGAGTATATGCATAAGTTCATGAATTATAAGTTGACATCCATCTACTTCAGCGGTTCCAGCTGTTCCAACTCTAGGTCAGCGACCGAGGCATCCTTGATATGTTTGTTGGCAAGAATACATCCTTAACGACTTCATCAAAGCCGACATAAAGCACACATTCTTAATATTCCATACTTCATTTTATATTACCTACGAGCATCACAAATTTTTAACCCTTATTACCAGACAAACCTATCAAGGTTTTGAGTGGTAGGTACCTGCATGTTTCAAAGCGTTATATTACTATTGTTATAATCAACAATACAATAAAATAAATACTAACCTAGCTATGTACTAAATTAAACGGTAATAGTCAAATAACTGGTTAATTTAATTGAAGACCTCAGCTTTGCCTCCATCGCTTCTTAGATGTCCTTTCAAAATGTTTAACAGCCAACCGGCTGGAAGAAATCCCATTGTGGGATAAGCCCGCCTTTGCTTTGTAAAATTATTTTTGCAACTCCTGTATTTATTAAGCAATAAATAATTTACATACATACATACATACATAAATCTTAACCTTGTTACCGGCGAAGTGGTATCGAACTTGTCCCTTTTTCACATTTATATTTTTGTCGGATCTATAATTTGCGGACATCGCGGCCGATTATTTTTCCATCGTGGATACGATTGATTGATATCAGTTTAAATGTTTACCGATTTAATGGCTTCCCGTCCGTATGTCGATTCGTCCGATGACCGCAGCAGCGCAGTGGACACCGTGTCGGACTGCCATGCAAATGGTTTGGTACCCGTGAGCAAAATCTGGGTTATTTGCTGGATAAAACTAATGATGTCGAGTTGTATAAGTTATGGTACATTGCTTATGGATACATAGTATGAGGTTTATTAATTATCTTTTTTTGTTTTACGGTAGACTAACAGGCCACCTGATGGTGCGTGCCATTGTCACTACCGTCTATGGACATCAGCAACACCAGGGGCGCAGCCAATGCGTTACCCGCCTCTAAAAAGACCTCTAATATATCTCTTCAACGATCCCAAATCATTGTCCAAAGGATACACTGGCTGGGAGCTCATTCCACATCTGAATCGTACGAGCGAGAAACGTTCTTTCGAACCCTCGCGTGGACACCAACAGAGGGTCTACATAATGGATATGAGTTGGGTACTCATCTCCAATACATCCTTTTTTTTCTTTTATTGTCCACCTGATGGAAAGCAATCACTAAGGGGATATTTGTGAATGTTTTCTTTTCAAATGGACTTGGTTATGGCAATAAAGAGTTTACATACATACATACATATATTGGATGCGGTGTGGGCCTTTATGGTACCTGTAGGTTTGCTTGATGAGCTTGCTCCAAGGAGTGTTCAATTTCTGACACTCGTAATATTCGGTTTTCCGACACCTCGAAACGGTCATCATCACAACCCATAACAGTCCACTGCAGGACTTAGGGCCTCTCCCACGAAAGGGGAGGTTATTGCCATAATCTCCACGCTTGGCAGGCTGGTTGGAGATCGCAGTGTTTTAATATAACAATGGAAAACGCTGCTGCCTATTTTCCAGCCTATGGAGACTCTAGGTGAGTGAACTTGAGTCGCCTTTTACGACACCAACGAGTGTAAGAGGTTGGTGCTATTCTTCTCTACCAGCCACCACACGGCCACATATGATTAGTTCACATACGGCTCGAAACGATTAGTTTGCTAAAGTATTCTAATTCGTCTGATGCCATAACGAATGTCATTGACGGTCCGTGCGAAGCCAGGGCGTGTCACTAGTCGCACCTACCTACGCAGTGATTGTGCGAGCCCAAGCCGCTGGTTATCATCAATCGGTGCTAACGAGTGTTCCCCGTAATTGGCGGCTATCGGCCAATTGCACTGCACAGGGTGTGGACGACGGGTGGGCGGCAGGTGCTGCTCTGTGGGAGGTGTGTGATGCCCAAATGGCGGTTGTTGCTGCTGTGTTTTCGGTAGAAATCAATAATTATAATATGCTTGGATAACATTGGATTTACATTATTATGAATTTGTTACTAACCTAATTTTAAGTTAATACTAACTGAATATGAGCACTGGTACTAGAAATAAACATTATTCATTCATTCATAACTCATACAGTGCCAAAGCTAGCAAAGTTTGTGTTATGGGTGCTAGACAACTGATAAACTACATATACACTTTTAAACACATACTTATTATATACGTGTAACACCCAGACCCGTAAAAGAAATTAAAATTCATTATTTCAATTTCTGCCCGCCCAGGAATGGAACCCGGGACCTCTCGCGTGGCAGATCAGCATGTTAACCACTGAACCACTCAGGTCGTCTAAATAAACGTCTTTTGATGTGATGTGTATACTGTGTATACTACGTGGATTCTAAAAAGGCCTTCTGGCTGTTCATAGAGGGGTGCTCGTTCCAATAGAAGCGAGAGTTTGAGGAGGCATGAAAGTAGGATAAATGCAGTAGAAATGAGAGCGTTACGAAATATGGAAGGAGTGTCAATGAAAGATTAAATACGGAATAGTGTAATAAGGGTAAGAGTAAAAGAAGACCTAGTGACTAGAATAGAAAAAGGAAAGCTGGGTTGGTTTAGTCATGTTGAGAGGATGAAAGAGAGGAGATTAACGAACAAATATGTGACAGTAGTGACCGCTTCAAGCATCGCACGTAGAAGACCGATACATACAAATCACGATCAAATCAAAGATATTAAAAAAAGGTTAAGAGTTCCTTGAACCGATGAGAATGTATGAAAAGGTTGATGAATATGGAAGTAGCGAAGACACAGATTTGTCAGGACCGTAGCAAGTGAAACAATGTGGTCTCGCCGATTCTCGCCTACTGTGCACATGATTCGCCGAGGCGGTTATGTGCGTGGCGTGCATCGGTGCCCGGTGTCTCGCCGGAGTAAGCCCTCGTACTCGCTGATCGGTCTGCATGCGTCGCCCCCTATCTGGATGAGTTCGCTTAACTTGGGAACTTTGCTTTCTATTGGATTTTTGACGTTTGAAAAGAGATAAATTAACGTAGTTCCTAATTCAACAAATACTTTTTTAATTTTCATTTTCAAAACAGCGTAACGGTATTTACGTTTGGAATAAGTTTGCACGCCGCAGTGTTTCTATTGGGGTTCTTTTTACATTCTTCTTCTTTTTCTTTTAAAGGCTGGCAACGCATTGGTGATACCTTTGGTATTGCTTGCCTGTTGATCTGCCGATTGTTATAAAAATATAATTTGAATTGAATAAAAATAGCACCCCGTATTATAATGAGCGCAGGCAGCGGAGCTAACGCCTCCGCGCCGCACTGCCGCCTCCGCCGCCATGCATCGCGTTCTCACCTCCGTCGTGCTGTTCGCCGCCCTCGCCTACGCGGATGTCGGTAAGAAACGATACACAAAATCAAAATAATAAAGTGGAAAAAGAAATTTTACCTATAGAAAGTACATTGATGAAGAATCACACACGTGCACACACTTTAGATTGATACCGATTGGAGGGCTGGAGATTGCTTACATCATCACAACCCATAACAGTCCACTGCAGGATTTAGGGCCTCTCCCACGAAAGGGGAGGTTATTGCCATAATCTCCACGCTGGAGATCGCAGTGTTATAAATATGTATAACAATGGAAATTATTTTCAACATTTTCCAGTCTATAGATCTTTGACCTCGAAAACATTTGTCGCCTTGTACGACACCGACGAGTGTAAGGGGTTGGTGCTATTCTACTCTGCCGGACACCACACGAAAAGATACACAAAAACAAAATAATCAAAAAATAAATTAAATGTATGGAAACTATATTTAATTTGAAATCTGAAAAAATAGAAAAATTATAATAAGGTGATTTGTAGATCTAAAGTGGTTGTTTTCTTACAAAACTGAACCAAAATTAGTGACCCACGAATTCACATCTGAGGAGCTGCTGTTTATAAAAGGAGATAAATAAATTTTCCATTTTCTTTTCATTTATTCTCAGTCGTACCAGTGGATACGTGCCCAGTGGGTACGACTGGGAATAAATATTCACACTCGTTTCTAACTGGACCGTGTGCTTGTACTTTGCTTCAAAACACGACTATTCCAATAGAAAACCTAAGAGCGATTTTATCATAACAGAGCTAATTTTAATTAAATTTCTTAGTTACCTAGTAGAATCTCCTCTCTCTTCTTTTGCTTCGACGGATTGATGAGTATCTTCATTTTTCTGAGCGATTAACATAGATACGCTAGTATATAGAAGTCTTTGGTTTATATCGATGGAAAATTGGTGTGGTACAAAGTTTACTAATGAATTAAATCACTTTTTGTACACTAGTTCCACTTTATTATACAAATTTTATTAAACTGCAACCGGTTTCGAATTACTCATCTTCAGGCAATGATTTAATAAAGCGGAACTAGTGTACAAAAAGTGATAATAATGAGTTCCATCACGAAGTGACAACACAAAGTGTTAAATAAGTTTACAAAGTTTATGTTATCATATTCCCGCGCAGACCCTCGGCTGCAGCGCATGCGCAACACGCCGATGCCCGGCACGCTGAGCTCGGTGGGCGGCGGCGGCGAGGAGTCCCCGCCCGTCTACCGGCCCGGCAGCCAGGCCTACGTCGTTAGCCAGGTGACTGACACATCAACACCTTGACGGAACCTCTACTGCCTAACATAGGCTTTCATACCATCATCTTGGCGGAACCTCCACTGCTGGACATAGGCTTTCCCAAGGCTACCGGCAGGCCTACTACGTAGACCCTCTGTTGGTCACCACGCGAAAGCTCGAAAGGACGTTTCTCGCTCGTACGATTCTGATCTGGTATGAGCTCCCAGCCACGGTGTTTCCTTTGGACTATGACATGGAATCGTTCAAGAGGTATATTAGAGGTCTTTACAGATGTGGGCAACATATAAGTAACTCTCATGGTGTTGTTGATGTCCATAGGCAGTGGTGGCCACTTTCCATCAGGTGGCCTTTCCTCTTGCCTATTTGTCTGCCTTAAAGTGATTGTGATCAGTTCTGCTACCAAGCCGATACTATGTTGTTTCAGCTACTAAATGACAAACGAGCAGACAGCTCACCTGATGTAAAGCGGTAACTGTCGCCCATAACATCTACGATTCATGCAATTAGTATTCCTGTAACAAAAATGCAGTAACTCAAATTCCTATACTTGTGATGGTCACCTTCAAACCGGAGTGAGCACTCGTGCGCGCTGATCGGTCCGCATGCGTCGCCCCCTACCTGGATGAGCTCGCTTAACTTTCCCTTTGCTTTCCCTTATATTTATGACGTTCGAAAAGAGATTAATTGACGTAATCCTAATTCAATATATACTTTATTCATTTTAATTTTCACTCTACCTTGAAGGTGTAACTTCTCTATTGCTGGGTCTAGCCTGTGGATCTCTCGTACTCGTACTCGTCAATTAATTTGTTTTAAAAATAGTTATAATTGTTATTAAGTTTCAACTAGCAAATAATTTGTGATAGTTTATAATAATAAATAAGTATTACGATTCCTGTGGTGCCAGTGTTCGTGGCAAATAAGTTATTACAACTACACTAAAGTTGTAACGGTCGCCTTTGTTCGACCGAAATCAGAGGACTACAAAAAAGGCGAGTATAGTTTTGTTTTGATATTTTTATTAACTTTCACGCAGATATTTAGTTAGGCCTATCGATTTACGTTGTAAAATATTTCGAATAGGTAATTTTGTTAAGGACTTGTATAATTTTCAAAACAGATTGCAACTATCTTTCTACACCTACGTACCTATTAAACGTATTCATTCTTGATTGATTGTTATTACTACCGGTGAGTGAGTACCTGTGCGATAGGTGTTGCACTCGTAGGTATCTAACAGATTGCAAAGCCGCGGTCGTTGACCCGGGACTGATAACAAAGAAGAGAACGCATCTTGTCGGAACATAGATCTTGCTCATAGTAAACTTAACATGGTTGAATTTAACATTATAATAAATAAGTAAACAGGTTACCTACTCCTGCTTTAATCTTTTGTCAGATAGGTACGAACCTACTACAGTGACATAGGAAGTCGGTGTAACTTGACCCCTATTATTATTTTAAATTAATATTTATGTGTAAAGTACCAAAGTACATACATATAGAAAGTTCCGAGTAAATAGATACATAGCTACTTACCTACTTTATTTACGTAGGTAGTCGCTGGTGGTAACCCCACGAATTTGACTGTGGACGTATTCGCCTGCGTATTGGAGTGTTATGTTTGTTTTGCCTACTTATAAACACTTATTAAACACAAAACACGCAATTATAACCTGCACAGCGTTTACATTATCCAGTGAACAACGTTTACCCACTCACTAGGTCCAGTTTACCGGCTCTCTTCGCTTGACAATTAGTGGAAGCGAAGTAGAAGACAAAAAACATTGACCTCAGACAGCACTATCACAGACTGCGCAAAAATAACAATATCGCATCAATACGAGCACGGAGCAAGACACATAATATATATTATTTCTCTACGGTGGGTGTGTGCGTTTGCCGTTTTGCAAATTTGCTTTAGGTACAGGGTAGGTACTAAACAGGTACCAACCTCTTTAATTTTTCTCCTTCATTCTAAGACCTCTCAACTAACTTTAACTTTAATTCATTATATAACGTCTATCTTTCCCCTGTTTAGCTTTTCCGCTGTATTTATCTTACTTTACTTTTTCTATTTTTTATGCCATTTGCGTTGTAAGGTGGGTGGGTACCTGGGTGTAGACCGATAAGTGATTCTCTGATTACAGATACCTAATATTTGTAGGTATTACTAGTTGTTAGTAGAATAGTGTGGTAATAGGGTCTCCTAAATTGGATTTACCCTACCTCATAAAACTACTTTTTCATTGTCTGCTTATAGATAGATATTAGATAGGAACATATTGGGGATTGCTCAGCTAAATTAGCAAATTGTATTGCTGTTGTTGACTATAGTTCGTAGGTACTAAGTCATAGATTGACCATATTAATATCAGTAACGAGCTTTGAAATAACATATAATATTTTGTTAAGTAGGTAGATAGTATAGTATAGGTAAATAGAAATAATTACTTGACTAGAGCCTTCTCCACAACAGTGGGGGGATTTGCCATAATTATATTATATTTTGTAAAGTAGATAGCTAGATTCGCATTATATTGTTTGTTTGCCATTTTATAGGTATTAATTGATTAATTATTTATTAAAGGTAGCTTCGCGCATTCCTCGCTAATACCTATCTAATATTCGTGTTGGAATTTCTGCTGTCTCGGTTTGTTGTCAGTTTCAGGCCGACCAGTATAGACGACTACATTCAAATATGGTGAAGACACGACGCACTGCCTGCGAGGAGTTCGAATGCAAGCTGCAGCTAGCGCTGGACGAGCTGAAATGCTCCAAAACTCTCTGCGACCAGCTGTTGGAGGAACGCATAGACGCAGAACAAGAGATCCAAAGCGTCATTGGCACTAACACTCAGTTAAAGAGTGAGCTTGCTTCTATGCATAAAGAGTACTTGGAAGTAACCAGGGACAGAGACGAGATACGCAACGTACTAGCAGAGCAGCAGACCTGTCACAGCAACTACACATGTGCCTTGAGCAGAATATCGGAACTTGAGCTAGCTCTGAGCGAGGCTCACAATGTCATAACAAAATATGAGCAGCGACGGTCTTGCGACCCACACCAAATATCCCAGTGTCTGTATGATGAATTAGTAGAACCAGAATATGATCATCAAACAGTGTCTGGAAACACTTGTGACCCTTGTAATTCCTGGAATGAGATCACATCCACGTCATCTTCACTTAAAATAAATAGAAATAAAAAATCAAAACGAGTACCTAAATTGAAAAAATGTATAAAAAAGACATATCATAAAGTAAAGTCATCAAGGCAAAACAAAATTATTCACCACTTATCCAAAACAACGAATCAGTTACGAAATGATATTGAAGAATGTAATTCAGAATTGGTACGCGCGCAACAAACCCATACCACGGAGACACACGAGACGTATAAAAAAATAAAAATATTGCAAATAGACTTAAATATCATCATCATCACAGCCCATAACAGTCCACTGCAGGACTTCGGGCCTCTCCCACGAAAGGGGAGGTCATTGCCATAATCTCCACGCTTGGCAGGCGGGTTGGAGATCGCAGTGCAGTTGATGTAAATCTACCCAGAAAGATGCTGCTGCCCACCTTTCGGATTTGTCCCTTAGTCGCCTCTTACGACACCCACGGGAAGAGATGGTATGGTGCTATTCTTTGAGGTGGCGGCACCACACACCACAATAAATACTTAAATATAGTTAATAGAAAATATAAAATTGCACAGAGTGAAATAATTACTTGGAGAGAAGCTATCTCTGAAATTGTCAAATTGTCAAATGAAAACTCGGACATGATCGAACGTCTGATGGCTGCCAAAGAAGGGGAATGTGAGTGTGTCGCCTCGCAGCTTCAGCGCCCCGCGCCCCGGCCGCAAAACACTGACGTCGCCCCCGAGGCGCACGCGGTGCGCGACCGGTGTAAGGCCGTGGCCTCCCCGGCCTCCGCGTCCACCTTTTCCACCGCGGCTCACATCGTACCTGCGGTCGTCGGGGTCCACAAAGCTTCAGCCGCCCCGGCCGTCACGGCCACATCTTATGCCGCCGCTGCGAGGAGTACGACGCGCCCTAAGTGGACGGGCGCGGTCGACGGGCCATTCAAGACCACAGCCGCACCGGCCGTTGCGGCCACCTCCTATGCCACCATAGCAAGGAGATCGACGCGCTCTACGGCCCCCGCGGCCCACATCCAGCCCGCGGTAGCCATCACCACCGAGCACGCTATCCTCGAGCCGGTACCGGCCCCGCGGGTGGCACCGCGCGCCGCGCCGAGGGCGCTGCCGCCCCGCGCTGTTCGGCCGCGCGTGGCCACCGCCTGCGGGCCCGCGCCCGATACAGCGGCGCCCGGGGCCACCTCCGTCGCCGCCGGAGTGCCCGCGGCCGCCACCGTCACGATCCCCGGCAAACCCAGCAGGCCTGCTAGCGCGAAGCCGACGCAAACATTGCGAACTAATGTGCAGACACAGAGGACTCTAGTTTTTTCAGATCGAATAGGCAAAAATATGGGCGTGTTACTAAACGACTGTACGAATTCCAAAGTAATCAATTATTGCATGCCTGATTTGTCGTACAGCGGTATTATCCAAAAAGTCTTACAAAACTCAGAACACATAGATCAAAATGTAAATATAATAATTTTAATAAGTAATAGCCTTAAAGTACGAAAATATGATATGAAATGAAGTTACTAAGTTCTGCAGCATATGCTGTAAAGAAAATACGGGGTATTTCTGACGAGGCTACAGCAAGATTAGTTTACTTTAGTTATTTCCACAGTATTATGGCCTATGGCATACTGCTGTGGGGACACGCTGCCGACTGGCACAATGTATTTGTATTGCAGAAAAGGGCTATTCGCGCGATTTATCAATTGAGACCTAGAACTTCACTAAGAGATAAATTCAGGAATATTGATATAATGACAATGCCGTCACAATATATATATGAGAACTTAATGTATGTTCATAAAAATATACACTTATTTAAGAAGAATAGTGATGTTCATAATGTTAATACGAGAAATAAAGATAAGCTTGTTGCTGGTGCTTGTCGTCTAGCCAAAGTCCACAAATCATTTATGGGTCAATGTGTACGCTTTTATAATAAGGTTCCAACAGATATTCAGAATTTACCATTAAATAAATTTAAAGTCGCTATAAAAAACAAATTATGTCAAAAAAGTTATTATAGTATATCTGAATATGTAAATGACAAAAGTCCATGGGACTGAACTGCTGTTCTATACAGGTATTTACTTTTAAGATAGTATATAGGACAAATAATGTATTAGTACATAAGACATGTTTAAAAAAAAAATGTAGGCTCTGTGGGTTTCTTGCCGTTTCTTTCCCCCACGGAGAACCACCTTGGAAGCGGCGTTAATTTTCCTTCCTCTCCCACACATGGGTAGGGGTAGGGTAGTAGTTAGAGTAGGGGTAGGGTAGGGTAGGGTAGGAGTAAGATAGCGGTAAGGTAGTATAGGGTTGGGTAGGGGTAAGATAATGGTAGGGTCGGGGTAAGATAGTGGTAGGGTAGGGGTAAGATAGTGGTAGGGTAGGGGTAAGGTAGTGGTAGGGTAGGGTTAAGGCAATGGTAGGATAGGGTAAGGTAAGGTAGCGATAGGGAAGGGATAGGATAGAGTAGGGTGGTAGCGACTACCTATCACATACAGCATGTAGAATAGAATAGAATAGAAATTCGTTTATTTTATACTTCATGCACACACAGACAACTTAAACTTAGAAACTACTTAAATAAAAACATTCACATAGAGGTAGACTGATTAAATAATTATGAAGTAGTACAGCATAATGAAGCCGCATGTGTGTGCTGCAGCACAAAAAGGTTATGGCTCAGCACAGTGTTGCCTGGGATAGCAACACACTGGTATTCTGCCATAACCCGAGTAGGTAAACGATAAACTAAAATTTATGAAATAGTGATATGATTTGATAGTGATTTTGTATTGATGAGATGTTCCTGTAAAAGCGTGTGTAACTGCAAAAAAATAAAAACAAAAGGAATTTATATTAATTATTGTCTTAAATAAAATAAATAAAGCATGTGTGATGCACGCTCACTTAAAAGTCTGTCTGGCGGTGGCGTGGGGGCCGGATCGCTCTTTTCCCTCAAATATGGTTGAATTGGACGATGGCTGGGCCCTGCGTTATACTCGTGAACGGGTGCTGCCTTGGTGGACTGGCTTACTCTTGCTGTAGTTTTAGGTGGTTTTTCTTAATTACACTAGACATACCTATATAATATAATATAGCGTTCCGGCTCTGCCTGGCATTGTCGAGCACGGTTCGGTCGTGGTTGGCGAGGGATACGTTATCTACGGCCATAGGGCGGTCAGCGTGTCACTGTGTGTTTCCTTCCTACTTTCCTACCCCCCTCCTTTTTGACGATTGAAAGAGATATTTAATGTCCTAATCAATAAAGAAATTTTGATTTTGATTTTGATTTTGGATCTAGCTACCAAAACCTTTCAGCCAACGATAAACTCAATACTCAATACTCAAATGTTTATTGCTTCATAAAAGTAATTTAACATTAAACAGTTAAACCTCCCACACCCCACAGTTCGTGAAACCAAAACCGCCGCACCAATACTGGGAAGAAGAGACGTCGCTGACCTTGGTTCCTGAGAACAAGAACTGTCTGCTGTGCGAGGCGCAGGACAGCGGCGCGTGCAGGGCGATGCCATCCTGCGTCTACTGCGAGCCCACTGTAACCGCGCTGTGTGAACGAAGCACACCGTGCCTCAGGTAAAGATATCCACATTATCATCATCATCATCTCCAGTACCACCATAAACACGTTTACCACCACCATCTCCATCATCACCCCCACTATAATAATCATCTTGGCGTTGATGTCCCAGTTATGCTCTCGAGCCCGAGTGCCCGGAGTCCGTCTTGCCTATGGTCCAGGATTTGGCAGATTACATAATTACAGTGGAGCGACTGCCATCTGACCTCCGTGCCCCTGCTACCAGGGGAACCTGACCAGATTGGATCAGAATTACACATCACCACCACTATCACCGCCATTTCATCATCCGAGCGGTCAATCCCCGTTTCGGCCATAGTCAGCTATCCTGCTATTTCTTCTGCAATTCGCCGGTCTTCTCCACTTCGCGCAGTATTAAGCCGTTGGCTATCGTATCTGACTCGCCAATGTCAATCCATCGGTGCTTCGCGACGTCTTTTCTGATGCCGGCAGGTTGAGGCTCCTATTTTTTGTGACCTAATAAGCGCAGACTAGCCTTTTCAATCTCACTGTACTCGTTACGGACTCGATCGATTAAGTGTGACGCCGCACTTCCACCGCAGCATTTTCATTTTGTTTTTGTGAGATCAACATGTGACTGCTCTCTTGCTTTACGATTGCATTTTTCAGTAGTACTCTTGCCCCAAACGAGTTCTTCACCAAGAATATCTTTTCAGGTGCACGGTAATCAAGAACCCCTTCTTCAAATGCATACCGGGCGAAAAGTACATGGACGAGTGCGACTCCTGCCGCTGCACCGACGGCCACTCCGGCTGGTGCACCAACCAGTTCTGCGAGTTCCGGTCCCTCCATCTGTACGCGCTGAAGCTCTCAGATGGAGAATTCTACTGATACAGATTACAACTAGATACTATTTATTGTTTACTTAACACACATTTTTAGGAAGACTACCGACGCGTTGAAGTAAATAATAAGCAGTACTCACACTCAAAGTGTGTCCTCACACATAATGACAGAAGTAAAGGACAGAACCATGCGAATAAGCTTAATACAAAATAAATAGACTTCCGGTTCTTATACAGATTTTTGTAATCACAGATATCACACTAATCTTGCTTCCTCTATATTCTCCATTCAACAGTCTCATATTATAATGTGTAATAATAAATTGCCCCTCCCTCCATCTGAGTGCGCTCATATTCGAAGATAGAGAGCCCTACTGACCCAGATTCCAAATCGCATATAAGGTTTACGTCACTCATTATAATCATAGCTCACACAACCTGGCTACTAAAGCAGTTGGGTTTGGAACAAAGATAATTATCGGTTTGAAACCTGGCTTACTTTTATTGTTTTAAATTTATTATGAAGCTGTACAAAGCGGCGTATTCATAAATTGTGACAAAGCTCTTTAAATAAAAATTTAAAAACCTTTTTTCCTCAATATTTATACACACAGTCTCAAGTGCAGTTGCTTCGAAAACTGACAATGATTATCGTTCCGTAACTCGGTGAGCTCCGCTCCGTTCATCTGTATGTCTTTAAGCACTTGGATTGAGAGTTCTACTGATCCAGATTCCAGATTGCATGCCCGATTGACCTCATGCATATAATTATTTGTAATAGAAACTGAAACATTAATAGAAAACTTACAGATTTCAGATCGTAATGTCAAACAAAATATTAATATCTGTAATTTTTTGACCAAAGGATTTTTAATAAATAACTACTTTCCACAATATCATATATAACACTGTCATCTTCTACGATACTCACTATTACTATACCTTGCTTGGTTCCTAAACAGTCATGGGTTGGTATCGATCACATTAAACTCCAGCTTGATCGAGAGTTAATTTTTCCCTCTGTCCGGTGGCTTATCCAATTCTGCAAGACCCGCATCCTCTCTTTAATTATCCCGTCCAGGGATTAGTGTTGTCAAGGTATTCCTTGCTATACACATACATACATACATAAAGCTCGCCTCTGTCCCACAGCTGGGATAGGCAGAGACTATGCTTATTTCTACTACTACTTCTCCCATTCCTACTATTCTTTGTTATACCATACCATGCCTTACCATAACGTGCTATAAATATTTCGATCTTTATATTCATTCTAGATCACATATTGTTGTAATTATCTATGTAGCTACATCTAAAAATTCCTACTTGCAAAATTCTTCTTCCGAGACCGTCACCAGATGTGCGTCTATCTTGTTGGAGACGCATCCTCCGCAGAAACCCGTGGACCGCGCACCAAACCAACGTTTCGATCCTGAAAGAACTCAACACCAAAGAGAGATTATCGTTTCCCGTGCAAATAGGAATGCTCAAGTTCTTCGGATACATCACCCGTAATGTGGACTCCATGCAACGATTGATGGTGCAAGGGAAAGTCAAGAGCAAAAGATCTCGAGGGCGCTCGCCAACACAACACTGAACAGACCTCATCAAGTGTGTAGCACAGTCCACTGTAAATGAAAACTCACTCAACGAAACATATGTATTAACCAACCAAACATATAACATAATATAGATGGAGTTGCATGGCCAGGACGGCGGTGGCGCAGGACTTGACCGATATTTGACCGAATTTTGAAAAAGAAGAAACTTCTACTTTAAATACCTAAATTACAGATTCCCAAATCATATTAACTAACTATGTGGCGACTGTTTCAAAAATTTGCTGTTTATGCAAAAGAAATCATATTATGAATAGATACAAATACATTACAAGCAGATAAGACTTTAATATATTATTACAAACAGTTGCAGTTGTCATTGTCTTCTTGAGAGCTCTTCCAGCTATCGTCAGGGTTGTAAAAAATAAAATTAAAATGGAGAAAAATAACGAGATTTTAATTCAGCTTTTGAACCGCAAATCTTAAATCTGCACTATAGACTTGTCGTTGTAGCTTGACTTCAACCACCTACCTAACATGATACTGTCACACAATTGAAGTACAAGAATGATAGTAAATCTACTCACAATAGTATAGGTACACAAACAAACACAACACCACCAACATTATCTATAAGAAAATAAATAGATACTAATAATTATATTTCAAGATTGTTTTTATCTCCCATTAGGTCGTACCTTAATTATAATTGAGCTAGGTGTTCAATTATAATTTCATATGAATGCTAATATATTTTCACTGTAATTTGCATTTTTCGGTTTTGCATTTTTCTTTGACAAACAAGTGTGAATATTAGTGTTACCTAAATGATAGACTCCACTTTCACGTAAAAATGGTCTTCGAGTTGTCACCACATCATCATCTTCATCATCATAAAAAGAGTTGGACTCTTGTCGGTGAAGTAATCGCCACTCATCTCTTCAGTGTGTTAACCTCTTTACTTTTTTGTAATCACCGGCATTCACATTATCTTGCACATCCTTCCAAAATTCAAACCTTGTCAAGTTAAAAATTCAACCTCAGTCTAATAATAACCGTGGTGACAAACCCGATGTGACAATATATTTATTATGAGTCATCTTGGCGAATCACTCGCGCGTGGTGGCCCGGGGCCGTCTTGGTCCAGGATTTGGCAGATCAGGTAATTACAGTGGGGCGACTACCGTTTGACCTCCGTGACCCTGTTCAGAATCTTTTATTTGCTGTAAATGCAACACAAAATGCAATGCAAAATGTTGGAAAACAGGGGAACCTGACCACTGGTTCATGGTAACACATTAGCAAATGTACATAACTCAGATAAAGTCATTGGTACATGGCCGCACTGGGGTTCGACCCGGGTACCTCAGGGTGTTAACCATTAGGCCACCGACGCTTTTAAGCTCGACGTTATTTATACTCTGTGTAGTGAATAACCCCGAAGATTTTAAAACCTATTACCCAATGGACCTTGAATGTCCCCTGTCCTGGCACAGTTACATCGTGCAGACAGTCTGGCGACAGTTCTTGGGTGGCCGCTACCTGTTCCGCCTTCATTGTCAGTTCTGGCGACGATTCTCGCATAATCCCTCCATTGATCGTTTTAACTGCTAAACTCCGTCTCTAAGTGCTTCCGAGTTTCGGTTTCCATTGTGAACGAATAATGGTTAATGGCTGACTGATGATCTGTGTACGTAGTTTTTTGCCTGTTTATTGACTGCGCTGTGGTGAATTAACTTTCGCTTGAGTGTTCACTGATTCAATATCCGGATGTCGGAGAAAGTTATTAAAATAAAATATATTATGATCGCAAATATGTTACGTTTTTATGTTACACGGTAGGCAAACAGGAAGTGGGCCACCTGATGGAAAGTGGTCTGACAAGCTGGGCTGGACTTCGATGTAAGTAAGAGCGGAAAGAACCCTGTAAGAAGAAGCTACCAATAAATTGTTTCTTCACTGTATTGATTATTCGGAAACGTTACTTTGAAGTCTCACAGTGCGCGCGAACGCGCAGGGTCACAACTGACAATATTTGAGTGGCGGTAGGCACTACGCATCCGTCAATTTAACGAAATTTATTGAATTATTTTATTTACCCAAGGGAAACCAAACAGCATTAATTACAAATCAATCAATTTCCTGGTCTGTTCCCTATTTGGGGTCAGCCCTCCTGATACTATTACGCCACTGGTGGCGATTTTGGGTCATCTCTGTTTTAATATCTAATGTTTTCAGGTCATTGGCAATTGTTCTTAGCCAAATAGCAGTAATTACATTTGAAAAAATACCGGCAGCACAGAACTAATTATAGGTATCCGCCGAAACTGACAAAGCAATAATTAACCTACTTACTTATCTTTCAACCCCACGAAAACGAAGCCACGGAAACTCACGTTACAACAACACACAACACACAACAATAAATGTCACAATAACCGCTTACCGACAATAAGCCACGTTGCCCCGAAAATTGATAACGAATTTAATTGTCATCCCCCCGCACCCTCCTCGCCGAAGCCATCATTATGCCGCGGTAAGCTTCAATTTCCTGATCGGTATCACGACCATATCCTCCCTTTCCACACAAAGGTTTTAAAATGGAGATCATTAACAGATGTGCGTTGACACAACAACGACTTCGGTCGACAATTTTGGCCGTCAAAGACCTTTGATTGTCGGCATACATTACAAATGCTGTTACACATTTGGTTACACATTACATTGCATTACATCTGAATGGCGTTGTACCGGAAGCTGCTCTGTGGGAGGCGATGTAATGCAAAAAGTAGTTCCAATATGGATAGCGGGTTCATGAATGTCTATTTAAATGTTGTGTGATTGAATGTTTCCTATAAATGAGTAGGAAGAATTATGAACGATTAAATAAACCGTTTATCCTAACCTATTTAATTTCTAAACTATACATTCAATTAAATATCAAGTAACATAGGTATAAACTAGCTTTTGCGCGTAAAATTCAGCGCCATCAAGCCCCAAACTAAGCAAAGCTTGTACTATTGGTGCTAGTTACCTGATACACTACTTAAATACTTTTAAACATACTTATTATACATAGAATCCCAGTCCCATAAGAGAAATTTAAATTCATCATTTAAATTTCTGCTCGGCTGGGAATCGAACCCGGGACCTCTTCCATGGCAGACCGTTACGTTGATCACCGAGCCCCTCAGGTCGTCCGGCAGACCGGCAAAATAAAAAATATTGAATTCATGTCGAAATCGATTCGAACGGTTTAGAAATAGAGCCCGTACACTATGTGAGTGGCAGATCGATATTTTAACAGTGAACTACGCTCTGTATGAAAAAAAAAATATAAATAAAAAGAATACAAGTAATGTTAAAAAAAGAAAAACTTCAACTTCAAACACATCCCCAATTTAATTATTAAAATAGTTTCGTGGCTGCTGGCCACTTGTTTCGCGTGACCCCGGATTTCTAGCAGTTTTTTACGCCAGTGTGTGTGTGGGCAGTGTCGGGCATGCGCGCTGAAATAAGAAAGCGCAGATATTCGTAAACTGAAAAGTTTTAAGAAGAGGCTTGACAGGACGCCAAGCTTTGGTTGCTAGGCACCACCTCCTGTCATTGCGCACGCAGCCCTGGTGGCAATGCAATTGGTCGAATACGCTTATTGGCATAGCCTCCTTCAATATTATTGGTGCCAAATATGATGTCTGCTGTCAAGGAAATTGATAGATGAAAATGTGAAATAACAGTCTATAATTTTTAGTATTTTTAATGTTTCTTTTTTTAGCTTAGCGTAAGTTTGTTTCTATAGTTTTAATTTTAGATCTTGTAAGTATTTTGCGTCCATGCATGTCGCAGGCATGTGTAGCTCCCGTCATTGGCAGTCAGGCCAGCAATGCCTCTGTGGATCCCGTCCAATGCAGTAAGTGTTTCCGATACTTTAAGGGCGTACGGGGGCTCCGCATACATGATGCTAGATCTCATAAAACAGTTTTGCAGGGCCCCCAACAAGCATCACAACCACCACCACAAGCATCAACTTCGTTTTTTCCATCTCCGGTCGGCTGCGCGGTTTGGGAAAAACTAGGCGTTTTAAAAAATTCAATCCCTATTATTAAGAGAATACCGCGTGGAGCGCGCACTTCGGTCGCGTCTAGTCTTTCCCAAATAATCCGCAAGGTTATATCGGAGAATACTGCGTCAGAATGGGAACACTTACTGACATTTGCTTACAGGATCCTAAGTTTTAAAAAGGATTCAAAGCACACCTCCCTTACAAGTAAAATAAAAAGAAATTGCTTGAATCTGACCTCTCAGTCACAGCCCCTTTCAAGTGTTACCACTAATAAAAGGCAGCCAAATCCGAATTATGTTTACCAAAAAGTTGAGGAGAAGGCTGCCAACGGTGACTTGCGAGGGGCCGCCCAACTTTTATTTTCGAATGATGTCATTGCTGCTGACTGCCCAGAGACCCGCCTGGCCCTGGAGGACAAACACCCTGTCCCTTCGCCAACACTTTGTCTCCCTGACGCCCCTGATGCATCCGTCCAGCACGTAGTAACGACCAATGATGCTGTTTTTGCAGCTGTGATGTCCTTCAGGAGTGGTTCGGCCGGTGGTCTGGATGGTCTCTCCCCGCAACATTTAAAAGATCTAATTAGCGGTTCTTCCGGAGACACTGGCAGATCACTCTTGGGGGACATTACAGCTTTAGTTAACATGATGCTAGCAGGTGCGGTGTGTTCGGATGTTTTTGATGTCCTATACGGTGCCAACTTATGCGCCCTCAAAAAAAAAGATGGCGGCATAAGACCCATCGCCGTAGGTTGTACTTGGCGTCGCGTAGCATCCAAAATCTGCTGCCGATATGCTTCATCTTCCCTAACGGATTATTTTAGTCCAGTTCAACTGGGTTTCGGCAGCAGAGGTGGCTGCGAAGCTGCTGTTCACGCAACCCGCACCTTCCTAGAGCAAAACGGAGGCGAAGTGTTGCTGAAAGTTGACGTGAAAAACGCGTTTAACTCAGTGGACAGGGGTGCCTTGCTGTCGGAAGTTAAAAAAGTAACTCCTTTTATTTATCATTACCTTTGGCAGTGTTATAGCAAACCTTCAAAATTATTATTTAAAAGTCATGTTATAAATTCAGCAGTAGGTTGTCAGCAAGGCGATCCTCTTGGGCCAGCTATTTTCAGCCTTGCCATCCATCCATCAATTACAAAACTCAATTCAAAGCTAAACCTATGGTATCTGGACGACGGCACTCTCGGAGGGGACGTAGATACAGTCTTTAACGACCTCCGTTCCCTCATCGCCGAATTCAGTGCCATTGGTTTAGAACTAAATTTTAATAAATGTGAGCTGTATATCTCAGACTTCAAATCGGAAGACGAAAAAAACGAGATAGTCTCGAAGTTTAACTCACTCGCGCCAAATATCAAAATCCAAAACAAGGAATCTCTTTCCCTTTTAGGTGCCCCCATACTGACTGAATCGATTTCTCCTTTAGTTGTTTCCCTAACGAACAAGTTCAACAGCTTTCAAGATCGCCTATTAAAGATTCATCCACATATCGCCATCACCATAATCCGATTTTGTTTATTCGCCCCGAACGCTATATACATTCTACGCTGTAGTCCCTTGTGGAAATATCCCCATCTTCTTTCATCACTCGACACCGCCATACAAACCACGCTGTCATCCATACTTAATTGCCGTTTTGATTTTCGTTCATGGACCCAGGCCTCACTGCCCATCCGGTTTGGAGGCCTGGGAATCCGCAAAATTTTAGATTTATCTCTACCTGCCTTCCTGTCCTCCGTACATGGCACGCGCACCTTGACAATGAAAATAATCACTCCGTCCTTGTGCGGCGTCGAGGTGTCGTGCCTGTCGGAGGCCAGGAATACTTGGTCTATCATGTGTCCTAACGCCAATTTTCCCGCCAACAACAACTCCCAAAGGCTTTGGGATGAGCCGCTCTGCAGACTGACTTTTTCTAAACTTTTAGAAAGCACGGGTAATTCTGCAGATCGAGCTCGTCTTCTTGCCGTTTCAGAGAAGGAGGCGGGATATTGGTTACATGCCATTCCTTCACCCAATACAGGTACTCTTCTCACGGGAGCTACACTTTCTCTTTCAGTGTGCCTGCGCCTTGGTATGAAAATTAACGAACTACATCGCTGCCATTGCGGAAGCATTGTAGATACCCTTGGGCACCATGGCCTGTCGTGCCAGCGTAGTGCCGGCCGCTTGTCGCGCCATGCGAACCTTAACGACGTCATCCGCCGTACCCTTGCCACCATCAACGTGCCAGCTGTATTAGAACCCAATGGGCTGGCTCGGGATGATGGCAAGAGGCCCGACGGCATGACGCTCGTTGCTTGGTCACAAGGCGGCGGCCCCTGGTGTGGGATGCGACCTGTGTAGACACCTTGGCCCCATCCCACATAAGGGCTACCTCGGCTAACGCTGGCGCAGCTGCATCAACGGCGGAAGACCTTAAGCGGCGCAAATATGGTTCCCTAGGTCAGGGGTATTTATTTGCGCCGTTTGGGGTTGAAACTCTAGGACCATGGGGCCCTAGTGCTAAAAAGATTTTTCAAGAGATATCTACCCGGTTAATAGAGGCAACCGGAGATCGTCGTGCTGGTGCGTACCTCGGACAACGTATTAGTTTGGCTATTCAACGGGGTAACGCCGCCAGCATTCTGGGAACGCTTCCGCTTGGCAGCGATCTAGAATCAGTTTTTTATATGTAATTTTTTCTTTTTGTGTATAATTTTTATTTTGTTCGGTAGTTTTAAGTTTGTACATATTGTAATGTAACTATGTATATAATAATAATAATAAATATAATATCTAAACCAGTAATGTTTGCCTACATTTTTGTGGCATCTGGTAATTATAGGTGATTATGTTTTGTTCGGGAGTAATCCAGCGCCGTTGTATGCGCTCACGAGGACTCCCGCTGGGCCTGGGGTGACCATGCGTTACTGTAAGTAGTAGATCTTCAACAGTACGTGTCAGTTGTTTTCTACTGCAGGGCTATAAGCTATCTCAGTGGACAACTGAATTTGACATAAACATATTTTTTTTTTTTTTTTTTTTTTATTACTCTACTAGCCAGGCATTTGACCGCCACCTCACCTGGTGGTAAGTGACGATGCGCACTACTCCCATTTGGTAGACGATATTGCCAGTAGCCAACGTAGACGACGTGGTGTAGAATTATCTAATATCAAATTCAGTTGCAAACTGAGTTAGCCTTTAGACCCGCTGGACTTCAAGGTTACCAAGATGGTTAGTTTAATATCGCAATTGAAAAACACACACTATTTAAAACGCGGCTATTCATTTTCGGATTTTCGGAGGACTTTATTCTTGAATTAGGCTTTATTATATCATGAGTAGGCAAATAGGCAAGAGGGCTACCTGAGTGAGTAGTCGCGCTGCCGTGGGTGCGTGCATGAGGGTGGTACTATCCTACTCTAGTGGCAATCCTAAGGTCATGAGTTGAGATGGGACATGCAACTTTGACGACCTGAGTGTTACAGTTGGTTAACATGCCTCGCAGACTGCCATGCAGAGGGCCCGGGGTCGTACATACCATATTTAAGTATAATAATAGACTGGTAGATAATGCTATTTTAGCTTTAAGTCCGCCAATGTACTGTTTGTGCATGAAGTATAAATAAATAAATAAATAAATAAATAATAATAAAGCTCCAACTTACCAGGTGGTGCCAATTTTGAAAATACAAAAACAAAAATTATAGTTACATCTATGGTGGCAAACAAAGCTTACGGCCTGCCTGATGGTAAGCAGTCACCGCAGTCTATGGACGTTTGCAATACCAAGGGCATCACCCACGCGTTGCCGACCCCGTAAAAACATTTTCATTTCCGATCTTCGGTGGTTCTGGCCAACCTGCCCCTAAGACAAGCTTACACCTACAACTTGTAGGACTTCTTTTTGTAGAACTTGTTAAAATTATGTATGACATAAAGTTATTGTAGTTACAATTTAAAAACATGAATCCACTCATTCCTTACGAAAGAGCCTTGTGTACAGTGCCATAAACTAATCTGACTTTGTGATAGCGTCGCTGTTGTTAGCATTGAAATACCATTACAAAATAAAAAATAAATATATTTGTGGTACTGAAGAGACATTTGCGCCAATTGCTCTCCAAGCTTACCTACTTGTTATGGATATCATCTTTTGCTTAACAATATTTTTTATATCAACCTCATCCGTAGTTGCAAATACCGATAAATATAATAGTTATAATACGGACTGAAACAAATTGAAAAATGGCAAATTTAAATTTCTTTATAGAGTAGGGTAAATAAATCCTTTAATGATTATTGTAATTGGATTGAAAAATATGGGCTGAGATGATGAACCACATTACGAAACGAATAACTGGAGCGCCATGGCCACCCTGGTGTTATGAAAACCATATTTGCCGCGGTCGCGCGGACGCGGCGGCGGGTAGCGAGTAATAGCAGGGGGCGGGTAGGGGCGAGCGGGGCGAGGGTAGGGCTAGTAGCATGATTTTTAATAGTGAAAGGGACACTCAATCGTTTTCGTGTCGTTTTGAACGAACGAATTAAAATATTTATTCCGAGTATCAGGACTCATATGTAGTTAGTAATACCTTAAAATTAGGTTAGTAACAATTAACAAAAAGTCATCATAATTTAGTAGGTATCACATGTCGTATTAAAAACTAAACTTGAAAGCTCACACGTGAGAATTGAACATTCTGCCATTAGAAACCATCACATCACTACGTAATTATACTCGTAAAACAAAGTCCCACGTCGCGTCTGTTTGTCAGTCTGTGAACTCAAAAAGTACTGGATGGATTTTTATGCGATTTTCACCAATTCAGTAATACATGAGGATTGGTGTATAATTTGTTAAGGTTACTACCCGTGCTAAGCCAGGGCGGACAATAATGACCAACACTTTATTGCTCATATAAACATAACAATATCTATCATTTACAGTAGAAACACATACGAGTGAAGGCTTACTTATGGTTAAAACGTTGGTCGTATGGTTCGTTCCAGGTAACCTTTACAGGTTGAAAGTTGACAGCAGAATACTAAAAATAACGTTAAGCGTTTAACAAATAATCATAAAACAGACAGAATTAATACATATACTTATTTAAGATCACAGTTCATCACACATAGGGCATTTAATAGACTATTTAAATCATCATCATCCCGGCGGTCAACCGGGGCTTCTACCAGGGTCCGCTTTCCTGTTTTTCCTTGCTCACTTTGCAAATACGTCGACGATGCAGGATGCTGAAGTGCTGGCTTCAGCATCCTGCATCGTCGACGTAAATTGTTGGCTCTGGAACCGGTAGGTACCTATATCCTATCCTGGGGATTACGCAGTACGTGAAACCACACCAAGGCTGCCACAGATGTATCTACTCGTTTCGCAAAAAATAACAAAGTAAAGATAACAATACAACGGACTAACTAATCAACCACCTAGTTCGTTAATTCTAGTTCTCTGCGAGTGTGTTCCCTCAGTATTACAATCCGGACTCCTTCAAGGCTAGACTGGAAGACTGTTCCTAGACAGGCATGCTCTATTTTCGGCCACATCGTAGCCTTACATTAACAACCTGCAAATTGAAGTTGTTAGTGAACCGAAGCGAAACGAAACGAAGACCATTAGAAAACATCAGGTTTACATAATCGCCCCACCAGATTACGTTGTTATAACATTGCATGGTTAAACGCATTAGCCTTTGTCGGCCTTTGTGCTCTCGTAATGATGATTTCATGAACTCAACGGTTTCCCGCCGCGCGTACAATATTCAATAACAAGGGCCCGAGGATACTGCCTTGGGCCACACCAGTATTATTACGGCACCTCGCGTACAATATTTAATAACAGTGCTGATTCTGAATGGGTGTGGGGCCGGGCGTAGCTCTCAACCACTCGACCACTATCGACGCCCATTGGTGCGTAAGAAATTTTAACTTGAATACAAATAGGACACTCGTAAAGCCACATTTTGTGTTCTTTGTGGAGCCGCGCCTCGCAGTCTAGGCGCATACTTGAAATTTTTATTGGAATAAAACTCAGCTGTTCATTTCATTCAAACGGCTATTGTTAGACTGTGACGGCCCGACATCGAGAGCTTAAAAACTGGCCAATAATTGTTACAAGAAAGAAGTAATAAACTGAATTCCAAATGGCATCGATATTCCATATCGGGACGGAGATTAATAAGCGCGCCTCATTGCGTTCGAATTGAGCTATTACATTCTAAACGCTTACAATTGTCGTCATTACGACTTAATATAGCTATTTCCAGAGGCAACAAAAAATCGCGACGCCCAATAACCCAGAAACCGCATTCACACGAGCCGAAGAATGGAGGGAGGAGAAAAAAGCGAGCAGGCTGTATCGATGTCGCCCGCTGAGCCTTACAATGGGGCTGTGTCGGCTGTAGCGACAAATTGGGCGACACACGGCGACGATGTCCTTTTCACGGACGAAACAGACGAACAACCACACAATTACTCGACGACAAATCCAGTTTTTTGCACAAACGTAATATACAACGCGGTTTTCTTCTCCATTGTACGAACCAGCTTAGCGACGTCTTTAAATATACATTGTACGCATAGTAGTGCTAGCGTCTGTTGTGAAATATTACACCGTTTGTACGCTCAAATTGAGCGAACTGTTTTACTAGTTTCTATTTGTGTTACGGAGTTATTTGCGTGGTTAGCACGGGGAGGTCTACGCGATCTGTCAATACAACTCGCACTGACTATGTTACAGAAATACTTTGTAACCAATAGCGGGGTTTCCAATACGATATACGCCCGACGAAATTTCCGACAGGTAACAATCCCAAATAAGCCAATCCTGATCATGAAGTCCAGTAATAACTAACAACGACAGGCTAATTTTGCACAAATCCATAAATGTCCGGTTCAAATACGATCGACGATGTTGCTGCCAGTAACGAATTCACGTCCGATGCAAAAAAGTTCAGTAACAAAAACACTGAAAACTTAAGAGAAAAATCTTTCACAAACTGTTGCGTTGACGCAAAAACTATTCCACTATACTCCGACGCTTAGATAAGCAATCTCAAAACAGAATCCCTGGTTATAGCAGTAGCCCGCGTAGCCCAGGAATAACACGAAGGTTTAAAACAGCACAGTAGGTGGTTCAAAGACTATAGCTACAGAATATGTTCTGAAACGTGCGCAGGCGACGACGACGCCGCGAGACTGCCGCCTCGAAGTCCAGCGAATGACGTCACAGCCAGCCCACGCAACGACGTCAAAATGCTGAAATACTCTCTGTTATCGCCGTATATCGGTAACTATGTAGTCAGGATTACTCAGCGTGCGATGGAGAGAGCTATGCCCGGAGATTCTCTAAGTGATAATATCAGAAATGAAGAGGTTCCGTAGCAGAACTATGATCACCGATTCAGGTTCCAAAGTCGCAAACCTGAAGTGGCAATGGACAGGTCATTTAGCTGGCAAAATGAGGGCCGAAGGTGCGAGTTTGTCAAGTGGCGACCACGTACTGGCAATTGCGACATGAGACAGCTTCTTACGAAATGGACGACCTCGTAAAGGTCGTAGGTAGCCGATGGATGTGGAAGTCGTGGTGACATAGATATGAAAAAAGTTACTACAATCAACCAATCTAAATGTTAAAACACTTCATGTAAATTAGTATTGTCAAGATCTATCAGATTCCATGTAGAACCAAATTACACTTCGATACGTCACTCGTCGAATTTGAGTTCCTTGTGTATTTAAACGCCATACGTCTTCATAAACAATATGTAACAAAAACACATATTACAATACTTGGTATATAAAAGTTTTCAGAAAAAAAGTGAAATTGATCTCAAAAATATAAAATAATAACAAAATGAGAAAAACGAGAAAGGCGGCCAAGGCTGATGACACCGCTCACCGCGTAACATCATGATGTGTCATCATATAGTAGGACCACGATAAGTCCTTATCGCTTTAAAAAAAAAAACTGTATGGCACTAATGACATGTCTTTTATCCGTCATAGAACGTCATTCATAAAAGTCATAACAAAGAATTTGACTGACTTGAAAAGTATTGTTGAGGCGATTGGCACATTGGAGCGTAGCATTCATTCTGGCGAAATTTGGAAATATGTGTAATTTTTATATTGTTTTATATACAATAAAAAATTTAGGAATTCCCCAAATTGTTATAATCTTTTTATAAAATTATATTATTTAGGCGAAAAATAATTTGAGAACTGAGTAACGGAATACCTATTTGACAATCCTGGAGACCTCACTTCACAGCAGCGGCCTATTTGACGTCTTTTTATGTAGAAAGTACAGCGCCAAAAACTTATCTGACCCGCAGCCCGTGTCAAATGTTGCAAAGAAAAAAAACGACGGACCCGCACGAACGCGCGTGGATGCGTTGTCAGTTCGTGTTCGACTATGAGTAATTTCCATAGAAACCGATGACAGTTCAAATAACTTTATGTCACGCACTAACGCACGTCACGCACAACTGTACGGTGCTGCGTTCCAGTGTGCGGTCCGCCTAAATAATAATGGACAATGACTGACAAGGACAGATTATCCAATAGATATTGCCATATCCACATTTTATATTTTCTACCACTGTCAGTTGATTCGGACTAAGCGTGGTCCTATTATACAGGGTGTCCCAGTAGTGACACGTCACAGTGACACCAGGGGTAGTTCAGCGTATGAGGCACCGAACCAGCCTAACATGACCCCAGTAAAAGTTGCACGGTTTTCGAGTTATTGCCAAAATAAAGATTTTACTGAATTTTCCCTTTTTTTAACAGTGCTACTGCCAGCATTCACTTAGAAAGCTCTTGAAGTTAGTTTTTTTTATGTGTATGGAACCATGAATAGTTAATTAAGATTTTTGAAATGTTATTTTGTCAATAAGTTGAGTAAAATGCTGAAAAATACGGGATTTATCTCGATTTAAATTTTCAGCAAAAAAATAATTTCAACTTTGACCACCTGTCGTGATAAAAAAATCCTAGAAACGAAACGAGCAAATAACGTGGAAAAGTTGAGCATGTTATGCAGATTCAGAAATGGTACAATACACTGCAATAAGATAGGAATTCGTATCACTTTAACGTGCCCTATTGAACTAAATCAGAACTAGGAACCCCGCAAGCTGTCGCTGCTAGGCAAAAAATAATGCTATACACTACGATATCTCATTTATTACCTGATCCTTTCACCATTAGCCAAATGTGCGAGAGTGAAAGAGATGGAAATAATGTTTATCTACCTTTTGAAGGGTATTGTTGGCTGATGGCCGAATAAAAGTTCAGTTAACAATAAAAACATGTTTAACTTTTATTGGTTTATTTTAAGTTTTCGAATTGTCTCCCTCGGACTCTTATGCACAAATTACATCGTCTGATAAAATTTCTGCTCAATTTTCTTAAACTTATATCCGATATGGTCCGAGCTGCGCCGAATACACGTTGCCGTAATTCTTCTTCAGATCGTATTGGTTTACAATAAACTTTATCTTTCAAACATCCCCAATAAAAAAATCTAGTGGATTTAGAATAGCCGGCAATTCGACCGGTCCTATTATTTGGCCGAATGGTACAAATTATCTTCAATTTTTGCAAAACGAACTCCCGTTGGCACTGAGAATAAGCCAACAATACCCTTCAAAAGGTAGATAAACATTATTTCCATCTCTTTCACTCTCGCACATTTGGCTAATGATGAAAGGATCAGGTAATAAATGAGATATCGTAGTGTATAGCATTATTTTTTACCTAGCAGCGACAGCTTGCGGGGTTCCTAGTTCTGATTTAGTTCAATAGGGCACGTTAAAGTGATACGAATTCCTATCTTATTGCAGTGTATTGTACCATTTCTGAATCTGCATAACATGCTCAACTTTTCCACGTTATTTGCTCGTTTCGTTTCTAGGATTTTTTTATCACGACAGGTGGTCAAAGTTCAAATTATTTTTTTGCTGAAAATTTAAATCGAGATAAATCCCGTATTTTTCAGCATTTTACTCAACTTATTGACAAAATAACATTTCAAAAATCTTAATTAACTATTCATGGTTCCATACACATAAAAAAAACTAACTTCGAGAGCTTTCTAAGTGAATGCTGGCAGTAGCACTGTTAAAAAAAGGGAAAATTCAGTAAAATCTTTATTTTGGCAATAACTCGAAAACCGTGCAACTTTTACTGGGGTCATGTTAGGCTGGTTCGGTGCCTCATACGCTGAACTACCCCTGGTGTCACTGTGACGTGTCACTACTGGGACACCCTGTAGTTTAAAACATGATTAGAGTTTGTGAAAATGGGAATAATTCGCATACAAAAACAATTGGGCAATATAAATATTTGAGGTTGTGGAATGAACTACCTGGAGAGGTTTTCCCTGGAGAGTACAACATAGAGTTTTTCAAGAAAGGGGTGAAAAGGTATTCACGGGGTCAACAAGGCGTGGGTATTGCCCCTGGTAAGGCTGCGATGACTGCTTACCATTAGGCAGGCCGTAAGCTTGTTTGCCTCTTGTGTGGTATAACTCGACCGGGCACAGCACAAATAACTTATTTAGTAATAATTCTGACAGGAAACCGCTTTCAGTTAATCTGAAAGCGCTTGCCTGGTAAGTACAAGGGCGGACTCTAGCCGGCAGACTTAAGTCTATATACGGTAAAGCAGGTGTATGGTAAGTGTAGAGTAGATATAGGGTAGGTGACAGAGAAAAAAAAATTGCTTAGCCATGAAAGTAGCCAACTTTCCAATCTCTTTGGGGTAGGTGTAGGGTGTGGGTAGGGGTAGGGTAAGGCAGGGGAGGACGCAACGCGAACGAAGTCGCGCCGGGTCCACTAGTATAGATACAATGTAAGAGCCGTAATCAACTGCTATACTTTAACTTGAGAATAAACTGCTATGAAGTTGATAATCGACAACGTATATAGCTACAGAGCGAACTGGGGAAATGGGGGTGCCGTTCAATCTGCAGCCGACTGTATCTGTGAATCTAATTATACCGTAGAAGTATGGATTCCTAATATAGATCTGCCTTCGATAACCATGGCCTACAATGTAGTTCGCCGCATAGCCAAGAGATGGCGCTACTTTCCTATCAATAAATCACTTGAGAAAACACACGAGCGATTTTATAATTAAATAGTGGACCCCTGAATTACTTCGCGTGGCGTCCTACCCCTACCCTACACCTCTTTTACCCTACCTACCCTTTTTTTCTTACTTATAAACCTTCCTCTTGAATCACTATATATTGCTGAAAAAGGAAAGGGTTTTTATTTTATACTACATGGGGTACACTGACAGTTTTGCGTAACTTATTAATAAAACAATTTACATGTAAATTGTAATCTAATATATTTACTGCTTTTCGAAGTATTCTCCATTACATTTTAGATACTTTTCATTCGGTAAAACAAATTTGGAAAACATAAGGACCATTGGTCAGAGGGTAGTTTTTTCACGTGCTGGTTGAAAGCTATCACGGCGTCTTCCGGCCCCGTAAATGTCAAACCTCTCATCAAATCTTTGATTTTTAGGAAAATAAAGAAATCGCATGGTGCCAGGTCTGGACTAGGGATGTGCGGGATGGGTCACTAGCTTTACCTTTTCAGTAGCATGACTTCGACTTTTTTTTATACCACTGAGGCGGCAAACAGGCGGTTGTGCGCCGAAGCATTGTCATGGTGCAATAGGATGCGACTTCGTCGTTTTCCTTGACTTTATCAAACACACTGGGCAAAAAAATTGCAGTGTACAACTTAGTATTAAATGTCTTTGTTTTTCAAGTGGGATCGTTGATCCGTCGGGGAGAAAAATACCATAATTTTTTTGCCAATGCTTATCGCCCGTTGTAAAGAAGATTTTCTAATTAATTTTATTCCAAACTAGCGACCCGCCCCGATTTCGCACGTCTGTTCTCGGGGCTACTCCAATTATAACTTATGTATGTATAAACTCACGTATATTTGTGTGTATGTGTGTATAATATGTACCTATGTAGGTATGCATTTAAAATCCGGAAGAAATTCTCAATAATCTGAATAAAAGTGAAAACCGCATCAAAATCCGTTGCGTGTATAGGAGTTAGCGGATTACAGACAAACTCGAAAAGCGACTTTATTTCATACTAGTAGGTAAGGATATAATAAGGATTGCCTATAATACGTCTTAAGAGAACTAATGAGCTTTGGGGGCGTAATTGCTAATGGGTCCTTGCAAGAGGTACCGTGGTCGATCTTCAGTGCCGCCATGTACATTAGTATCGAGTAAGTTGTACACATCGGGTAGATGTTGTGACTGTCACTGAACGCTTGGCGACGATCTGTCTGATCTAATTTCTCTGTTATTTTCTTTTTAGCTAGATAAATATCAGTAAAATCTTAAGATGAGAAAGTCGGCATGCGAAATTATTGGTTTCATACAATTCCGTACAGGTACCGCTGCAGGTGGATAGACTCTCCGGCCTGTTCTAGTGCTGCCCCTGTGCAGTATATCCAGCACATTATCTTCTAGTGTCCTTTAACTCCCAATGACCTGATTAGCCTGAGTTATGAAGTTATTAGACATTAAGTGTTCCTATTGTTTATGTTAGTATTATATTTTGTACATTGCCTAAAATGTTAATATTCTGTGATTAGTGTATGTGTTAATGGTTGCCTGGAAGAGATCGCTCTCAGCGATAAGGCCGCCCTTGTACCTATATTGTTTTAAACTGTATTTTTACGATCTCCTTTAATGTACAATAAAGTTATATAAATAAATTAAAATAATTAAGTGGCTCAAGTCTTTTAAATAGATCTGTAAACTAAATTGTGCCATTATAAGCTTTTTTCTCATATTAATATAACATTCGAATAAATCATCATCACCACCTGGTTTCTACGACCTTTCTAAGGTCATCCATCTCGTGTAGCATCATACGCTGCGATTGCCGGTGCGTGGTCGCCACTCGAGAGCATTCCGCCTTCCATCGGCTATTGGTTCTGCGAGCTACGTGGCCTGCCCATTGTCACTAAATGTGCGCTACGTTGGAACCTATGTCGGTGATTTTAGTTCTCTGTTACGGATCTCCCTTGCTGGTCCTATCACGTAGAGAAACTTCGATAGCTGTCTCCATCGCACGAGTCTTATTTTGGACGGAAGTCCTCTCGTGCGTGAGGCCCTGGGATCCACCTTGACCACGATCCAGGATTTGGCAAGTCAGGGACTGCCATCTGACCTCCGTGACCCTGCGAGGTTCCCCAGAGGAACCTTGATTCGATCATGATTACGCATTCAGCCGCCTTAACGTGCAGATTTCCCCACGATGTATTCCCGCATTAATTTAGCCGCGACCCTAAAAGGTACCCTAATCTTTCATTCGCCTCCAGACGTCACCCTGTCGGTATTCGTCGCTCGCCAAATAAGCGACTGCGCATTCTGCACCTCTATTAATACTACACGCCTCCGTCCGAGCGAATGTCTTCCGTAAGTTCATAGTGATAAGGCTTATAGTGGCCCGCGACAGGTTAGTTCGTTTACCTGGGTTATAAATTGCCTCTCAACAGCCTACAGGCGTAATGCACGAAAGCTACCGGGACACCGGGACATATCGAGACGTCGCCGTCCCGTGTCCCGCGGTCCCGCCAAACTTCGCCTGCACCGCGCCGCCGTACAAACCGCAATATTTAAATTGCACTCTAAACTTTTCAGCGTTGAAATGAAATTTGTTCAGCCACTCTGTGTAAACTGTGGAGCCAGGAATAACCTCCGCGCGCTGTCCTCGCGCGAATCTCGCATTTTACTTATCGATGTAGAGACCAAATTCCTCTGAAGAATGAGTAAGGACTTACGATGTTTTAGAAGTGCAGTTCGTGGAGTTTCTCCTGAAATGGAGTCACGATGCAGCCGTGCTGTCTCGCTCTGGCTCGTTGTTCCTCATATATCGCCGTCCTTATCCACCGTTGGCGCACGTGGATGCTTTAGTCAATAGCATATTTCGGGCGCGCGTTGTGTAACGCCGACGCATGTATACGCGCTATACTTTTATGGAAGTTCGCAGGTTCAGGGGGCGTACGCGCATTTTTGTGAACACTTTTTCATGTGGAATCGTAAGACCGGTAAACAAGGTTAAGCAACCCGCAGAGTTCGGGGACTGGATGGGTGACCGTTTCGTACTTTGAAGCTGAGACTTTCAGCATCGCGATGAGCTCGCCACTTGTTAGGTGGCTTCTATTCTAGTACGGTTGGCGAAGCGAGGTTAGGAGGAAACCCTGAAACTGGTTGGACAGTCTCGGAAGCCGGTTGGTATTCCGAGACAGATAGGTACAGAGACAGATATTACTTTTTCATGTTTAACATATTATCTATCTATTACTTTGGGTCAATCGATTTGCGGTGGTGAAGAGTGAGGATCAGCCTTCTCCGGTGCCTTTTTGTAGAGGTACTTGGCACACGTAGTATCGCATTTTATATCACATTTGTTCGATATCGCCGTTTTTCATTAGGTAGGCCGTCCGATTGCGAATACCTACTTATATAAAACCTTGGGTATCGTAAATAGCCGAGCGGTTCCAAGAGGTAGTAACCAGAAGCCAGAGGTCGGTGGTTCAAACCTCGCCCTGTACATATTTTCACCAAAGCGCAAACTATCTATGAGATCCTGGTCCTGTGGTGTTCCGATTAAAAGCGGCTGTAGATATACAGAGGAAATTCAGTGGGTAGGGTCCATTTCCGGGCAATCTCACATGTCCACGTCATTCCCCCGGGCGACGTGGTACATTTCCCCTCTACAAAGGTACAAAGATTTCCCCTCTTAAAAGAAGGTACACTAAAGGTAATACTTCAATTTCCTATAGAGCTATGTTCTGCTATGTTGAACATTTAGCCAAGAGGATCCGCGAGTACGGATCTCTGTGAACACTTAACTATCTACCCACGACACTCGGAAATAGTGTAGCATCCTGTCAGTGAAAACATTTTGAAAATCGGTTGAAGTCTTGATTGTTTCGGAGATTGTACAACCTTTCACACAAACGTTTTCTCTTCATTTACAATGGAACAGAAAACAGGTGTTTTCTGAATAAAAAAATTTAATTTAACTATTATTATTTACAGTAGGTAGTGAGTATGACATTTCCCTGATACTAGTTGAGCATCGAATTGTATTTTTAGATTTATCTGCATTATAACTTCGACCTATGTCAAAAAAGAAAGTTCCTTCTTAGAGAACAATAAATGATCAAAGTTCTAAGCAAAGTGGGTTAAATTAAATCTTATGGAGATTTGTTTATTTAGACCTTTCATCGAAGTGGTCAGTGCACAATGAATACCATCAGTAGTCGCTTCATAAGCCTAGTGATCAGCTGTTTTGTTGTTGGGAATTTTGATGTAATCCGGATTAGGGTATAGAATATATATACTAATGATTAGGGTACAATAGGACTGGAATTTGTAAATATATACGTACAGTGCCACAAACTTATGTTACCCGGTGACTGCATCGCTGTTATTGGCATTGACATGTCATTTCAAATATATTTCAAAATGAAGTGCCGCCATTCCAATTTTGGCTACCGAGTGAGATAAGTTTGTGGGGCTTATCGTCGTCGTCCTGGCGCTTATCCCGGCCTCTGCCAGGCTCCGCTTTCCTACTTAATCTTCTCCACTTCGCCCGGTCTTCGGCAACATCACGTCATAAGCCGTTGGCTCTCGCATCTATCTCCACGATGTCAACCCATCGCTTCTTGAGTCGCCCACGGGGCCTCTTTCCTGATACCGGCAGGTTCAGGCACCTATTGCTCACGTATCACGTGAACAAACCAGCGAAGGCGAGCCACCTCGATCTCCCTCACGCCAAGGCTGCTACGGATGTACTCGTTACGTTATCAGTCGACACTAAAACCGCTCACTAATAAAAAGTATTGACGGCTGTTGATGATGCTGTTACATTTTTACCCCAAGAGCTGGCATACGAGCAAAACATTGGCTATTCCCACCTTTGCGGCCTATTTTGGCGATGTATAAAAATAGAAAGCGCACAGACGGGTTTAACTGGCACACGGCCAATGCATTTAAACATATCCACACTAATGAGCAGTCTCTCCTCTTGATTGATCGTTAAACTGACTCATTATAAACAATAAGACTACGAGATCGGAGATCTATTGGCACGACGCTTGTAAGCATCCAAGCGTTGTCGCTGTGACAGGTGGCAAGCTGGCGGGCACGCAGCTGACGAGACGTTATATTAGGCGGGACGAGAGGGGTTACTCTGCCAGATGGAATACTGGGGATTTTGAGTAAAAAACGACCGTTCTTTTTGTCATACGGTAGGCGAACAGTGGTGGTGTGGTGCAGAGTATTATAGCGCCAATACTTGTAGGTGTCGTACAAGCCGACTCATGTTTTCGAGGCTAAAAGATCTAGTCTCCGTAGGCTGGGAAATGGGCAGCACCTTTTTCCATTGCTATATTAACAAACGCAGGTACTAGCGACGCGCTCCTGCTTCGCATATATACATAATTATAGACCTATCGGGTCAAAACCTATAAATGATAGGGATAACCGCATCACAATCCTTTAGGAGTCGAGTCAGAAATGAGGAGATCTGCAAGCGAACCAAGGTCACCGACATAGCTCTAAGGATTGCCAGACTGAAGTGGCAGTGGGCAGGGCACATAGCTCGAAGAACAGATGGCCGATGGGGCAGTAAAGTTCTTGGGTGGCGACCACGTACCGGTAGACGCAGCGTGGGTAGGCCTCCTACAAGGTGGACCGACGACCGCAAGGATCGCAGGTACCAGCTGGATGCGGAAAGCACAGGGCCGGTCTTTGTGGAGATCTCTGGGGGAGGCCTATGCCCAGCAGTGGGCGTCTTCTGGCTGATATGATGAATCCTTTAGGAGGATTTAATGGAAATACAGGTAGACAGACGGACGCGGAAAGCGACTTTTAAATAAATAAATCGACTGGCGGGAGATAGCGTGGATAGGAAGAGGTGGATCCTTTAAATCGCTGAGTCAGCAGTAGCTAATTAAGAATGCCTTCAAAACGTATTGTAAGTGTTTCGTTTATTGATTGTTTATAGAATTAGTATACTAACATAATAACCTAACCGTCAGCAATCGTCGGAAAACCCCCGACCAAGTTTACATATAAACAAATACCTATTGTCTGAACCACTAATCCGATTTAACTGAAACAACCTATGAACCATATCGACTGAATTGTCTTTCAAATAAAGAAACCCGTATCGAAATCGGTACATCCGTTCAGGAGCTACGATACCCCAGCCAGACACACAGATGCACAAAGCCACAGATACACACGTAAAACTTATGACCCCCATTTTTTCGTTGGGGATTAGAAACGTGCTTCAGGCAATGATAAACGACAATCGTGGTTCGAACGATGTAAACATACCTAGTGGTGTTTTTGCGTTTTCACATGCTGGCACCGCGGTCAGATATACGAGTATTGTAGCCTTCACGACGAGAAGAAAAAATACGTGTAGTAAAAGTCATGAATAGCCAATGCCCCATGCGAATAGAAATGACGGTACTGATACAATTCAGGCATGGGGAAACGGGAATTACGGTATGGGTAAATAATTATCAATGGCCTTAGATATTTATTATAGATGATTTAAACAGCGTCTCTGTTAATTTCTCTGATGGCTGTAGAGGCCAACACGGGACAGAGGGATTCGGTCACACAGTGAACAGACAAGATAATTCGCCCTCTATGGTAAGGGATTGTCAGCGCGTTGGTGTCGTTCCGCGCGTTTGTCGGCTAATCTGGGTACCAGACATGGGTAAATAAAGTATAGGAAAAATATGGCACTGGGAAAATATGGGAATGGAATAAAGGACACCATGAAAGAAGAAGAACGTTTCTTGCTCGTACGATTCGGATGTGGAATGAGCTCCCAGCTACAGTGTTTCCTTTGGACTATGACATGGGATCGTTCAATAGGTATATGAGGTCTCTTCAGAGGCGGGCAACGCATTGGTGACTCCTCTGGTGTTGCTGATGTCCATAGGCGGCCGTGACCACTTTCCATCAGGTGGCCCGCATGCCTGTTTGACTGCCGGATAACATAAAAAAAAATGAAAAACTGTTCTTCGAAACTGGGTGTAAGTTATTTCACTACGGAGGCGGTAGTTGTGTGGGATCAGGTGGAATGCGCAGATTACGCCGCATTCACGGGTGTGACGTCACGCGGCCGGCGGCGGTGCCACTATTAATAACTGGTTCCCACGGAGGGGGGAGGAGGGAACGGGGGGGGGGGGGGGGCTGACACACTGTCCGGGAGGCTGGGAAAATACCGATAGGTACATCTCTACATAGTATAAAGTTGCTTTCCGAGTCCTGTTGGTCTTTAGGTATATCCGCCAACCAAAAAAGTAACGTACCATGTAGGTAGTACGTAATACTAGATTTTAATACAGTTTTCAACATCAGGTAGATCATTTTTCACGTAACGTTTACATCCGTGTTTATGTGTATAATTACATCCGTACTATAGTAAAGAAAGCCAAGAAAACCCGCCCGAACCCGGGCCTGCCGCTATTAATATGTACACGAGGGCTTTTCCGTCACTATGAGGCATTCATACAACATAACACAATATGGAGTTCTCCATGAAAGGGGTGAAAAGCTATTTACGGGGTCGGCAACGCGTGGGTGATGCCCCTGATTGCAAACGACCATAGGCTGCGGTGACCGCTTACCATCAGACGTTACTTACTGCCGACATCGCTAACTATAAAAAATAGTTTAGCGTCAATATCCCAGTTATGCCGCAGAAGACCCGGGTCCACCATGACCATGATCCAGGATTTTGCAGATCAGGGATTTACAGTAAAGCGACTGCCGTCTGACTTACGTGACCCAGAACAGCGGATCCTATCCAGTTGTTGGGTCGTGGTTACACATTCAGTCGGCCGAATGTGCAAGTTACTCCCGATGTTATCCCACACCATAAGAAACGGTTAGTGTTCAACTAATGTACATAAGTCGTGTGGTGTCGGTGGTGAATAGCACCAACCTCTTACACTCGTAGGTGTCGTATACGGCGACGAATATTTTCAAAAGATTAAGTCTCCATAGGCTGAAAAATGGGCAGCAGCGTTTTTCATTGTTATATTTCTAACCCTGCGATCTCCAACCCGCCTGCCAATGATAAATGAAACGATGTTTTCCCTCACAGTAAGAGCATCGGTTAATGTTTAACTAATGTACATACCTCAGAAAAGAGACATTTATTTATTTATTTATACTTCATGCACAAACAGTACATTGGCGGACTTAAAGCTAAAATAGCATTATCTACCAGTCTACCAGGAGAGATAACAGTTGACAAAAGGTATGCGGTGCAGCACATATTGATACATGGCCGTAGCGGGATTCGAACCCGGTACCTATCGCTTACGTGCCGGATACCCTAACCTCTTGGCCGCCGAGGCTCTTCGGTATCCTGACATCGTAAGCCTTATTTCACCCAATGACCCGTTATTAACCGCCTGAGATTAGTATTGTTGACCCACCCGGTGGCCATTGTCATGGCTGACTCAATAAAGGCAGCGGGTAGTGATGGGCGATTGGTCAAAAAATTACAGGCGAATTATTCGTATGATTTAGCAAGTATTCGATTTTCGTTGATAATTCGTGATTCGAATGCATTGTTTTCATTCGAATGAATAAATAAATGAATGTTTGCCTTATGGCAGTTACTATTACATAAAATGAGTAAATGAAGAACACGAATAAATTTTGAGGGGTGCAACGCTGATTAGCATTTTCAGTTTAAATTTTTTAGTACGTAAGTTTTCTTAGTAATAGTAGTTAGAGTGATAGAGTGCCATAAGGTATTCCTGATGCTACTAGTTTTCATTCAGTTGACATAAAATCATTCTTATCTTTTTTGTTTATTCGAATAATTCAAATAGCTCTTTTCTACAATCTTAACTCAAAATACATACTTAACGGCTTCTCCCGTAGACGTAGGCAAATATCACATTATTATTATTGCTACGGCCTTGACAAACATTTTCACTTCTTCCACATTCATTACCGATTTATCATTCGAATAATTCCTATTCGCTCATCACTATTTAGTGGTTGCAATTAAAGCTGCGACACACCAGAGCGACGCGTGCCGGAGTTTACCCAGCACGGCTCCCACGCTGGTGCTATTGTCCAAAGCGAGATGGCCCGTGGGCCGGTGGCAAGTCTACGATGCAGTGCCACTATGTCAACTAAGTTTATTGAATCCATTTATTTGTGAGCGCTATTTGGTGTCCTGCAGTGTAATGTTCGTTTTTAAATTAATAGACCGAATTGACATTAGCGAATAACTAATTTATTTATGTTATTTTTAACTATTTAACTTCATGAAAAGTATAGTACGATGGCGGACTTAAAGCTACGTAGCTTTTTCTAACAGTTAACAAAAAATAACGTGTCTTTGTCTAGGTCCTAGGTGTGTAATAATAAAGCGAACTAATGTTTGTCACTTTGATATGGAATGACATGAGACGCCCCTGTTAATTCTTTATACTCAGTGTATTTTAATCTATCGTATTAGAAAATATTAACACGTACAAGGCGACTAAATATAAATAACCTAACCAACAGAAAAACTTCGGACCAAGTTCACATACACTCAAATATGTCGTAAACTACGGTACTGATTTTAATTAAACAAAGCTACAACTCTACAAGCCGTCTCGATGAAACTGGCTTTCAAATAAAGAAATCTGCATCAAAATCACTCTATCTGCATTTAGTTTTTTCTCTATTGCAATAATGGTAAAACTTACAATCATCAAACTTTAGGAGAGCGGCACTGGTCTAGCGGCAGCGTGCTTGCGAGACCGATATCCAAGGTTAAGCAATGCTCGCAATGGTGTACCTACGGGGTAAGATCCTAAGGAACCTTCTACGATGTCCGTAAAAATGGTTGTCTGGAAGAGATCGCTTTAAGCGATAAGACCGCTTTTGTACTGTATTGTCTTACTGTTACTATGTTTTACTGTCTTTGTATGTACAATAAAGAGTTATAAATAAATAAATAAGATCGCGGCAGGAATAATTTCGCAAGAAAATAATTATGTTAACTTAAATGTGCCAATATCTACGTTAAGAAACTCCTCCATTGGTTCCCGAGACTGTTCAACGATTCTCAGAGTCCCAGGGGAAGACCTTGGTAACATCGCTTCGCCAACGGCATTAGGAGGCAAACCTCGAGCGGTGTAAAGGTCGACTAGACTCAAAGTATGAAACGGTAATAATTATAATCATTTATTTGCAAGAATAAAAAAAAAAGAGCTTGTACGAATTCATACAGCGCCAGGGCTAGAGCCCCAAAGTAAGCAAAGCTTGTATTATGGGTGTTAGATAACTGATAACCTACTAATATACTCTTTTTATACATACTTATTATACAAACTTCTCCCAGACCCGTAACAGAAATATAAATTCATCATGTCAATTTGTGCTCAGCCGGGAATCAAATCCGGGACCTCTGCGTGGCGACCGGCATGTTAACCAACTGAACCACCCAGGTTGTCCATTATTAGTTTCCATTATTTGAACAGAACATTACTTGTTACGAAAAAACTAGCAGATTATTTACTAAATACTTAAGTGAAATAGTCTGTTGTCGGGAGGTCTACATGGTTTTTTTTACATAGCGTAGTAGATATTTGGTCAACAATAGTGCTAATGTATCACAGATGTTGTTACCTATCTACTTTGTGATGTGAACGACGATTGGAAAATGGATGTAATAAGTTATTTTCTCATGTAAGTGACTATTGTTATATTGTCTTAATGAGAATAAATGTCTTTGAACCTAACATAGAATAATTAGAAGGGAGAGATTTTCCCTGGAGAGTACAGCATGGAGTTCTTCAAGAAAGGGGTAAAAAGGTTTTTACGCGGTCGGCAACGCGTGGGTGATGCCTACGGTATTGCAATCGTCCATAGGCTGCGGGGACTGCTTACTATCAGGCAGGCCGTAAGCTTGTTTGTCACCTGTGTGAAACACAAAATAAAAATTTGGTAGTTTTTATAATACAGTACATATTTCCACTACAGTATATATATCCAATTCCCGGGCATGCTTAACTTTAGTTTTCGGTCTCGCAAGCAGTTTAATAAAAAGTAAAAAGCCAATGAAAAGACGAGAACAGAGTTTTATAATTAATTTAATAATATTTATGAATAAAATTAAAAATTTATATAAAGTTAATTATTTTATTCAGGTGATAGAAAAATGTAAAAAGTTTTGTAAATAATAAACATAAATACTTAAGTGAATTTTCTGATCCAAAATTTGTGATTAAAAGAAAAAAATGCCTTGCCATAATAAAATGATACTGAGACAAGACAGAATACGTCACCCTTAATATGAACCGAGCAGCCCCATAAGCAGCAATACCAACATTAGATTAAGCGAGCAATATCCCCCGCCCCTCGCAAACACGGTTTCTCGCAACTCAAACACAATTCTACCAGAAAGAGTGGACACCAAATGGGGGCGCCACTTTCCCAACATGTAAGCAACGGGTTCAACAAATGATAGGGGAAAAAGTAGGTTCAAATTCTGACGTTTCTGGTCGACGATACAATATATCTGCGACGGCCAATAAAGGTCGAGGCGAATCCCAAAAGCGCAGTAGCAATTAGCGTGCCAAACGAGCTGAGAATTGATATTTAGTTTATTGTGTTTCCTCTCGCTCCCTCTTGTATTGATTCGATAGGGGGACAAGAGATGGAGTGAGGGCAGCGCCGGCGCGTGCCCGTGACTATGCGGTGCAGTGCAGGACACAAATAGTGGGTTTTATTTTTATTTGGTTTGGTTAACATGTTATTCTTTTCATGCTTTGAAACTTAATTAGTTAAAATCGATCACGGTTCATTTTGCTTCGAATACCTCTATTTCGGATCATATTATAGATAAACTATGCGTATTTAAGTCTTTTCCAGTACCCATCTGAGACAAGCTATAAAGCCAAGAAAAACTAAGCTACTGTGGCGACATCTATCGCTCTACTGCTCCAATAGGGAAGACTCAACGCTACTCACATTACGAGTACACGAACACAAGGTTGGCAAGCATCCGCACATAGATGGCGCTAACAATCCTACATCGCGCTAGAGAAATGTGCCAACTTCCACGGCATATATACAACTTCCGACGATCAACTGTCGGGCCCTTGGTCCCCTGGTCACAACACCCGGCCAGGTGGGTAATTACCCTTTTCAACCTTCTCCCCATCTTCGCTTGCCAACATTGGCGGCAATCTTACCCTGCACCGCCAAAGTGGTGACCCCGACGTGATACTTACGTCTTCCCTACCAAAACTACCTACGCTACCTTGACCATAGGCGGCACGGACGCGTGCTTCCTGTCACGACCCTCGACAGCACGGACGCGTGCTACCTGATCGCTCATCTGCGGCCTCTCACTGTCCCCACCCAGTCTCGACTATAGACTTAAGAACAGCAACGCTTCGGCACTGCTCACGCTAGAGCTTCGCCACGACTCACCGCATCGCCACACTGACTACGCTACTCTAGTCAGCTTCAACACGACTCACCGCATCGCCACACTGACTACGCTACTATAGTCAGCTTCAACGCTTCTCGCTTCAGTATCGACCTCCAGTCTCCGGGGGGAGTACTGTGGCGACATCTATCGCTCTACTGCTCCAATAGGGAAGACTCAACGCTACTCACATTACGAGTACACGAACACAAGGTTGGCAAGCATCCGCACATAGATGGCGCTAACAATCCTACATCGCGCTAGAGAAATGTGCCAACTTCCACGGCATATATACAACTTCCGACGATCAACTGTCGGGCCCTTGGTCCCCTGGTCACAACACCCGGCCAGGTGGGTAATTACCCTTTTCAACCTTCTCCCCATCTTCGCTTGCCAATCTTGGTGGCAATCTTACCCTGCACCGCCAAACTACAATGCCATAACTTTGCAATTTCTTGCAACTGGAAATTTGACTCCTCATTTCTCATTTCTTTATTCAAATAAGTTTTATCACATGATTTGTAAAAGGCGAGACAAGTTTGAAATAGCTGCAGGAAATTCTCTAATTTAAATCGAACCCCTTCCGCAAGGCTTCGTCAGCAGGGATTATTGGCGGTTCGTCATCAAATTCGATGTCGCTGTTCATTGTGGGTACCTGTCGATCCAACGAAGTATTTTATATATAACTAGTCTAATTTGGCTGCCATCTCACTTGGTGTTAGTAAAGTGACGATGCGGCCTACTGCAGCATACGCACTGTCAATATTATTAAAGCCACGCTCCCTGGATTTGGCAGATCAGGTGACTGATCAGCAACTGCCATCCGACCTCATAAACATAAACCCGCCTCCACCCAGGTTCCTATCGACCTCTCGGTCATACGGACCGCGTCAGACCTAATCATGGGTGATGCGCACGCTTACTGGCCGGTGGCTCTTTGGACATGCGCACTTCTTCACACCCACAACAGGGAACCTGACGAAATTGGATCACGATATCGAGTATCGCATAAATACCCCTATCTAAAGTAACTCACAAATAGAACGGTAGGAGCTATACTTACTGAATAGTAATTTTATATTTAAATTCATGGTTAACTTTTTTGTACTCTTTTTTAATTTGCAGATCTTAATTGGCACATGCTTATTTTATAATATATTTTTATGACAAATTTTATGTTGCTCTGATCTGTTAATAAACAAAAAAATCTACTGATAGTGTGACAGGCCCCACCACCTAAACTGTCCACCTCGAATGTCCGCCACTGCACGCCCAATTACGGCGCACGCGCCGGCACGCGGCCCGCCGTCGCTAATGGCCGAGCAAATAGTCCCATCGCAGTTAATTTGTGTTAGTTTTAGCGGGATTATTGCGATTTTTTTTATTGATAGTAGCTGGTAAAAGCTGTGGAGCTTTATAACCCTTATTGTACATGACACCCATATTCAGACACGTTGCTATGAGGTCTCAAAGTGTGGCCGAAGGCACAGGGTTAATAATAATAATCGTAGACAAATTCACACACAGCGCCATCTAGCCCCAAAGTAAGCAAAACTTGTGTTATGCTAGATAACTGATAAACTACTTATATACTTTTAAATACATACTTATTATAAATGGAACACCCAGACCCGTAACAGAAATTTAAATTCATCATTTCAATTTCTGCCCGACCACTGAACCACTCAGGTCGTTCCAACTCATAATACTTGAGTGGCGGTCGTCATGAATTTTAAATATAAATGATGAAATAGTCATTTAAGTTTTACACGATTATATTATTATGTCGTGTATCTATCGTAAACTCCACCGTAAACGTAAACTATTTATAAACCTACTACAAAATACTGAATCAATAGGTGTTGATTATTGCTATGAGTACTAAATCTTTCTTTAGCACCCATCTCGCATACCTACTTGGTACCTGTAATTTCATTGATTATGCTGCGATAACCTTCAAATCTGATTGATTGATATGATTTTATTCAGCCTAAGCCTAAGTGCCATTGTTGAGTAAACCCCAATTTTTTCCTCCATTTCTTTGACGTTTATTAATTACCCTCATTTTGGACGAAGCATGATTGTGAATTAGTTTATGGAAACCCCAATGATTGAGTAGGTATTTCAAACAGATTTAATAAACACACTGATTTAGTATGTTAATAATTGCACCCTCTCGGGTTTCGCACCCCAACTCTAATATAATATGACCACCTTTGCACTTAATCATTTTTAGATTATGAATTACTTGTGTATTATAGAGCCATAGAGATACACTTATAATTTAATTTCTCATACCTACTTTAGGTATACTTTTAGGTAAATTTTTCAATCAATATGTTATTGGTTCATCTTCACACCTTGAAGCCAAATTGGTCGCGAACTGTGCGGTTACAAAGGAACTTTCTCAAACGCACTCTAAGGTTGTGGAATGGACTACCTGGAGAGGTTTTCCCTGGATAGTGCAACATGGTGGTCTTCAAGAAAGGGGTGAAAAGTTTTTAAGGGGTCGGCAACGCGTGGGTGATGGCCCTGGTATTGTAAACATCCATTGGCAGCGGAGACTGCTTACCATCAGTATTTTGGTCCACTGCTGGACATAGGCCTCCCCCAATGAGCGCCAATGCACCCTGTTTTTGACTAGCTGCAACCAGCACCCATCAACAGCTAAATCGGTTGAAGATAAGCTTAAAGTTGCAGAATTTGAGCCTCTAGTTTGAACATTTCTTCAAAAAAGTGGTGAGGGTTTTAAAAGGACGATAGCACGTGAGTGATACCCCGAACGTCCACAGGCTGCGATGACTGCTTACCATCAAGCAGGCCGTTAGCTTGTTGGCCACCTTAATGGTATTAAAAATAGGTACAATTTATTTACTAGAATCATATTTCTGTTTTCGAAACTGGTTTCGAAGATGGCCGATTGGATCGATAACTTACACCTCTGTTTGTGTACTTAGGTGTTATTTCGTTAATAATTAATTAATATTGAGAAAAGAGTCATTAGTACAAGGCCGCAGTGGGATTCGAACCCGGTACCTCTCGCTTAAGAGTGGGATACTTTAACCACTCAGCTAAGGCGCCCCATAAAGGTAGCTCTATTGTGAATAATTAAAACTTTTTCTCCATAAAGTCTTGGCAATAGATTTATATTTATGTCATCAATAACAATTACCTAAATGACGACCTGAGTGATTCAGTTGGTTAACATGACAGTCTGCCGCCCAGAGGTCCCGGGTTCGATTCCCGGCCGAGCATAAATTTAAATGATGAATTTAAATTTCTGTTACGTATAAGTATGTATTTACAAGTATGTAAGTAGATTATTAGTTATCTAACACCCATAACACAAGCTTTGCTAACTTTGGGGCTAGATGGCGCTGTGTGAATTGTCAAGCATATTTTTTTATTTTTAGTGACGGCAACACACATTATTTAATGTTAGATACTGATTCTTTTCGTTAAGAATCGCCTTATTCGGTAACAGTGACATCAAACTAATCGTTTCCAATCCGTACAATCTGCTCCATTCCAGAAGCCACAGTCTCATCGATTACAGTAAAACCACACAATGGTATCACTTTACACTAATTTGGTTGTCACAAAAGGATTCACTATCTGATTTTGGGACCCTCTTAGCACAATGGGAAGCATGTATCCCACGCTACTCGCGGCCTGATAACAGGACAACAGTCGTTTATTCAGAGTGGGCTAATTATATCTTTCATTTGATATTTTTTAACCACGAAGCGAAAATAGGGGTGCTATAATTTTAACATTATGTTTTAAACTATCGCCGTTATTGTCACATATTTTAACTGTATATTCCAGGTTCCTACGCGTAACTTTGTTTACGAGTAGCCCGATATTTCGACCCAATATTTACAGTTATAATAAATATACACACTAATACCTACATCTAAAATACCAAAAATATACACTAATGTATATAAAATAATACTAAAAATTAAAAAAGTCGTCCACACCGCTGCCGGAATGGTGCCCAGAAAGCTGGCTGCGTTGCCTCGTTGAATAGCGATGCTAATCCGTTGCCCGAGGAACGAGCCAGCTCTCCGGTGACAAATGGTGTCATTTAATTTTTAGGAAAGTTCTATATAGAACTTTCTCGCAGCAGGGCCCCACGGTCAATTGTAGAAACCCCGGAACATACCGTTAAAATGTGTTATAAGTTTGACGTGAGTATTTTGTACCCGTCTCGTCTGTCCGTCGCGGCTCCCGAAAAGATGGACTGATTTCGATGCGGTCTTCATTTGACAATTCATTCAATCGAGATGATCCTTAGCTTTGTTTTATTGAAATCAGTTCAGTTGTTTAGGAAATGTTTGAATATCCTCAATTTTGTCCTCTATTTCCTCTATTTCTGTCCTATTCCTCAAGTCTGTACTAGTATTAAAAAGAGAAAGGATTTGATTGTTTGTTTTTGCAATGGATAAACTCAAAAACTACTTACTTACCCCTTTTTTTTCCTGTTGGAAACTATATTATCAGTGTGTAACATAGGTTATAGGTTTTCCCGAAACTGATTGTAATTCCCACGGAAAGGGGTTTGGAACGTAGTAACCGAATTTTAAGCGGACGAAGTCGCGGGCACAAAAGCTGGTAAGTATTGAGTGACGTTTTCCCTGCTTTCCATCACTTGAGATGAGCTCAAATGCAAGCCCGTTGCCCATAAAATGGTTTAGGTTTCCAATACATATTTTTATAATAAACAAGAATACTTACGGTCCGAGTGAGATGGTAAGCAGTATCCGCAGCCTATAGACGTTTGCAATAACATCAGTATATTAGGTTATCCTCGTTTTGCTAATCCATATTGTATTCCACCTTACACACAATACATTGCAGGGGTAGCCATCATAATTGGATGCAATCCGCCACTTGCCGCGTTCCGCCAATTAGAGAAGGGCGATTTTGGCGGCCATTTTGATGCCAAATTAACCGGGATAACGTGCTGTTACTAATTTATAAAGAGCCTCGGTGGCTGAGCGTTTAGGGTATCCGACTCGAAAGCGAAAGGTACCGGGTTCGAATCCCGCTGCGGCCATGTACCAATGACTCTTTTCTGAGTTATGTACATTAGTTGAACACTAACCGATGCTTTTACGGTGAGGGAAAGTAACCATGATTCAATCCGGTCCGGTTCCTCTAGTAGCAGAGTCATGGAGGTCAGATGGTAGTCGCTCCATTGTAATTATTTAATCTGCCAAGTTCTGAATCATGGTCAAGACGGATATCAGGCCGCGAGAGCACAACCGAGACATTAACGTCAAGATGATTAATATTTGATATATTATTTTTTGTAAGCGGCGACGTAAAAACGGGCCCTAAAACCGTAGGAGCGAATGATTTAATTAGTCTAATTGAGGACATTGAATGTGTTTAATCGCTCAGAAGAAGTGATGTGATTTGGGGTGGTGTTCGGGCACTAGTTCGGGGGCGTCTGTGGCGTAATGGCTGGCACGTTTGCCTCGTAAGCGAAAGATATCGAGTTCAATCTCCAGTGGAGTAAATGACTTCTGATGTACAAATGATTTCCGAATTGTGCGCCTAAATTGTGCACTAACCGATGAGGGAACAAATTGTCGAAGGAAACCTGCACACCAGGTGACTGAATCTGTAACCGTGATGTAATCTGGTCAAGCTCCGTTGGTAACAGGCTCACGGAGGTCGGATGGCAGTCGCTTCACTACAATTACCTGATTTGCTAAATCCTGGATCATGGTCAAGGCGGATACCGAGCCTTCGTGCGCGAGAGGACACGTGATATTATTGCAAAGGTTATTTTTTTTAACAAACTCCCACAAATCCTTTCTCACGAACTTTCTCATTGATAGTATAGAATCGGATTAAACCAAAGCAAAGGAGCTACGTTATACGTTAAACTAGTTAATTAACGCAGATCTGCCTGCCGTGCCCGGCGGCGGGTAGCGAATTAGCACCGCTTGTTTAACAAGGGATCCAGATAGTGGAGCTAACTGGGACAGTGGCCCTCAATGTGGGCTGGGTAATGGAAAATTCCGTTTGCAAATGAAAATTGTCCAATATTTTTGTGATATTTTTCGTAATATAAAAGTCCACTATGCTTAGACATACCTAAATATTATTACACTGAAATAAAATATACGTTTATTCTTAAAAATTAACGGTTAAAAATACTCAAGTAAACAATTGGTAATTATGAAATCAGAAGAGAACATACACGCCTACGCTACGTTATTTTGTAAAAAATTTAAAGTAATTTTTCCATTATTTTTCCATTTATTTATTTTTTTGAAAAATGAATTGGAAGATGTCAATAATTTGAAAAATTACGAAAAATGACCCATCACTAGATTTAAGTACTAATATTATAAATTCTCGTACTTACATCCTGTCCAAATGTGAAATGATCTCATGAATACCAGGACTATTGTATATAGGTACGATAAAGCGCATAAAATGTTCGGTAATCCAAACTATGTCATATTCCTCAACTGCTCTACTCAGTTGAGCAAGCTAGTTGAGCAGAGGGGAAGAAGACAATTCATACATTATTTTACTATTTTTTTATATTACTTAACGATTAAAATATTTTATTTTATTTTTTATTATTATAATACATAAGGTTTTACATATCAAGCACTAGATTTTGCCCGCGACATTATCTACTTAAAACTAGAATATAAATGAATTTCATATTAAGGAACTGATTTGCCAAATCCTTAATCATGGTCAAGACGAACCCCGGGCTCTCGTGCGCGGAAATCAACGCCAAGATGAAATGTCGCAGCCACCCAAAATTAGTCTTGGCCAAAACTAAGAAGCAATTATATTTTAAACATTAATGTGTTTTGCCGGTAAGTAAGGTCGGGAGTGTGCTTCAACGGAAGGGGAACCGTGGCTTTGTCCGTGAAGTGGTCACAGTAAATAAATAAATATGAAAATTCTTAGACAAAGTCACACAGCGCCATCCAGCCCCAAAGTAAGCAAAACTTTTGTTATGGGTATAAGATAACTGATACAATACTTAAAAACAATTATTATACATTTTACACCCTGACCCGTAACAGAATGTAAATTCATCATTTAAATTTCTGCTTGGCCGGGAATCGAACCGGGGACCACTGCGTGGCAAACTTGTTAACCTACTGAAGGTCGTCAACTCATTGGAAGCCACACAGAGCCAAAAAACTTGTCATGAAGGTAGCTTACCTTCTAGTCTTTTAGAGTAGGCAACTGCTAGCCTATTTGCTGTCAGAACTACGTGTCACAGGGTATCACAGGGTAAACATTGGCGAGACTCCTGGTGTTGCTAAAGTCCATAGGCAGCGGTAATCGCCTATTTGTCTACCAATAAACATAAAAAAAGTTTGAGAACCCCCGCACCACACTTAGGTACTATAGTTGGCGCTGTAGAGCCGTGCGTGTAGCGCGACGGGCGACGCAACAGATGGGCGCGTCGCGGTGGCCGGCGCGGTGTGGGGCTACGGGCTTAGCGTATTTCTAGGTTTAATTATTTATACTTTGTCAAATATAGGATGATAGTTTTGACAGCTCACTAATTGTTGGTCTTTGGTGCACGCCCATGAAATTTCGTGTTTTATTTCGGTAAAATGTACTACGGATAATATCATACTTCATAGACAGGCCCCGCCCCTTTAGTGAAGTGCCACGAATAACTAATAGATAACGGGTTGGGTTAGGTTAGGTTATTCTTGGGGTTGCTCTAACTATACAGAGTATAAAACAATGTCACTTCCCACCGTCTGTCCTTAGATCTTTTAAACTACGCAACGGATAGAGTGATTCAAGAGGAAGGTTTATGAGCAAGATGTACTGAATTAGCGCCGGGCCCACTAGTTATATTATGATATAATAATATTTTTAAGGGTATGTTCCGGGTTTCCTACCGATAGGAAACGCGATAGGAAACCCGGAACATACCCTTAAAATGTGTGATATTAACGGCAATAGTTTAAAATATTACGTTATAATAATGTTGGCGTAAATAACCTATACTTTACGTGCCAATAAGTAAATAAAAAAATCATCGTCGCGTTAAAATTCAAAATTCAAAATTTATTGATTGATTAGGACATTCAATATCTCTTTCAATCGTCACAAAAGGAGGGGGGTAGGAAAGTAAGAAGGAAGCACACAGTGACACGCTGGCCGCCCCATGGCAGCAGCAAACCCACCCCACGCCAGTCACGCCCGGACCGTGCCCGGCAATGCCAGGCAAAGCCGGACCGCGCTCAATATATTAATATTGTTAATGTTAGAGTTTTGATTTACAGTGGGATATCGCCAACAGTCCCCGCTAGCTGTATGGCCCCAGCCCCGATCGGCAGTGAACTTGCTCTATTTGTATCGTGGCCGCCCCCCTCCCCTCACATCGCCCCGCACGCGCCCTGATATGTGTAATATTGTTGAACATGGATTCACATGTAGCAAGAGCAGACGATTGATTTAATCTTAGTGAACAGCTACGATTAGGCTGATGTTATTATTATAGACGCTGTTGCAAAAAAAAACAGGCTCACGGGCAATTTTCATACAATCGAGTCAATACAATACAAGCTATGAAGCTTTAAGACCGCCTTTGTACGTAACAGTGCATGAAGTTTTAAATAAATAAATAAATTTGGAGACCTTGGATCTCAATTGATGCAAAGTTTCCCGCGTTTGGAGTAAAGGGCTTTTGGGACAGCTACGTATTATACTTTAGGAACGGTTACTCTACACCTCGTATTTGCGTAATCAGATTCCACCCAGAAAGTTCCCAGGGGGAGATCCAAGGTCTCTAAATTGTCTCGAATCTCGATTGTATGAAAATTGCCATATGAAAGTGTTTTGCAAAGGAGTGTAGCCAATCACCTTCTATAGACTGGTCTACTAGTATCAGGGTCCCCATCGGAAGACTTTGGTCAACCTCATTTCGCTAATGAAGTGGCGAGCTCATTGAGGTGCTGAAGTAGGAGTAGCCTCAAAGTACGAAACGGTTATACCCATCCAATTGTTGGACTCTACAGCAGATATACATTCTAGTGAAGTTATAGTCCTTTATCTATTTCAACAAAGTCTCGATGCTGCAAATCCGTAAAAGTAGCATCAGTGTTTTTTTTTTATGTCATACGGTAGGCAAACAGGCAAGCAGGCCACCTGATGGAAAGTGGTCACCACTGCCTATAGACATTAGCAACACCAAGAGTATCGCTAATGCGTTGCCTACCTCTATAACACGTTGCTCTGGCAGCAAAAGGCAAATGCCACTCCACTGCCAAAGCCACGGTTCCCCAAATCCCCACCCCATGGAGCACTGGAAACCTTACTCACCGGCAGAAACACAATACTATTTAAAAGAGTATTATTTAGCTGCGGTATTCTGTAAGGTGGAGGTACTTCCCCAGTCGAGCGGCTCCAATTCGAACGAGATACCCCGCTATGCCCTACCTCTCTCAGGTTGTATTCGAAGTATCTAACGAAGGTTAAAGTCATGGAAGCGAAAAGTATCGACTTCAAAATATGTCGTGCGTATCTAGATTTGCAGGAAATCCTACCTAGAAATGCAATATCTAGGTATTTGCATTTCCATTTCTCTGTCCCTTCTTTCTGATCCTGATACGAAGTCGAAATTAAGAATATCAGCACTCCTTACCATGATCTCAGTTGGGACATTAAATGCACTTTAAATCTCTTCAATAAGCATAAATTCTTGACTCTCAGGGCCTTTTCATCGAATGTATGACAACAGAAATGGTCTGCCGTGGCCAACGACTTTCGCAACGTTCTAAATACAGCATCGCATTACTGAGGCATCCAAGATATGACTAATTCTGATAAAGTTTGAAGCCGTTTTATGATTAATATGAGATTGATTCATAAACCAAACATATGACTCGCAGAACCCATATGATATATAGTCAAATTCTCCATCCTTGTCGCCATATAATATTTCCTGTGTTCTAAGTTTGATCAGTACCATAACATAGGAAGCATATGTGTATCTTAATTATTTCCAGGCAAATTTTTGCCATAGGTATGTGCTATGTGATTGACAGGGCCCCATGGATACAAAATATGGTATCCATTTATTGGAAATATAAATATTTAGAAATATAAATTTTTGGAAATATTAGTCTTTGCCTTGGCGGGATACCTACTTATCTCTCGGTTGTATTCTCGCGCTCGAAGATCCGGGGTCCGCTTTGACCATTATCCGGAATTTGGCAGATCAGGTAACACAATATTAGATACAATACCAGGTAAGACAAAAATTATAAGTATTCGCACAAAACTGTTGACTGTGTGTCTTACATTTTGAGCTTTTGATACAGTTGGCAACGTCTCAAATTAAAGCGATGAATCATGATAAGTATATAGCACGTATGTGGGATGAACGAAACTGCTCCTCCTGTTTTGTGACCGATTGACACAGATTCTTGTGTCGTCTACATCATCGTCATTGTCATAGATAATGTGCTCCGGCTATTATTGTGCAAAGGGCTCCACTAATAGCTATACATTATCAATACATTTCTGTGGGGAATTAGTGCCATACGGTCGAGACAATCAGGCAAGCGGGTCAGGTGGTGGATACTGCAGCGCCTAAAGCTGCCGGTACCAAGAAAGAGGTCCCGCGGGATGCCCCAAAAACAATAGATTGACATCGCTGAGTCGGTTGCGAGAGTCGACGGCTTACGACGCGAGAATGCTGAAGACACATTTTTGACATATCGAATATGATAATAATAATATTGTATTTACTTCTGGGAAATAAATGACATCGAAATCCAAATAAAACGTAAAAAATAGAATCCTACGAACAATATATTAACACCCATATTGACAACTAAACTACACCATGGCACACGTATTTACGAAACCGGCCTCATGTCACTGCTGATAGCGCGCCATCTTTATTTCTTATTTGATCTAAACTTAATATATGACCACAAAATAATATATTCAAAGCCAGTTCAATTGATCAGTGTGAATACCTGTTTAGACAGGCATGCTCCATCCTTTTCCGAATCTTCAGTAAGTACCAGTTGAAATTGTGAAATGACCGCTTCATCATTATAGACCATTACAGTCCACTGCAGGACTTAGAGCCTTTTTCACGACAAGAGAGGCTATTGCCGAAATGGCATTTATATCTAAAAATTTAAAAATGGGATACGAGGAGGAGGAGAGGACTGGGTACTTCCTCATACTCACCTACCTACTGAAATAAATATTTCGATAGAAACTAGTTACATTAAACAAAGCAGTCCAGTGGTGTCCGACAAAGTAGAATAGCACCAACCCCTTACACTCGTGGGTGTCGTACAAGGCGACTAATGTTTTTGAGGCAAAAGATGTAGAGTTGTATGTTGGAAAATGGGCAGCAGAGTTTTCCATTGTTATACTTACAACACTGCGATCTCCAATCCACCTGCCACGCGTGGAGATTATGGCAATAACCTCCAATTTCGTAGGACAGGCCCCTTAGTCCTGCAGTGGACTGTTATGGGCTGTGATGTGACTCTAATATGAATCATAATATAGCCTTTTTAGATCCTCTGAAGGGTAGTTTCGACGTTAAATGTCACGTCAATGTAGGTGCACAGATGAATAATGCAAAGTTGAGAGTTCTGTTTTTTTTACCGGTTAAACTTTTCCAGTGTGTTTTCCTTGCACTTTGACACTGGCGATAATGGTTGTCATGCTGTTGAACCACCGGTTGCCATTAAAAAAAATATAGGTGCCTCTTTCCTGGGTAGTCTTTTCCAAAGCTGAGGCCACATAAAAAACATAATCACCAAGTTAAGGAGTAGATCCAAATAAGGGCATCTGCTGACCGAAATAGGCGGCGGGAGCCGAATCTGATGGAAGGTTGTTAAACTCTTGCGCGGCAATTACGTCGATAGTGATATTTGTGTCATCTGTTCGTAAAGCTATTTCGGGGAGTGTTGATGTAATGTTTACATTTGGATGCGGGCTGACGGCGTTACGTGTTTTGTGGATGAGCTTCAATATTCTGCATCGAGTGGTATTGGATACGTATATGACTTCCAAGCCGTAAGCTCGTAAGCGAGAGGTATCGGGTTCGAATCCCGCTGCGGCTATGTATCAATGACTCTTTTCTGAGTATGTACATTAGTCGAATTCTTACCGATGCTCTTACGGTGAGGGAAAACATCGTGATGAAACCTGCAAATTCAGGCGACTGAATGTGTAATCATGATCCAATCTGGTCAGTTTCCTCTGGTAGCAGGGTAGGATTACCTGATCTGTCAAATCCTGGATTATGATCAAGGCGGACACCGGGCCCTCGTGCTCGAAAGCACAACCGGGACATTAACGCCAAGATGGTAAAGATGATTCTGGATAGCGTGGTGTTAGCCACGTATATAAGTTCCCAGTCACAGTGTTTGGACTACATGACATGGGATCGTTCAAGAGGTATATTAGAGGTCTCGTTAGAGGCGGGAAACGCATTGATAGCGTCCTTGGTGTTGGTGTTGTTCATAGGCGGCGGTGACCACTTTAAATCAGGTGGCTCACTTGCCTGTTTGTCTGCCGTATAATATAAAAGAGTAGCTTCACTTAAGGTATTAGCGACATAATAGATGCAATGCCTTTAGTAACTGATTTGTGATGTGTTATGTAGTAACTGTGACCAGCTAACCTTTGCTGTGTGTCATGCAATATTGGAAAGGCCTTTGTTATGTCTAACATACAGAGACATTCCCCTGTTTCCAAAATTTGCTCTCTTATTTCCCCATTTAAACTTAAAACTAAATCTTACCGGATGCTTGCATTATGAAATAGACATTCCACAGCTTTATGGCCCACTGAGCCATAACTGAGCCAACGGCTTATGAAGGGAGGATGCCGAAGACCGGGCGACGTGATGAAAAATAAGCAGGAAAGTGGACCCTTGCAGTAGCCGGGATAAGCTCTAGGATGATGATGATGATGATGATGATATGGTTGTAATCAAAATCGGAGTGATAAAAATTGGGTTGTAAGTTTATTACTTCTATCTAATGTTATGTACACTTATTGTATACTTTATTGCACACGAAACAAGTTTAAAACAATTATTAGTCTGGGACCGAAAAGTTAATAAGTAATTATGTCAAGCGTCGCGTCACTGCCTGTTCATTGTTTCTGCTGAAATTCCTTATAGGTAGTTACATTGTTCATTAAATAAAAGACGCTTTGTGCAATATCAATGGACTATATTCTTCTCTGCTGAACACCATTTCTACCTAGCGTCACGCCTGTCTACCGTATTGTTATATGCACCTCCACTCAGGATTCTATCGATCTCTCGGTCATACGGACCACAGCAGACCTAATCAGGGGTCATACGCGTGCTTACTTCCAGTGCCTCATTTGGGCACACCTTAAAGTATTTGAGACAGTTGATGACTTTTGGGAGCACACCTAACAAATCTAAAACAGTCCCATCTAGCGCTCTCCATTAACTGGCTGATACTAATAATCTTCTGCTGCGTCGTCGGCCAGCTCCAGTTTGCCTTTCCCCGTTCTTCTCTTCTGTTTCTAGTCCACCTCTATTCTCCTCACGCAGTGTCAAGTTTCTCAGCCATAGCATTTCTCAGAGGGCACAAGGTCCGTTATGTAAACCGAGCCCGACTCCTTCCGCTCTAATCCAGCAAGGGTGATGCCGCGCTCCTAGCTCCTGCTGCGTTCACATATCTCGCTTTTCAACAACATGTGCTCCCTACGGCCCATTAGTCCCTACTCTATAACGCTCTTTCGCATGAGCACTCTATATAGACGCTCAGGTCTAGTGACCACAATCGGGATCTGTGGTCTGCGCGCTCGGTGGAGTGAGGTGCCGCCAATTCAAGAATAACAAAACCCTATCTCTTCCCGTGGGTATCGTAAGAGGCGATTAAGAAACTTCGCCAGAGGATGTACCAAATACTCTTTTCTGAGTTATGTACTAACCGATGCTCTTACGATTAGGGAAAACATCGTAATGAAATCTGCACATTCAGGCGACTGAATGTGTAACTATGATCCAATATGGCTGGGTTCCCCTAGTATCAGGGGCACAGATGTCAGATGGCAGTCGCTCCACTGTAATTGCCTGATCTGCCAAACTTGGATTATGGTCAAGGCGGACTCCGGGCCCTCGTACGCGAGAGTACAACCGGGTCATTAATACCAAGGTGATTATTTATCAGCTAACTTCATAAGATACGATTCCAATTATAATTATGAATATATTGTGATGAAGTTGGATAATCTTTCGTGAATATATTGTGATGGAGGATGGAGGAGGAGAAATGGATCCTGGATTTTCATACCAAACATCTGCCACATAATTATAAGTATTCGACTAAGATTACTGTCTTCAAATGCAGTCTCTAGATTTTGACACGCCTCTCACGCGGTAGTGGCATTTCACATGTACGTGATGGCCACATCATCAATATCATCATCCTGCCGTATAATGCCGTTTATGTTCTGGCTTGCACATCATCCCTTACGACATTTAGCTATCGAATATTCCTGTTATTTCTGTGCCTGGCTGGGGTGGCATGTGCTAACATTTGTTGCCTATGTAATTTGCCGGCCTGCACAAGACATGGCCATATCATCGAAGGCGGCACCCTTGCAGCTTATTTGCAATTTCACAGACGTAAAGGCTACAGTGAATGTGGGCGTTTCGGATGCTGTCTTTGCATGAAAATCCATGCATCTCCGATGCACATGGTAGTGAAATGAGCTCCCTGGAACTCGAGAATACAACATGGAGTTCTTCAAGAAAGGGGTAAAAATGGTTTTAAGGGGTCCTAAGAATACCCCTGGTATTGCAAACCTCCACAGGTTCGGTGACTGCTTACCATCAGGCACATACACCGGACCATTTTGGTTTCTATGATGCGTCGCTCTAGTAAAGGCCAAGTCTCGCTGACGTATAGCAGGGCATACAGATCTAATAATGATTTAGAGCACTCTCCCTTCTGGTCTACCAGTGATGGCCACAGATGGTTCTTTTTAATGTAGCAATCACGCATTATACCATTGCAATCAATGCAATGCAAATGGAAATTTTAAAATAGGTTTATTAGAGAGATCAAACGCCCATACGAATAAAATTTTGAAACCGGGCCTCCCGGTGAACGTCAATACCACCTTATCAGGTTTCTACAGTGCCCCCTGGTTGTGTACTCCCATTAAATTATATCTAATTTCAATTTCATTTATTTTAGCAAGCAACAAAAGACTTATTTTTGTTAGTATGACTTATACTTAAGTAAGTAAAATAGCCATATTTAAAAAAAATAGATAATCAGCGCTGCCCGACTCTGTACTGGTACTGTAACAACCTTAGAATCTAAGAACCTGCTCTAAAATGATACCTTTTGAATGAAAAAAAAGCGGAACGACATCTGCCCATTAGTTTTCGAGAAAAATGCTAACAGACATACTTACAAACAATCACACACAATCTCTAACCGCTTATTCCCAATACTCAATATATTTATTGCGTTCCATAGGTTCCGCCTCCGTTCCGTTACGTCCGTCGTGGGTATAAAATAAATAAACGCAAACCTGAAATAACACTTAATAATAAATATTGAGCCTGAAGCCACGTACCGGAAGATGCAGAGTGGGTCGACAAGGTGGACCGACGACCTGGGAACGATCGTTGATACCAGCTGGATACGGAAAACACAGGACCGGCCTTTGTGGAGATCTCTGGGGGAGGCCAATGCCCAGCAGTGGCCATCTTTCGGCTGATATAATGATGTGGTCTGAAATTGGGACATCAAACGATCTACAGAAACGCACCACGCATAATAAAAAATATACACTGAGCAATTATGTCAGGCATCATGCTAAAGAGGCTTCTAAACGGGCGATAATTTTACTGCAATGTGTGGCTGCAATCATCTTGGCAACAATGTCCCGAGGGCCCGGGGTCCGCCTTGACCATGATCCAGCATTTGGTAGATCGTGACCCTGCTACCAGAGGAGCCTGACCAGATTAGATTATACCCCGGGCCATCGTTTTTTTTTTTATTACCAGAAAATATTGCCCGTAGTGAAGGTCCTTAATGGGTACCGTATAGGATCTACTTTTTCTTATTTTCTGTTTCTTTTGTTATGTAGTTTCCCTACAGCTCTTGTTTTAGTACCTAGCTATACATATAATTAATTTGTGGAAAATGTTCTTGATTTACTAAATACTTTGTAACCTAATCTTAAGGTTTAAATATTGTAATGTTGTAAAGTTTCTCTAACAAAATAAAATAAATGATAATCACAGTGGCTTGCAATTTTCTTGCATATGGTTTTTTATGTTATAACGCAGCCAAGCGGACATGTGGGCCACCTGATGGAAAGTAGTAACCGCCGCCTATGGACTTTAACAACACCAACGGGTTGCCTGCTACTAAAAATACCATACTAGTACCTATCAGGAGAGTCACCATCGCGTTGCCCGCCTCTCAGAGACCTCTAATATATTGGTAGGTACCTCTTGAACGATCCTTTGTCATAGTTCAAAGAAATCACTGTATCTGGGAGCTCATTCCTCGTATATTACGAACGAGAAACGTTCCTGCGAATTTTCGCATGGATACCAGCAGCAGTGGGTTTAGTGGTCTAAGATTCGACCATATCTCAGATCATCAGAATAGCTTCCCACGTCTGTTATTCAAAAAGCTCGTGCATTATATGAAACTAAGAAAAAAATATATGGGTTGCCAACTCTCATCCTGGTCCTTCCAGTCCTTTGGTTTGGTCCTGGTGGTTGGTTGGTCTATGGGGTTGTCATGGAGACAATCTACCTTACCAGTTATTTAATCGGGTTATTTGTCAAATGAAAGGTAATTTTTCTCCTATTCAACAATATATTTGCATATGGTTGCCTAGGAAAAACTTAGTCCGAACGGAGATATTGGTAAACATTCATAAATTAATTTTCATACATTTATTTTATGAATGTTCACCGATATTTCCGTTCTGACTAGGGTTGCCAACCCTACTATATAATACAGTATCCTACTATATTAGGAGTCTACCTACTATAAATTAAAAATTAAAATATAGTAGGCGGGACTACTATATTTAATTAGCACAACATTACCACTTACCGCAAAACGGAACGCGTCCATAAGATCCTCGAAAGAATAAAATTTCCTGATGCAAATCGAATATTTCAGAACGATCTTGAGTCTTGACATTTGTATGACGTGACGTCAAACTCCATTCATTGGCTATCCATTTCTTTTTTTCTTAGTTAAGTAATATTTTTTCATATAATGCACGATTGTTTTGAATAACAGATGAGGGAAGATAATACTATGGCCGGATCTCCTACTATAGGTACGTAGTGTGGATAGTACCCAGACCGCAGCTGATGATGCGATGGCGGAATTGTGGTTGCGGGTGTGGGATCAAAAAGTTTCCCAGATCAGCGGATTACAGTACAGCGAGTGCCATCTGACCTCCGTCATCCGTGATCCTGTTAACAGGGGAATCTGACCAGATTGGATCCCTATTTCACATTCACTTGCCTGATTGTTTACATATTCAGTTGCCTGACAGCCTGTTTTTTTATACCACTAAAGTGGCAAACAAGCTTACGGCCCACCTGATGGTAAGCAGTCACCGCAGCCTATGGACGTTTGCAATACCAGGGGCATCACCCATGCGTTGCCGACCCCGTAAAAACCTTTTCACCTCTTTCTTGAAGAACTCTATGTTGTACTCTCCAGGGAAAACCTTTCAGGTCCTCACTTTTTGAACCTTGTTTGACCTCCCTAATTTTCCGGGTTTATTACCGTGGTCCTGTAACCGAGTCAGTCGGTTTGAAATATCGGGCTACTCGTTTAGACATGGTAAACCAACCCGGAAAATGTTTATTAGAATGTTAGATAGATTTAGATAAACTCACCTATATAATGTATTTGAATGAATTAATATTTTAATTATGACTACTTCGTCTGAAATAAATGAATTTAAATTTAATTTAATTTATATTTGCGTTGTCTACTTGTTATCCTTTCACGTAGATCCTAACCGATTTTGATGATATTGTGCAGTACTATAGTTTTTTTGCTTGACGGTGCAGTGTCGGTGGGTTATTACGGGGCTCACTGAAAACCAGCGTTGTTGTTCGCGGCAAGCGGCCACAACATTATGCTGAGGAGAGTCCATATAGGCTGGATGCCTACGAAATATGCCACTGGGAACCCTAAAATAGTTTTATGTACAGTTTTTTTGTGTTAAATGTACCTAGTTGTATTGTAAATGTCGTAACGTCTTTTGTAATAAATGTTTTATTTTTTTTTCTTTCTATAACCGAGAGCAACACATAGTCGTTTCTTCCGAACTTCAACGAACACGTCATAACCGAACTTTACGCGAACGAAGTCACGCAACCGGTAAAGGAAGAACCGGTGCCCCAAATATCACATCAAAAACAGCGAACGAACTAAGAATTCATATTTGGAACGCGCATAAAAGCGATCCAAACAAGACCTTCCATAGCTATCTCCTAGGCGAGCAGACACCTGTTTCCACAAATAGTTCCGGCCATTGCACCTCCGATGCACTTGCATGGCGTCCGTACCACTGTAATCGGTTACACTATTTACAGCATGAGCGTATTTCGGAGACTGTTCTCCATTGCTAGGTGAACACCTCAATTAATGGAGTAAGTGTTAAGAGCATGCGATGGATGATGAAATTTTTGGTAAGTGGATGTGGTTGTCGGTGTCGGGGTGAGGGTATCGGTATTTAATTGATCCAATCAATGAATGGCGATAGTTAGGCCAGACCGACATGTCGCTGTCAAATGCTAAATATAACCGTTTGTTGTGATGTTAATTTAAACCCAGCTTTTGAACTGCGATCGAATTAGATGCCATTGTCCACGTAACCTTAACCGGAGGGCCGAAGAGATTTGTAGTTGACAAATTGATATTTAGTTGATGGTTTTCGGTGTAGTAATTACTGATTAGAAGTAATGTACTTATTTTGTTCGGTTTGGAAAGCTGAGACAATAAAGATTCGGTAACCCGAAGCTAAAAGAAACGTGAAAATCATGGCTTTCAAGCTTTAACCTGTATCCTTCCAATACTTATAATATTTTAAAAATAAAAATATTTTATATAAATCAAATTCATTTAAGGTTTCACTCTCAAAAAATTGGTTTGATTCAGTTCCCTAACTATTATTTTATTATAAGCATCCAATTCATGGTTTCCTAAAAATTTAGGCAAGTGTTTATTGTTTATTATATAGACTTTTATATGCGAAAACATGTAAATGGTCGATAGACTCTTTGTACTAATTCTATTTAGCTATTAAGTACTGTTTGTTTTCCGAAGAAAATAAAATAAAATACAATAAAAATTTTTTAGGTAATACAATTATAGAATCTAGCTAGAGTTACACTTGTAACTCTAAAGATAATATTCTCTTAATTTTTTTCCTACAATATAAATGCCTCAAATTCTCTGAAGAATGCAAGTATTTGAAGCATTGGGTATGTTAGTGTTTCAAAATATCGTATTCGAAACTTTTTAGTATCTGGGTAAGATAAAAATTTCCATCCTTATAGTTTGAAAAAATGTAAAAGTATACCGTCATGGGGTCCCGTCATAAAATTGAAAGACTATTCAATTTTATAGTTTTAAGTCTAAAATTAAATTAGGTAAGTTTTACGTTCTAGTTAATTTTATAATGGTAGCCAAGAATTAAAAGCTAATCGTATATTCTGACTGATTTAAATGCAATAAAGTCAGTCATTACTCATACGCAGAGGTTATCGCGAAGAATTTTCTTCTGAGATTTGCATTCGACTCATTTCTCCTGATGGGAAGCGAATATCCTTGCAAGTATCCTATGTAATAATTATTGCCGAGCAATATAGTAACTCTCCCGACTGGTTTCTACTACTAATTACCTGTTTATTACTAATAATTTTATGAAAAATTATCATCTCGAAATTCGATTAAAATACGCAAGGGTTCTTAAGGAGCATGCTTAGACCCCAACCTAAGTTATATCTGCAAAAGAAAGTAGTTTTCAGCGCGCTTCAGGCCGGCCGCCGCGGGCGAGCCCGTTAAGGCGCAAGGCGGCGCCGGCGCGCGATCTATTCGCGACGATCCACCGGCCCAATCGATCGATAGACTGCTCGATTGGGACCCTAGAAAGATGCCTCAGAGGATAACCGAGATGAAAAAGTAAAGAAAGTGCGGTTTGTGGGTGAAAAAGTGCGGTTTGCTAGGCGGGCGGGCGGCGCCGCGACGCGCCTTGTATGGGCCGCGGCGCGCGCCCGCCGCGTATATAAGCCCCGCGCGCCGCTGTCAGCCGCACTCGCAGTCTCCCTGCCGTAGAGTCATCTTCCAGCGCGTCCCGTAACACAAACACACCGACAAAATGTGCGACGACGATGTTGCTGCGCTCGTAGTGGACAATGGCTCCGGCATGTGCAAGGCCGGTTTCGCCGGTGACGACGCGCCGCGCGCCGTGTTCCCGTCCATCGTGGGCCGCCCGCGCCACCAGGGCGTCATGGTGGGCATGGGCCAGAAGGACTCGTACGTAGGTGACGAGGCCCAGAGCAAGAGAGGTATCCTCACCCTGAAGTACCCCATCGAGCACGGCATCATCACCAACTGGGACGACATGGAGAAGATCTGGCATCACACCTTCTACAACGAGCTGCGTGTCGCCCCCGAGGAGCACCCAGTGCTGCTCACCGAGGCTCCCCTCAACCCCAAGGCCAACAGGGAGAAGATGACCCAGATCATGTTTGAGACCTTCAACTCTCCGGCCATGTACGTCGCCATCCAGGCCGTGCTCTCCCTGTACGCTTCCGGTCGTACCACCGGTATCGTGCTGGACTCCGGAGATGGTGTCTCCCACACCGTCCCCATCTACGAAGGTTATGCTCTGCCCCACGCCATCCTCCGTCTGGACTTGGCTGGCCGCGACTTGACCGACTACCTCATGAAGATCCTCACCGAGAGGGGCTACTCTTTCACCACCACCGCTGAGAGGGAAATCGTGCGCGACATCAAGGAGAAGCTCTGCTACGTCGCCCTGGACTTCGAGCAGGAGATGGCCACCGCGGCCGCCTCCACTTCTCTGGAGAAGTCTTACGAACTTCCCGACGGTCAGGTGATCACCATCGGCAACGAGCGTTTCCGCTGCCCCGAAGCCCTGTTCCAGCCTTCCTTCCTGGGTATGGAATCGTGCGGCATCCACGAGACCGTCTACAACTCCATCATGAAGTGCGACGTCGACATCCGTAAGGACCTGTACGCCAACACCGTCATGTCCGGTGGTACCACCATGTACCCCGGTATCGCCGACAGGATGCAGAAGGAGATCACCGCCCTCGCGCCCTCCACCATTAAGATCAAGATCATCGCTCCCCCTGAGAGGAAATACTCCGTATGGATCGGTGGTTCCATCCTCGCCTCCCTGTCCACCTTCCAGCAGATGTGGATCTCCAAGGAGGAGTACGATGAGTCCGGCCCCGGCATCGTCCACCGCAAGTGCTTCTAAGTGCGGACAGTGCTGTGTGTGTGGTGCCCTTGGTCCCTTAATCGGGACGCAAGCATTTTGTACGTTGTACGTAGTGATACCTGACAGAACTGAACATCTAAATGTAACGCCATCTTATCATAATGTAATTTATTGTAAAATTTTATATAAATTTAATTTCTTTTTTATTTTTATTATACATTCGGGATCGTTATGGATCTCACAACCAAAATGTAATTAATAAATAAACGGTTAATTTATTTATTTTAATTACAATCTATTCTTTTTATACAGTCGTTGACTTTTGGTTTTTGTTGTACACACACTCATTATAGTTATAGAAAACGTAATTAGTATCCCCCCTCCCCCCTCTTCCCCTCTCCTTCCTTCGCTCATCCCATAGCAAGTGGGTCAGCTCCCGCGACGTCTATACTTAGCACACGCGCCACCCGCCACGCGCGCGCACTACCATAAATAGTAAAGACAGTCCGCGGCATTTTCTAAAATTATCAAAATCCCGCCAGCCGCGGCGCCGGCGACTGTGGAACCTGAACCTGCTGCGTTTCCGTAAATACCGCGCTAGGAATAACTGCCTGGAGGGGGAAGGGGGGAGCGCCCCCCTCCAAGCCCCACCATGCCATGCGCCTCTCTTGACAGAATTAGACACGCGCCTCTCGACCTGTGTAGGGAATAGGGTTCGGAAACGCTCGGATTCCAAATCGGAGATCTTCGCTCGCGTGCGAAGCGAAGCGAAGGGATATCTGGGTGATCGAAATCAAACTCTTCCAGTTTGTAGTAAAGTATATTTTTGGTCATTCGTGATGTAGTATTGTTATCATTAACTATCGAAGGCGTCTTAATAGTGTTAGAGTATTATGATATTATTTACAAGAGAGTCAGGTGAATACTCCAATCACGTTTTCGTCTCGACCGGAATTGACAATACTAGTTCTTTCGCTTCTAATTCGGCCCTCTTATCCGTTTTCTCGCCTCTGAAATAGTCTTGGATTTCGTTGAGCGTTCTATTCTTAGTCTCTGGTAGATACACGTATAAGATAACCAGGAATATTAGTGACGCGGCCGCGTACAGCAAGAATCCGCCATGTAGGCCGATCGCTTTGAAAATAGCTGGCGCTGTCTTCAGCGTAGTCGCCATAGTGAGGTTAGTCAGCAGTGATATTACGACCATGGCAAACGCTCGATGCTTCAGCGGTGCTAGCTCCCCACATATGGAAGTCACCAGTATGATGGGACCACAGCTCATAGCCAGAACGACACCGACTAGCAAAGATATGGCCACAGGCGTGCTTTCAGCGATTACCTAGAAAAAAGAAAAAGGATTAGATTGAAAGCGTAGTTTGGTGAAATATTTAGAGATTTTCGATGATAAGACGTGCTAGTTTCTCTGTATTTTGTGTATTATCGGATGTTTATTTACGTGGGCTCTGACACCTCTGATGTTACTAATGTCGTTATGCGACGGTGATCGTATATCATCAGGTGGTCTGCTTGCCTGTTTGTCTACCGTGTAAAATAGAAAAATATGCTGACATTATTTGTGTAAGTTGATGTTTCTATTACTATTTATATTTCTACAAGCCGAGTGGTTTCGCGTGTTTTTCAGCCACGTACAGTTCAAAACTCTATTAACATACGATTATCTGGCGATACGGTTATACGATATACGAGTTCGGTAACTGAATGTGTAACCATGATCCAATGTGGTCAGGTTTCCCAGGGTCACGGACGTCAGATAGCAGTCGCCCCACTATAATTACCTGAACTGCCAAATCCTGGATCATGGTCAAGGCGGACCCTGGTTCCTCTTAAGCGAGAGCACAACCGAGACATTAATGCCAAATCTCTATTCGTAATAAAATCTTGTAGTTAAATTTGACCCATATCCCGGTTTTGGATCAAGCTGAAATTTTGCACACTCATGTAAGTTTATTGACAATGCAACGTTATGATACCATCGAGCTGATCTGATGATGGAGACGGAAGATAGCCATAGGAACTCCTAAGCTGCGCATGGTAAACCCATCGAGGTTATGCTCGTCTGATTAGTCTTGACAAATACTCTGACTGATCATAGAGAACGCGCGATAACAACTTGTGATGAAAAATATTTATCATTTGAACTTGTTCTAAGATATAAATATTTCTCGGGACAATCGGATAGAATGACGCTGTTAGTGAAAGAATGTTTGGATTCGGTTCAATAGTTTCAAACTTACAAACCTTCCATAGCACTGTATATATCTTTGCCTCTATCTTCACTTTATTATTTGCACAATCAATGTAAAAATTTATAAATTCTCAAATGTAAAGAATTTTTAACTAGATCATGCTGCTAAGAAAGCAAACATCTGTGACTATTGGTGCAAGCTAAAATAAACCGTCTATTTGCGACTGTGCTGTAACTTTTTTATATTTTACGGCAGACTAACAGGCAAGCGGCCAGCAAGTGTAACGATATTTTAATCTATAACTTTACCTGTAGTTGCACTAGATACAGGTACAGCGCCAACAGTACTAGTAGCACTATTCCAATCGCTTCAGCGCCAAAGAGCAGGGTCCGCCTTCTCATCACTCGCGCCAGCACACAGCCCCCCATCATCCCGAAGACCGTTACTCCATCCAAAGCCAGCATACCGCTGTACGCCGCTGTATTGCTCATCATTTTCTCCAGTATATCTAACGCGTACATGCCCAGAATTTGCTTGCAAGAACTCTGCATCATTGCCATCAAAGCGGCGCAGAGTAGTAAAGGTTTGTAGAACTCCTTTGCAGCCATACCTTTTAGAGCGTTCTTGATTGTCCAATCGCTAGGGCTTTCGTTCGAAGATAGATGGAGAAGCTGATCTAATTCTTGACGTGCATTAGTAGAATCTTTACGGAGGGCTTGTAGGGATCGTCGAGCGGCGTAAGGTCTAGCTCGTGACGCCAGCCAGTACGGGGATTCGGGCCACAGAGGTAGTAATCCGAGGCATAATACGCTGCAGATTAACCCAGCTATAGGTATACTGCGCCAAGTTAGATACGAGCCTAGGGCGTTCGATGCCCACATACCCCAGTAGCCAGATGCCGATTTGATCGCCAAGAAGAGGCCTCGGTGTTCAGGTGCAATGTATTCGGTGAGGATCATGAGTGAGACGGTGCTAGAACAGCCAACTACGACGCCGATAATGGCGTCGCTGATCAGGATGTGTGTGATGGAGGTGCTGAAGTAGAACAGTGCGAGCCCGGCGACGGTGGACAGAGCTACGAAGATGAAGGTGGGGCGGCGGCCCACCGCGCCCGCCAGCAGCGGCAGCGCGATGCCCCACGGCACGGCTGAGTAGTGGTATGCAGATGCTGGAAATTAATATTTCAGATATTATAAAAATGATATGTTATAATAATGCAGCTGGATGCGGAAAGCACAGGACCGGCCTTTATGGAGATCTCTGGGGGAGGCATATGCCCAACAGTGGGCGTCTTCCGGCTGATATGATTTGATGATGATGATGATGTTATAAAAATCAGTCTATATACGTGTTAGTCTATGGCCGTGTGGTGTCCGGCAATAGCACTAACCCTTTATACGTGGTGTCCTACAAGGCTACTAATATTTTCGAGGCGAAAGATCTAGTCTCCGTAGGCTTGAAAATAGGCAGCAGCGTTTTCCATTTTTATATTAACAATACTGCGATCTCCAACTCGCCCCTATTCGTGGAGATTATGGCAATAACCTCCTCTCTCGTGGGGGAGGCCCTAAGTCCTGCAGTAGATTGTTATGGGCTGTGTTGATACGTGTTATTACTCACTTAAAGACTATTGTATAATAATAATTAGGGTCTGCGCTAGTTAAATCTGCTTTTAGGTTATGGCGTTCTTGTCATTGTTTATGTTGTTCTTTGCTGTCTGTCAATTTTAGTTCCTTTGTCATCCGCTAGCAATACCTCCTGTATATACATTTTTTCTCTATGAGCAATACTAACTGACTAGTAGTCTAGTGGAGTTTTGTTGTGACAGAGCAAAGTGGTGGTCCAAAGTCTCTGCCTACCCCATCTGCGGTGTGATTTATTTATTTATGGAAAGCTCAACAGCACTGAATTAGCTGTATACATTATAAATAGCCCGACATAGCCCAAAGGATTGCCAAGCTTAAATAACCGAAGGCAGGGCACATAGCTCGCGGAATAGATTGCTGATGGGGCTGGAAAGTTCACGAGTGGCGACCACGACCGTAGGTCGCAGCGTGGATAGGCCGCCCTCTAGGTGGACAAACGATCTAGTAAAGATCGCAGGTACCAGCTGGATGCGGAAGGTGCAATATCGGCCTTGGTGGAGATCTCTGGGGGAGGTCTATGCCTAGCAGTGGGCGTTTTACGGCTGATATGATGATGATGATGATGATTATAACTCTAAGCATACTCACTGAGCCATGAGACCATATAGTCATTGAGGTCAGTCGCGAAAGAAGGGTCCGAACTGCGCTGGTTTGGTCACGTATTGCGTAAGCCTCAGGGATACGTGGGAAATAGGTGCCTGAACCTGCATGTATCAGGAAAGAGGTCCCGTGGGCGACCCAAGAAGCGATGGATTCACATCGCTGTGTCGAATGCGAGAGCCAACGGCATACGACACGAGGATGCCGAAGACCGGGCGAAGTGGAGAAGAATGGGTAGGAAAGTGGACTCGGAGGCCGGGATAAGCGCTAGGGCGATGACGATGATTATAAATCTAAGCATACTCACTGAGCCACGAGATCATCTCGTCAGTGAGGTCAGTCGCGAAGGAGGGGTCCGAGCGCAGCTGCCGGATGAACACCGTCGGCCCGCCGAGGCAGAGCCCCATGTGGAAGTAGGAGACCCACACCGCGCAGGCCACGGCCATCTGGAATGGTCATAAGTAATAATGTAGCAGTGGCAGTTATCATTTCGCTAATAACTGACCGATTGTTGCGTTATATTTATTTATTTATCTGGTTTATCGATGTGGATAAGTGTCTTGAGATATCTTCAAAGTAAATCATGTAATGGAGTTAGATCACACAATCTCGGTACTTCGGTAGCCAACGTGAAATTATTCGTTGATGTTAATTTCCTTCCCCATACAAAAACTTGTTCGGCGATGAAGCTTACTTGTGGTCGAGTGATTAAGTTAATAAACGGCCAATGACCGAAATCATATTCGGACATAAATGCCATAACATTCTTTCCAATAAAATTAGTTTCACTGATACTAAATACTTTTCTGTTTCATTTCAATTTAAAGTTCTCCGCCTCTAAAAACCTTTTTATGAAAAAAAATAATAAAAAAATATCATTAATTTGAAATCACCTGTATAAATTTGTAAGGACGTTTGTTATTCCTTCACGCTAAACCTCCTTAACGGATTTTGATAAAATTTCACATTAATACCTATAGGTACCTTAGAGCCCAGAATAGTATATAGGCTACAATTTATCTCAAAATTCAATTAAGTTGGGTCCAGAACGTTACAAATTTTTAAGCGGTAGAAGTCGCGGGCAAAAGCTAGTAAATAACAATAACAGTTACCTGTCTCATGAAAGGTGACACTGCACCAGGAACGCGCCAGTCGCTGGAGTTGTCGTCGACTGTCATGGCGGCACAGTTGCACAAAACTGCACTCCGGACTGCAGTAATCTTCACGGCTGCCAAGTCAAGAATTTATATAAACGAGTTAGACCACTCAGCCTCGCTGGACTCCTTCAAATGAAACGAGGAAAACTATACAGAACCTGCACCAGTTATCCACAGAGTACATCTACGCCTATTCATATGAACAAACTTATGGAAGTAAAGTTAATATCGTCCCAAATTAATATACTCGATTGACGTTTCATTAGAGACAAAACTAAAGTAACAGAAAGACTAAGCGAAGTATTCTAACCAGTTTAAGAGTTATTCAATTACGTAGGTAAAGGACCGTCTTAAGTGACTTCTAAATGACTTCAACATTCTAAGTGCTTAGGTTAATGTTAGTTTAATATCGATAATCGTAAGGCACATACTTATTTTTTAATCGATATCGGGATTCAAGTAAACGATTATATCTCAGTGTTTCTCAAACTTATGTGTTTTATACCTCCTTCCCCGTAAAGTAAAAATAAGATTTATGTGTAGAAGATTTTTTTTTATTATTTCAATACAGCATTTCACTTTAAACAACAAATGTGCCAAAAAGAAATATCTTTTAACGGATGAGCTTGTTTCTTGTCGCAAATTGAGTCATTAGGAGTAAGTTTCGACAATTATAACCTTGATTCTGACTCAGCATCAAGTTTATTTCTGTATTTTGTTTTCCCGTCATGACCAGGCGCGAATAGCCACTCTCACATAAGTATGTTGTAGCGAAGGGTAAAAAGAAATTCACCGCTCAGCGCGAACATGCATTGCGCACGCGCCTGCCAGTCACACAGACAGCATTACGTATATCTTGTCGTGAACCCCCTACCGTTGAATAGCGAACCCTTAGGGGATAGCGTACCCCACTTTGAGAGACCCTGGTCAATCTAAATGGGTCTATCACATTATCTGGTAAGAGTTTGCTTTGTGCTCCGGATTCAAAGATGAGATAGGCATGAGACAGGACAAGCAAGGCAGTCCACCTGACGGAAAGTGGTCACCGCCACCTAAAGACATAAGCAACACCAGGGTATCACCAATGTGTTGCCACCTAGTTGAGACCTGTAATATACCTCTTGAAGGATGCCATATCTTGTCAGGAGTCACTGTGTCTGAGAGCTCATTCCCCTCACTGTACAGCCAGTAGAACACAGACAGGGAGTCACAGTCCCTTCGAACAGCCAGGTGTTCTTGCTACCACTCCAATAGCAGTAGCAAGTAGCTGATGATTTTAGTCTTATTCCGCTCTCTACAGAAATGTATGTAGACTTCTTGCGCTGATGCCGTTGGTGGTCATCTTGGCGTTAATGTCCCACTTGTGCACTCATACGAGGGGTCCGCCTTGACCATGATCCAGGATTTGGCAGATCAGGTAATTACAGTGGAGCGACTGTCATCTGAGCTCTATCACCCTGTTAACCGGGGAACCTGACCAGATTGGATTATGGTTACACATTCAGTCGCTTGGATGTGCAGGTTTGCGCTGGTACTGTCACAAGGATACAATGAGAAATGTTTTTATAGTACAAAAAAATTTTAGCATTAAAGGTTTGACATTGTGTTTAGTAAAATTTTTGCTATGTTTCGACATTATTGGTTAGTTATAATGACTTCTCATCATTTTGACATGCTAATTTAAAATTAATATTTTGTAAGCTATCTATCCTTTTTGCATACCAAGGACATTATTCAAATTTGCGATCATAGTTTTATTGTAACAACTAATATTGTACCACGTCTATTGTAAATTTAAAAAAATTAACTATTGTTACTCACTTTTTTCGGGTGTTGCAGAGGTTGTTCGACGTTGACTAATATAATTACTCCAATTATAATTTATCGCTTGTTGAACAGATTCTCAAACTTCATACAATAAAAAGTTAAATGTCCTAACTCTTATCGTATTTCCTTTAGAGGACCAAAATGAAGGTTGCGTGCTGTAAAATAGATATTTGTTGTATTATTTATTTATTTATTCAGGAAACATACACGTTTTAAACTAAAAATAACTAGCGTACCTAATCATTATTTTAATTTGACCTTCCTTTCCCTAAATGCTTAAAATCTTTTGTAAACTTAATTAGTAATAATAATAATAACTTGAAACTGGAGAATCGATTACAGCCATGGATGAAAACAGTACTTACAAATACTTAGGATTCAGACAATCACGACAAATACGTCAAAAAGAAACTAAAATAGAGATAACTACAAAATTTAAGAGCCGCCTCAATCTTATTCTGAAAACACACCTAAACTCTAGAAATACCGTAAAAGCCATAAACACCTTTGCTATACCGGTACTGACTTATTCATTTGGAATAATTCACTGGTCACAGACTGAACTTAACCATAGGTATTCAGCGCACCATAAACACAAGTCTTACAAAACATCGAAAGCACCATCCTAAAGCATGTATTCAAAGACTAACATTACCACGCATTGAAGGAGGACGAGGACTGATCGACATACCAAACCTGCACACCAAACAAATTCAAACACTTAGATCATACTTTCATGCAAAAACGGAACATTCGACGCTACACTTACATATTACAGAATTAGATATTAAATACACTCCACTCAACCTAGCCGACAGACAAGCGAAAGTTCGGCCCGAGGACGTTCAAAAGAAAATAGAAGCTTGGGCTGGAAAAAGCCTTCATGGGAGACACCGATCCCACCTGAGCCAGCCACATGTCGATAAAGAGAAGTCGAACGAATGGCTCAAGAGAGGTGAACTGTTCCCAGAGACAGAGGGATTTATGTTTGCGATTCAAGACGAAGTAATAGCCACTCGGAACTACATTAAATATATAATCAAAGACACCACCCAACGAACTGATACATGTAGACATTGCAATAGCGCCTCTGAAACCATTCAACATATCACGGGAGGCTGTAAATCTCTTGCACAAACTGATTACAAACACCGCCATGACCAGGTTGCCTCAATAATCCATCAACAGTTAGCCTTCAAATACCAATTCTTAGCCAAAATAGCCCCATATTATAAATATAAACCACAAACCGTTCTTGAAAATAGTGCACATAAAATATACTGGGATAGAACTATATTAACAGATAAAACTATTCACTGCAATAGACCGGACATCACAGTCTTTGATAAAAGTCAACAAACAGTATACTTAATAGACATAGCTATACCAAACACCCATAACATCCAGGCCACTATTTCAGAAAAACTAAGTAAATACCAAGATCTTGCAATTGAGCTGAAAACTCAGTGGAAAGCCAAAATAGTGCAAATCATTCCCGTAGTCCTATCATCAACTGGAGTCGTACCGAAATCACTGAGTCAAAGTCTCGAAACATTACAAATGCCATCACACGTTACCCATATGCTACAGAAAGCTGTCGTTCTCAACACCTGCCGCATCACCCGCAAGTTCTTGACATCTTCGACCATCACATCCGCGGTGATACAGTTTTGATAGTATATTAAAGTTAGCTTCTATCACGTTTGGCTAAGGCCCGCGTGATAGGATATTGTACCCTTTAAAAAGGAGAAATAAATAAAATGAAAATAATAATAAAAAGTTTATTAAATCTTGTGAAATACATTTCAATTTTAGAGTTAAAAAAAACACGTAAAACGTAAAAATAAAACATATTTTTTGCCTGAGCTAGGATAATATGATACCCTGTGTTTCAGGCATGAAATTACAGATCTTATATTAACAAAGAATGGTTTTCTATACATATTAAAATAATCACTAGCAAAATATGACGAAGAACACATATATTATATCATAAATTACCTTAGAATCTAAAAGTAGGTAAAATTTTCATTACTTATAAAAGATATTTGCGTCAGCGAAAATATTCTATAGTGGCAAAGAATATGTTCGTTATGTGCATGTTTGCACTTTAGGTATCTTATGATTTAAGGTTAGTGGGACAGCGCGCCGCTTTGCGGGGTTAGTAACAAATATAGGAACTATCTACCTATAACATAATGTAAATTAAAAATAACAAATTAACGTTCAAACTAATATCTATTAATGCTTATCATTTTTTGGCGCCCTCGTAATCTATTGTATTTATATATATCTTCTCGGCCATTAGCTTAGCGGGGCACTCAGTGGCACCCGTATTATGGTTGCTCGGCTTTTTGAAGCGCGAGCACGTTGCGCATTTTGGAGGCTCCGCTTTCTTTGTGCACTCGTTTAGTGAGTGACCTAGATCACCGCAATGGCCGCACGTGATGTCCGTCTGACGACAAGTCTTAGCTGCGTGCCCATACTGCTGACACTTATAGCACCTGGTGACAAGAGTGAAGTCTCTGACAGGGCAGGAAGACCAGTTCACGATACTCTATTTTGAGTTATAAGCGCCTTACGTATAAGAGCAGGTACTTTTATTATGTAATTGCAGGTCTCAGCATCTTTTTTTCCCGACTTATGGCTTAACTTAACGGATGTTAAAAAGGTCTCAAGTGTCATATCAATCTTTTCGGCCAGGTTTTGATGAAAGATGCATTTGATGACTTCGGGCTCTTGCATCGACACGGGTACTCCGATAACTACAATTCTCGGCTTGCGTTTGTTGGGTTCATCTACAGTGAGACCAGAGGATGTCAGCTGGATAGACTGTTTTAGCTTCTCAACGTCGCTTTTGTTGTCAGTGCTGATTATGACCCCGCCATTTTTCGTCTTGCGTAAACCTCTCACGTGTAGTTTCATTTCTTCCGGACGTATGAGTTTTTGGACTGCTGTTTGTTGTCTGGATAAATGGCAATAGCGCTCACGTTAGTGGGCTTGATAAAGTCATTTTCCCATTTTTTAAACCATATCAGCGAAGGAAGCCCTACCTGTAGGCTGTGAGAACTCCCCAATGCTGTGCTTTAGCTCTTGAAGTTGCTGTGATAGGTCGAGTTTATCTTGTAAAGTTTCAAGTCTAAGATACATTTGAGCTGCATTTTTCTTAAGAGCTTGGTACTGTACAGCCATTTGCGAGGTCCCACTACCAATCTTACTGCACAAGTTGTTTATTCCCAGTTTCTGGTCAGTATTTAGCTTCCCTTCAGCTGATATAGCGCAAACTTCGTTCAGGTACTGTTCAATCGACTGCATCCAGTGTTGTATCTCAGGCGTCGACACAATTTCAACAGTTTCCTCCACAGCACGTTGTGGAGTGCAGGGCACAAGACGGAGGCGAGGAGGGCTGCGCCCCATTAAACGTTCCATTTTGTTTTAATAAATAGCACGAAATTTTATTTTGAATAAAAGAAAAACTGCATTATAATATTCACAAATTGTCACAAATAATTTAGTTTGGCACTTTATTACTGAGTACGATCAAAAAAACGAGGTCACGATTCCGCAAGCGATTACTTAATTAAATATTAGACACGTCCGAACCGAACTGTGTCATCTCTAAGACTCAATATGCTATATGTTATATGCTGTATGCTCAATAGTATTAAGTATATTTGTAGTTTGTTCTACACTTTTATACACCAATTATCATTTCTTATACATTTACAATATGAACAGCCAATGTTCTACATAGCCTGATTTCTTTAGGGCAAGAATGAACTCACTAATTAGTAACCCGTTAAACCATATAGTCTGGAAAATGGGCAGCAGCATTTTCCATTGTTATATTTAAACACTGCGATCTCCAACCCGCCTGCCGAGCGTGGAGATTATGGCAGGAACCTCCCCTTTCGTGGGAGAGGCCCGAAGTCCTGTAGTAGACTGTTATGGGCTGTAATGATGATGATGATGGAATGGTATTTGTCCATAGCTTGATAATAATTTTGGTATTCTCTTTACACAATGATTAATGATTACGTGTGTAAGTGAAGGATTTAACGTGGTTATAATCAATGAAATATCGGATTGTAATAAATACCAAACGTATATTGTAAACTCGAACAACAGAACGAACAAAATGGAGGATACACAGTAATACGAAAAAGGAACATAATAACGTGCTGCCAACATGACAGCGAGCGTTGCCAACATTAGTAACTATGTAATGGTTGCGTTCTCATTTAGTCTAACACTCCCTCCAGAACGCAAACCCTTTTTACTTATACAAAACAAATGTTTTTCAAGTGTAACACCTTTAGTTAAATTATCTGCCACCATATTACAACCATTCACAAATATGAATTTAATTTTAGAATTAATGACATTTTCTCTGAGAAAATGTAACTTAATATTAATGTGTTTAGTCTTAGGCTTATAACAGTCTGTCGAAGCCAGTTTGATTGCACTTTGATTATCACTGTATATAACTAATGCACTTTCCGAACCTTGGCCGAGTTCATCTTGCAGTTGCCGAAGCCACAAGGCCTCCTGGGTGGCCGATGCCATTGCCATATATTCAGCCTCGGCTGTAGAGAGGGCTACAGTCTGCTGTTTGCACGAGTTCCAACAAATACTAGCGTTCTGAAAAATAAATGTGTAACCAGTACACGATCTTCTATCTAGTGGGTCACCAGCCCAGTCGGCATCGCAATACCCAGTTATTTTGCTGGAGTTATCTTTGACATAGCATAAGTTTAGATCCTTGGTTCCTTGAAGATATCTCATGACCCTTTTTACTCCAAGCCAATGTTGAATGCCTGGATCATTACAGTACTGACTCAGTTTATTCACCGCATACATGATATCAGGTCGTGTGACCTGTGCCAGATATAAAAGACATCCCACCGCTGCCCTGTATGGGAAATTGCTATCTTCATTCTCAGATTTCTTAGTAAATTTTATATTAACCTCTATCGGAGTGCGCACTGGTTTGCACTCGGACATGCCAAACCTTTCCAGCACTAGGTTAATATACTTTTCTTGGTTTATCATGACCATACCTGCCTCACGATTCCTATTTATATTCATGCCAATACACTGCTTTATCTCACCCAGATCTGTCATACAGAACTCCATTTTCAGTTTCTCTTTGATATCTGTAGCATTTTTCTTATCATTTGTAAAAATCATGAAATCATCCACCCATATTGCTATTAATATCATTTTAGATTCATTTACTATGTAATATATGCATGGATCAACCCTTGATCTTTCCAATCCAATTTTAAGTAGAACTTTGTTCAGTTTTAAGTTCCATTGACGGCTTGCTTGCTTGAGCCCATAGATAGACTTATGTAGACGACAAACATGAGCATTTAATTCAAAGCTTTCAGGTTGTGACATGTAAATTTCAGCATCAATGTCACCCTGCAAAAATGCACTTATGGCATCCATCTGAGTCATTTCTAGGTTATACTTAGCAGCCAGAGCGAGCAAGAAGCGAACTGAAGTATATCTAACTACAGGAGCATAAACCTCATCATAATCATTTCCTTTTCTCTGCGCACATCCCTTTACAACCAACCTTGCTTTAAAACGAGTGATGTTTCCTTTCTCATTGGTTTTAGCCTTAAATACCCATTTACATGGCAAGGTTCTTTTATCTGACGGCAGATCCACCAGTGACCAAGTATTATTCTTTAATAAGGAATCATATTCCTCCTGCATGGCTTTCTTCCACTGATCAGCATGTGGAGATGATAGAGCTTCGTCAAGCGTCTGAGGGTCATTTAAATCTAATACAGGACAAAAGTAACTCACATCATGATCATCCCTCTTTACATACTGGACTGGTCTGCGTGAACGTAAATTATATGAAGATGTCGGCAGATCTACAGGTTCCTCAGGTATGTAGGTTGTATCACCATTATCTCCAGACAGGTAGTCATCACTGTCCGTATCTTTTCCTGGAACTACTTTGCAGGGTTGTTCGAAGGGCTGCATTTGAGGAGTACTGTCCGACGAACAAGGTAAGTATACATTATTATCATATTTTTGAACATTTTCCAAAAATATCACATCTCTGCTTTTTATAATCTTATTATTGTTTGGGTCAAGTAGCCGATACCCCTTGCTAGATTCACAGTAGCCTACAAATATAAGTTTTCTAGATTTAGAGTCCCATTTTTGGCGTCTTTCTTTAGGTACTTGAGCCATAACCTCAGAACCAAAAATCTTTATGTTTGATAAATTAGGTTTCTTACCTGACCACATCTCCATTGGAGTTTTGCCACTTATAGATCTCGTGGGTGATCTATTAATAATATAAGCTGCTGTTGCTAGCGCCTCACCCCAAAATTGTTTTGATAAACGAGCATCAAACAACATACATTTGGCCCTTTCTACAAGTGTCCTATTCATCCTTTCGGCAAGGCCATTCTGCTGAGGCGAATACGGGGTACTTGTCTGATGTTCAATGCCATGCATACTTAAATAACCATCAAAGTCTTTGTTACAGTATTCTGTTCCATTGTCGGACCGCAGAATTATTATTTTTCTCTGAAGTTCATTTTCAACTTTACTTTTGTAATCTTTGAATACTGCCAGCACACTTAATTTATCTTTCAAAAGATAAACATGTACTTTTTTAGTAAAGTCATCTATAAAGGTAACAAAATATTTCATATCTCCCAGTGAAACTTGTTCCATCGGTCCACATAAATCTGTGTGGATAAGCTGCAGTGGATGAGAAGCTCTTGAACCAATATTATTGAAAGGCAGTCTGCTCTGTTTACCTTCGAGGCAAGTGGTACATGTAATATCTCCTTTATATTTATCAGGGAACGGATTAACTCCTTCTACATACTCCGGTAACTTGCTAACATCTGAAAAATTCAGGTGTCCCATGCGTCTATGCCACAGAACAACATCATTTAAATTATTAGTGCATGACAGGTTAGAAAAGATTTCTCTATGTGTGTTTAACTGGTACAGGTTGTTTACCAACGGAGCTGAACACAAAAAATTATCTCTCTGATCATAAATTTCACAAAATTTGTCTTTGAAATTCACTTTACAGCCATTTTTAACAATTGCACTGACTGATAAAAGATTAGCAGCAAGTTTAGGTATGTAAAGAACTTCTCTCACCTGTATTTTTGATTGTTCATTACCTAACAACAAATTGATATTTCCCATACTTTCCACAGCGAGTGATGATTTGCTGGCAACAGTTATGGAGGGTATCGGTGGACTAGTCTCATCATACATCCAGTCGCGTCGATTGGTCATGTGCATGGAGGCACCTGAGTCCACATACCAAAGATCCCGATCCATGGTCTGAGAAGATGCGGAAAAAGCTGCAACATAGCTTTTATTTTCTTCTTGTTTTACTGTATTATTCTTCCTTTTCGGAGCACGACAATTCTTGGCAAAGTGTCCATGCTTATTGCAATTAAAACAACGGGGCCCTTTAGTCTGAGCTTTAGTTCCATTGTGATGCCCATTGGCCATCTTCCTAGTGTAGAATGCTGTACTATCTGAGCATTGAACTTCCTGCAGGAGTTTTGTTTTTATAGCATCTGCGCTTATTTTTATTCCCGAGCTTTCCAGACCCATTATCATCGGCTTATAATTTTCAGGTAGGCCAGCCAACATTAGCGTACCCAGCCATTCGTCATCAATGTTGAACTTTATATTCCTGAGCTTATGGGCGGTAGACATAATTTTGTTTACATAATCATCGACGCTTCGAGAACCTTCCAACGTTGTTGTGATAAGGTCCTTCAACAAGGCCACTTTTCTGTATAATCCGCTGTCATCAAATGCCTGTTGTAAATTGTCCCAGACTTCTTTGCATGTAGTCGCACTTTGAACATGCACGTAGTTAATCGGATCAAGCAATAATATTAATTTGGATCTTGCCTTCGTTTCTTTTCTTTCATCGATGTTGGTACCTTGGACACAGCTCCATAAATCATCTAAATGAAGATATGCTTCAACTGCGAATTTCCAGCTCGCATAATTATCGCGACCAATAAGTCTTTCTATATGAAAATTGCCCATTGAATTGCCTTGATTGGACATCCTCTTCATCTGAGCACACCGCAACGGTAACCTCAAAAATTTTATTTTTATCCCGGTACAAATACGCCGGCCGGTTTTCTTCTTATTACTTTTAACTGCGATAATACTGTTATTGACTTTCGGTAACCACGCTCTGCTACCATGAAGGATTTAACGTGGTTATAATCAATGAAATATCGGATTGTAATAAATACCAAACGTATATTGTAAACTCGAACAACAGAACGAACAAAATGGAGGATACACAGTAATACGAAAAAGGAACATAATAACGTGCTGCCAACATGACAGCGAGCGTTGCCAACATTAGTAACTATGTAATGGTTGCGTTCTCATTTAGTCTAACAGTAAGCACATGTTTTAGATTTCCCCCTTATTCGCCCTTGCACTACTATGAGATACTGTGATAACTTACCTCTTCTCAAAGGTTGTCTGGAAGAGATCGCTTAAAGCGATAAGGCTGCCTTTACGTGCATATAAACTGTTTTTTTTCTGTTATATATGTCACTCTAGTGTGTGCTTTGAAGAGTTTTTACTTGCTTACTTTATTTAATTTACTACAAACTGTGCAGTGCACCAGTGAATATGCACTGCCTATGAATGCACCCGAATCTTACGGCTGCGTATTATGCACTGAAATTAAATAATGTTCTATTCATCTCGTGGCGTCAGTAACAAGCAAAAAGGAGGTCAACATCCACTGATAATGTACTATGTCGTCATTCCTTTCCAAGTAACAAACAGGTAACAGGTAAGGGACGCATAATTTGCTTATCGGGTGGTCGTCACAGTTATAACTATTTTTACCTAGCGACAGTAACAACTGGAAATAGTGGAATAATAACTTACCTTAACCAACAGAAAGAGTGGGATAATCCCCGACCAAGTTTATTTTTAATTTTTGTAGTATTTTCCCGCGACTTCGTTCTTATGGAAATCATTTTTAGGGCAGTTTATGTTTTCCCGTATGACCATTTTAAATCCTCCCTGATGTATGAAAGCTCGTACTACGTAGAGGTCAGAGAGCTGTATGGTCAAGCGTGTATGTATAACACAGTACATGTACAGTACGAGTGCATGGGTGCATTACCACTTCAAGAAAAAAATCCTTTGTCGCTACAGCAACATTCACGGCATTTGGTGCATCTTTAGCCAAAATCAAAGCACTCGTCCTGTACCTGTCCTGTAAAATCGTTTAACAACTGCACAATAATGCAAAGGAATATGATTCTTAAGGTTGTCAAGCACTCATGCTCTTGCATTGCTTACAATAAAACATAGAATGAGCCTTTTCATCGTGCACGTGCAAGATGTGATAAGCTCCCTCCCGAAGACTTTCCTTGTAAAAATACAAGGAAAATTGGAAAAATACTACAAGGAAAACAATTGTATTAACTTATTTTAAAAAGAAATTTCTTCCAGCTTTTCTACAAAAGCGAGATATTATCCGACGTGCTCAATATACATACTCGAATATTTTCTAAATTACTAAACCGATTTTAATGAAACAAACTAAGAACTATCTCGATTAAACTGGCTTTCAAATAAAGATAACCGCATCCAAATCGGTCCATCCGTTCGGGAGCTACGATGCTACAGACAGACACACACCTCCCCAGATACACAGACACAAACGTCAAATTTATTACCCTCCTCATTATTCGTTGGAGGTTAAAAAACAGCAATAAAGAGATAAAATTGTATGTTCGGGAAGAACGGGAAACTAAAAGGCTACTTTACGTGCTACTGTGGACAAAAGCTTGTCACTTACAATTTCATCCTCATCACAGCCCATATCATTCCACTGCAGAACTTAGGGCCTCTTCCACGAAAGGGGAGGTTATTGCCATAAACTCCACGCTGGGCAGGCGGGTTGAAGATCGCAATGTAATAAATATAACAATGAAAAGCGCTGCATTTTCCGGTCTATAGAGACTACATCTTTTGCATGGAAACCATTAGTCGCCTTGTCCGACACCCACGAGTGTAAGGGGTTGGTGCTTTTCTACTCTGCCGGACACCACACGGCTAACTTTACTTTACACTTACTTTATTAAAACTTTTTGTTAAAACAATTTACCTTATAATTATCCATTATTTCTTAAATCTCGTGAGTGTTATGGTATGAATGTTAGACGCTTCTATGATTCATACCATAACACTCACGAGATTATTAGATTATAAATAATCATCTTGGCGTTATGTCCCGGTTGTGTTCTCGCGCACGATGGCCCGGTGTGCGCCTTGACCATGATCCAGGATTTGGCAGATCAGGTAATTACAATGGAGCGACTGCCATCTGACCTCCATGACCCTGCTACCAGGTGAGCCTGACTAGATTGGACCATGGTTACACAGTCGCATGAACGTGCAGGTTTCATCATAATGTTAGAAGCGCTATAAAAAGAATAAAATAAAAATAAACCAAGTTCAGGTCACAGACCAAAAAAAAAGACCCGTAACAGAAATTTAAGTTCATTTTGTTTTATTTTGTACCGTGCTGTCACCATTTTTGCTTCACTCATGATTTTAGAGATAATCCATCCGTATTTTTTTCCGGTCTGTGGTTTAGGTATTTAAAACATTTATGTTCTAACCTCTTTAGTCTTCGTCGCTGGCAATTGTTATACTTGTAATTTATTAAAAACACTTTTCTAGAAATAGAAGGAAATGATTGATTGGAGCTCGTTATTCGAGTTTACATATATATAAAAAAAAAAATATAACTATAAAGAGGACAAGATTGTATATTCGTATGATTGCCTGTGTGTGTGTGTGTGTATTTTGAAAGTATGACATTTTATTATTGTATCTATATGTATAGTCAATGATATTATTTTATTTTATTTTACCTTTTTTTATTTTTCGTTTATTTTACTGCGTTGACATTGTTATTTACAATTACATGTAGTATACTTATTTTAAGGTTAGCTAGGTATTTCCTAAATACCAACTTGAAACTCTGACGTGTAACTCTGTTACTAATAAAACATTTAATTTTGTATTTGTACGTCGGGTTTAATCTCCAAAACCACTCAACCAATCCTAAAAATAATCTTTTTTTTTTCATTTTATATATATTTTATCATATTCATAATTATTCATTAATTTCTACACAGGTTATGCAAATTTTAGATCATCATATCAGCCAGAAGACGCCCACTGCTGGGCATAGGCCTCCCCCAGAGATCTCCACAAAGACCGGTCCTGTGCTTTCCGCATCCAGCTGGTACCTGCGATCCTTACCAGGTCGTCGGTCCACCTTGTAGGAGGCCTACCCACGCTGCGTCTACCGGTACGTGGTCGCCACTCGAGAACTTTACTGCCCCATCGGCCATCTGTTCTTCGAGCTATGTGCCCTGCCCACTGCCACTTCAGTCTGGCAATCCTTAGAGCTATGTCGGTGACCTTGGTTCGCTTGCGGATCTCCTCATTTCTGATTCGATCGCGCAAAGAAACTCCGAGCATAGCTCTTTCCATTGCCCTTTGGGCAACAGTGAGCTTTCTTATAAGGCCCATAGTGAGTGGCCACGTTTCAGATCCGTAAGTCATCACTGGCAACACACATTGGTCAAAGACCTTCGTCTTGAGACACTGCGGTAATTGGGACGAAAATATGTGGCGTAGCTTCCCGAACGCTGCCCAACCGAGTTGGATTCGTCGATTGACCTCTTTCTCGAAATTGGACCTACCTAGCCGGACTATTTGTCCTAGGTATGTATAGTCGTCAACAACTTCAAGTGGAGTGCCTCCAACTGTCACTGGAGTAGGCACAACATGGACATTCGACATAATTTTCGTCTTGTCCATGTTCATTTTAAGACCTACTTGTTGAGAGGCACTACAGAGGTCATCGAGCATTTTGCCCAAGTCGTCCAGGGTTTCAGCCATGACTACGATATCGTCAGCAAATCTGAGGTGCGTGAGGTACTCGCCGTTAATATTGATGCCAAGTCCGTCCCAGTCCAGAAGCCTAAAGATATCCTCCAGTGCAGCGGTGAACAACTTCGGTGATATGACATCACCTTGTCTAACACCTCGCTGCAGCTGAATAGGTTCTGTGGTCTTGTCCTGGAGACGAACTGACATAGTGGCGTTTTCGTACAAACACTTCAGTGCTTCGATATATCGATAGTCAATTTGGCACCGCTGTAGAGACTGGAGCACCGCCCAAGTTTCGATCGAATCGAAGGCTTTCTCATAGTCCACAAACGCCAAGCATAATGGCCGGTTATACTCTTCGGTCTTCTGTACAACCTGCCGCAGCGTATGTATGTGGTCTATGGTACTAAAACCTTTTCGGAATCCGGCTTGTTCGGGAGGCTGGAAGTCATCAAACCTGCGTGCGAGACGATTCGTAATGACTCTCGAAAACAGCTTATAGACATGGGTCAGCAGCGATATTGGTCTGAAGTTCTTCAAGAGAGCCTTATCACCTTTCTTGAAGAACAATATGACTATGCTTCTGTGCCATGCTTCCGGCGTTTTGCCCTCGAGGATGACGGAATTGAACAGCTTCTGAAGGGTCTTAAGCACAGGTTTGCCACCAGCTTTCAGAAGCTCAGCCGTAATTCCATCATCACCCGGCGCCTTGTTGTTCTTAAGCTGTTTGAGAGCCATACTAATCTCGTACAGGCTGATGTCCGGGATATCTTCGGTGTAGTGTCGGGTCAACTTGGCTCTGGGGTCTTTTGCCATACTGGTAACAGGTGCCCGTGTTGTCGTGTATAACTGTCCATAGAACCTCTCGACTTCCCTCAAAACCTCGGACTTGGTCGAAACAACTCTGCCGTCATCCGTTTTCAGTCTCGTCAACTGGCTCTGTCCAATCGACAGATCTCTCGCAAAGACTTTAGAGCCTTTGTTCCGCTCGATCGCCGCCTCAATATTGGTAGTATTGAAGCGGCGTATGTCGCGAGTCAGAGACTTGGAGATCTGTCGATTAAGTCGCCTAAATTGAGAGACATCATCAGGGGATTGCAGAGTCATTCCGCGTCTTTCTTCGATGAGTTTGAGGGTATCGTCAGAGATTTTGTTTGTTCTGTTTGTACGGCAGGCCTTATAAAACTTTGACCCAACCGTATAGACAGTTTCCACGAACCTGTTATTATAGTAGTCCACGTCGACGCACTCTCCTAGGCACTCGAAGCGATTTTGTAATTCGAGTTGAAAGCTCTCGGGGTTTTGGATTTGGATGGGTATAGGCCGGAGCGTAGACCTCATCAATCTCGATCTTTCCAGCTGGGGATTAATATTCAATGTGCCTCTTACCAAGCGGTGATCACTGCCAATTTTAACGCTATTGATCACCGAGACATCATTGAATATATGCCGTTTCGTAGATAGGATGAAGTCAATCTCATTTTTTGTGACACCATCGGGACTAACCCACATCTGCGATGATCCGGCTTCCTGAAAAATGAGTTCATCATAAAGAGTCCCTCCTTCTCCATAAAGCCGGCCAGCATCTGGCCACGGGCGTTCCGACTTCCAATTCCAAATTGCCCCACTCTCAACTCGTCTCCGCCTCGTTTGCCCAGTTTCGCGTTGAAATCCCCCATGACAACGGTATAGTGTGTCTTGGAGGTATGCATGGCTGTAGAAATATCCTCATACATAGCCTCCACTTCATCGTCGGAGTGAGTCGAAGTCGGTGCGTAGACCTGTATGACCTTCAACGAATACCGCTTGGTAATTCTGAGTATAAGGTACGCTACCCTAGACGACACACTCTCGATTTTGACTATGTTGTTCACGAGGGATTTGTGGACGAGGAACCCGACACCACCTAGGGACAGTTGGTCGCCCTCCCGGAAGTAAAGCAGATTTCCGGACTTTAGGATTATCGAGTTCTCCCCCTTTCTTCGGACTTCAGATAACCCTATAATATCCCAATTTAATCTGCTTACCACTTCCTCCAGTTCCACGAGCTTTTCGTCGGTCCGCAGTGTCTGGACATTGTATGTAGCCAGGGCCAGTGGTCGTGCTTTGTGGTAGCCTGGTCGCATCCGGTGATTCTTCGCACCCCCTGCCCCGCCGTTACCGTGACCGCTACCATAGTCCGGAATAGCGGGGCCGCCGGGTACTGGGGGCCGTGGCCGGTGTGTGCTTGTCATCAGGGGGGGGTTGCCATAATCGCCACGCTTGGCAGGCGGGTTGGCGATCGCAGTGAAGTAGATGTAAATGTACCCGAAAGATGCTGCTGCCCATCTTCCGGGTTATTCCCTTAGTCGCCTCTTACGACACCCACGGGAAGAGATGGGGTGGTGCTATTCTTTTAAGTGGCGGCACCACACACCACTGGCGGCACCACACACCACAAATTTTAGATACGAAACTGAAATTTTTAATTTAAATACTTTTAAATAAATTATTAGATATTATAAATTATTTATTTTAAGAATTCAACTATCATTTATTTAAGTACAAACAAAATATTTACAGATCCATACCGTCTAAACTAAAACGAACACTAATCCAATAAATAGTAAATAAGTATTACAAAATTTCATTATTACCTATTCAATTTCATTAATAATTCCAAAAATAATTTCACAAGTCATAATAAGTCTTAGGGTACTTTGGTCCCGGAAAATGTATATACTTAACCTCACTAGTCGAAACTAGTCGAATGTTTACGGAACTCCGAAGGAGCGCGGGTTAAATCGGGGAGGGCAACTGTATCTTCATATTATAGTAGGTTTAAGAGAGGTGGAGAGGTACCTCCACCTTACAGAATACCGCAGCTAAACAACATTCTTTTAAATAGCATTGTGTTTCTGCCGGTGAGTAAGGTCTCCAGAGCTCCATGGGGTGGGGATTTGGGGAACCGTGGCTTTGGCAGTGGAGGGGCATTTGCCTTTTTGCTGCCAGACCAAGGTGTTATAGAGGTGGGCAACGCATTGGCGATAGTCTCGGTGTTGCTAATGTCTATAGGCAGTGGTGACCACTTTCCATCAGGTGGCCCGTTTGCCTGTGCGCCTACCGTATGACATTAAAAAAAAATAGTTCCGACCCATCAACGTTCCGGTCAACGACCGCTAGTGCCAATCTATTTGGCACCTACTATAGTAAGTATTATGTATATCTACAGCGTCATTTCAATAAACTAAACGTTATGTAGTAAATATCAATATTGATAATATAAGCCATTTGTTATAACAAATGTCAAAATATTCATAGAAACTGAATTAAATTAATGACTTGTACCTTTATAGTTTATTTATTTGATACGGCAGACAAACAGGCAAGCGGGCCAGTTGCAGTTGTTAACTGAAAATAATAGAATTGAGTCACTTAAGGCAATTAACTTTCACGACACGTTCGTTGACCTGTTATCAACATTTTAGCGTCAGTCCCGTTTGTACTCTCGCGCGGGATCGGGGTCCGCCTTGACCATGATCCAGGATTTAGCACATAGTACGGCAACCTGCCATCTGATCTCCGCAACCCTGTTAACAGGGAACCTGGAAAAAGAGGTTTTTTTTTTATAAACGGTAGGTAAATAGGCAAGCCCTGCCTACCTGCTGGATAGTGCCGCCTAAGGTCATCATCAACACCAGGAAGGCACCAGTGCGTTGCCAGCCTCTAACGAGACCTCTAATTTAGCTCTTGAAGGATCAACAGACTGATGGAAAGTGGTCGGCACTGCCTTAGAACATCAGCAGCACCAGGGGCATTACCAACCTCTAATGAGACCTTTAATATACCGCTTGAAGGAAACCATGTCATAATCCGAAAGAAACACTATAACCAGCAAAAGGGCGGTCTTATCGCCAATAGCGATCACTTCCAGACAACCGTTTACGTGGATATGGTGGGAGTCGGAATGCGAAAATCTAGTGGGCAATGTAAGTTTGAGATTCCATACAGTATTTACAATCACCAAACGGTGCAGAAATGCAATAAGATATTATATAAAGTATTAAATTTTTTTAAATAATTTAATATTTATAATTACTTAAGTAACTATAAATGTTTATTTATCTTAATAATCTATAGATTCATAGAAATGTCAAATGTATACTACTTAATTAAGTTAAAAATTCTTCTAGAGTATAAAAGCACTGTTCTTAAAGATATTTTTTACCAGTGTCTTAAAAGTGGTAGTGGAGGTTGCATCTTTGACGTTAGCCGGTAGTTTGTTGTATACAGTTGACCTTAGTACATAGACAGATCGACCCTAATACATAGAAGTTGACCTTCGTCCTTGTTGCTTCGCAAAGCGCGCGTTGAGGCGGCTTTACGATGGAACATGTGTTTGTTTCGATAAGTAAAGTAGCTACCTGTAGTATTATATAGATATTATAGATAGGTAGGTAAATTCTTTATTTCTCACACAAGAATAATTATTTTAAAAATTTCCGACAAAAACCATAACTAGTTGTGGGCAAAGGCGGCCTTATCGCTGCAAGCGATCTCTACCAGGCAACCTTTGTGTAAAGAACCGCTTGATACGCAGGCAAGTCAACAACATGGACTTATACTAGCAAACTTATACTTAATACAAAGTAGAAATATACACTAGTAATACACATATAACAAAACTAAAATATATATAGACAATACTACACAATAAAGTACATAAAAAATTTACAATTAAGGACATCAAAATTAATATTATTATATTATAGTATAAACAAAAGCATAAAAGTGATTTTTATAGCTAATACGAGTTCATAGCTTCGCAATTTGCTGTCATCGAACCGAATCAAGATTAATGTACACTCGAATACAAAAAATGAATAAATTAATGAAAAATTCTTTATTGTGCTTATACACAAACCAAACAAAAACAAAGGAAAAAAGGAACGGCGACCGGCGGCCTTATCGCTTAAAGCAAGTAGACAACCTCTCTCACAAAAAATCCAATTTGAATCTCAACTATTGTATGGATCCATTATAGAATCGTCAAACGTATTGCAAATTAAATTCCACCCCCCCGCCCATCCCCTACCTCCCCCTCCCCCATACCTTCCCGCACGTGTCTTCAACAGAGTAAACTCACTTTCAATCAAAATTACAGAAAAGGGAAACAATTGTTTAGACATCTTACCGTTGGCAAATTATTCAATAATCGCCAAAAAACAAACGTTAGACATGAACGTGAACGTTTTCTTTTTTATTATACTATCAAGGAGAGCGTCGGTAGCCGGGCGGTTGAGTATCCAACTCGTAAGCGGAGGTATCGGGTTCAAATCTCACTCCGGCCATTACCAATGACTCTTTTCAGGTGAGGCAAAACATCGTGATGAAACCTGCAACTTCAGGCAACTGAATTTGTAACCATGATCCAATCTGGTCTGGTTCCCCTGTTAGCAGGGTAACGGACGTCAGATGGTAGTCATCATCATCGTCACAGCCCGTAACAGTCCACTGCAGGACTTAGGGCCTCTCCCACGAAAGGGGAGGTAATTGGCATAATCTCCACGCTTGGCAGGCAGGTTAGAGATCGCAGTGTTTAAATATAACAATGGAAAATGCTGCTGCCCATTTTCCAGACTACGGAGACTCTTGATCTTTTGCCTCGAAAACATTAGTCGCCTTGTACGACACCCATGAGTGTAAGGGGTTGGTGCTATTCTACTCTGCCGGAAACCACACGGCTGCAGATGGTAGTCGCTCCACTGTAATTACCTGATCGTCAAATCCTGGATCATGGTCAAGGCGGACCCCTGACCCTCGTTCTCGAGAGCACAACCGGGACATGAACGCCAAGATGATTATTATAATTTTTATATCAAGGCATTTGACCGCCGTCTTATCTGGTGGTATATGTTTATTTATAAACAAAATTACGTTTTTACATTACCGTCTCTTTATTTTAATTTTTTGTAATAAATTGCTACTGGCTTCGAATTGCTAATCTTCAGGCAAGTGAGTAATTCGGACCCGTTTGCAATTTAATAATTTTTATGATAATAAAGTGGAACTAGTGTACAAAAGGTGATTTAATTATTAATTGTAATGGTAATTTAATATAAGGAGTTACATCACGAAGTCACAACACAAAGTGTTAAATATATTTATCTAACCCAAAGAGATTGGAATGCTAGCTAGCGACCTTCTTGCCATGAAGTTCGCTAACATTCCAATCTCTTTGATCTAACCTAACATAACCTAACAATCACTGTCCTTTATAATGCCTAAAATAAATGACTAAACAAAATCTATACTATGTTACATCTAATCGATTGAGTAGAACCAGAGATACAGCTTGACTTCTCCGTAGGACTAGCCTTCATATATTAGGGAGGTCATTTAAAATGGTCGGTAAAGCGATCATCACCATCCTAGCGTTTATCCGGGCTTCTGCCAGGGTCCGCTTTCCGACTCATTCTTCTCCACTTCGCCCGGTCTTCGGCATCCTCGCATCGTAAGCCATTGGCTCTCGCTTTTGACTCAGCGATGTCAATCCATCCCTTCTTGGGTCGCCCACGAGGCCTCTTTCCTGATACCGGCAGGTTCAGACACCTATTTCCCACGTATCCCTGAGGCTTACGCAACACGTGACCAAACCAGCGCAGGCGAGCGTCCTCGATCTTATCTGCGATATCTCTCACGCCAAGGCTGCCACGGATGTAAGTGGCCCTGTGGGAAAACAATAAACTGCACTAAAAATGATTTCTATGCGGACGCAGTCGCGGGCAAAGCTAGCAATTAATAAAATCAAAATAATTGATTTTCCTTAACTTCATCACACATACACTACAGCTACGGTATACAGGTCAATGCACTTCTGTTTACGTTTCGTGTAACTTTTATTGAAATGTAGTTTATTTCTGAGTGCACACATTTTAATACTCAAACATTACTCGAACGAGTCCTTAGTTTGACAAAGCGATGTAATTGGATTCATATCTCACTAATGGTCCGGGAGTCGGATTCATATTCAGGCTTTGAGAAATTAACGTATTCGTTTTTTTGTGTTTAGTTTTACTGGAGAGGTTTTGCCTGAAGATTACAACATTCTTCAAGAAAGGTTTTACGGGGTCGGCAACGTTTGGGTGATGCCCCTGGTATTGCAAACGTCCATAGGCTGCGGTGACTGCCTACCATCAGGCAGACCGTAAGCTTGTTTGCCCCCTTGGTGGTATAAAAAAAATGTTAATTCCGGGACCGTTGACAATGAAAATCAGTCTTGCACCGACAAAGCAAATTGGTACGCATAGGTTTTATGGCTTACGTGGTTGTTCACTACACTTTCACTACACATAGATAATATTATCGGATTTGTTACCACGGTTAGTATTGTTTCTACCTCGATCATTTGACTGAGTCAACTCGTGACCATGACGCATGCAACTGCCTCGAAATATCGTGGTAAAAACGCGTTAAATTACAATTACACTTATTCCAAGAATAAGTGTAATTGTAATTTAACGCGTCTTGACTGTAAATCAAAACGATTAAACCAAATATCTAATCTTGTCAAAAAAAACAGATCTGCCAATTCATGATCAAGTCGGACCCCGGGCCCTCACGCGCGAGAGCAGATTCGGGACATTAACGATGAAAATTAACATTACGGGTACGTTATCCCTCAAATGTAACACCACTTGCTTTTTTTATACCACACTGCACTGGTGGCCGCTTGATGGCAAGCAGCCACCGCAGCCTATGGCCGTTTCCAATACCAGGAGCTACACCCACGCGTTGCCGACCTCGAAAAACCTTTTCACCCCTTTCTTGAAGAACTCCATGTTGTACACTCCAGGGAAAACCTCTCCAGGTAGTTCAGTTGCTGACGTTTGTTTGAAGACAGACAGCTGCGAAAGTTGGAATAAATATTTGCAACTGCCTCCCTGGCTAGTGGCGACAACTATATTAATAATCAGTTTATTGAAATGGGCTGTCGAAGGGGAGAGAGGGAGGTTGGGGGGCACCGACTCGCAAACTTCACTATAACTCTATAATTATTCACTGTACATACATACATACTACTCCTAGAATTTAAAATTTATTTTAATTTCTGCTCGGCCGGGAATCGAGCACGGGACCAATGCTTGATGACCGGTTTGACAGTAATGAGGAGTTTTCCAGTAGGCATTGATAGTTGGTTTCAAAAAGCATCAATAGATGGCGCTCCTACAATTTTGGTAATCTTTTTTTAATCGTATGATGGTGGCAGTGATTTCATGCAGCCAACTAATACTAAACTTAAAAATAAAATGTTTATTAATATAAACTTAACTGTTAAAGGTTGAACCAAATGTAAAAAGAAATATTTATACAAGTTGGCACTATGTTCCATTATTTTTACAACCTCTAATAAATGATTGAAAACTATTGACAAATACAATATTATCCAATACAACGTACCCAGTGTTTATATCCTGTTTGCTAAGAACCTATTCCAAGCGATTATCAATTACCAAAATTGTCGGGGCGCCATCTAGTGAGTGGTTAGTAATGCTTTAGATACCTATTGGAAAACTGCACATTTCGGAATTATTTTGTTCTGGTATGATGTGACCTTACTTCTCAGGAGCCTTCAAGCGCGACTTTATTTTGTACTTCGTAAGTATTAGTATCGACTGCAACTGACAGCTGGTCGACTACAAATCGTAGCTGCTGTTACTAGTTTAATAATTATTTATTTACTACCAGCTTTTTCCCACAACTTCGTCTGCGTGGAAATCGTTTTTAGAACAGTTTATATTTTTCCCTAACGACCACTTTAAATGACCTCCCAGGTTACATTTCGGAGAGTGTGCGAAGCAGTAGCACGACCTCATTCCGCCGGCCCCGCGCCGCCATCGGGAGACGCGATCCGGGCGAGCGCGAATCCTTATGTCGTGGTTCCAGATATCCGCACGAGCCGCTTTGGATCGACTTTTATAATGCGTACTAGCCGTACGAGTGGAACGCGTTGCCTGCGAGTGTGTTCCCTGATCAATGTAATCTGGACGCCTTCAAGGCTAGAGTGAATAGGCTGTGAATGTTACATTACACGTGAGATGGCTGTCAAACGACTGTCAAAATTTAAAAAAAGGACCACTAAAAACCCTCTAAGAACATCCTTGTCTTTGTGTCGGAAGTCTTGAAAGCAATTCACTATTACATTGTACTAAAATTAATGTTAAACAGCTACCTGTCTTGGCTTTAAATACTGGTGGAAATTCTAAATTTCGAACACTTCAATGAATTTACCACAATTTTTTTTTATTGTTCATTATACTCGTCAACTGTTGTGGGGACTTCTACATGTTCATATACAATGACAATGCATTAATTACTATAAAGTATTACACAAAAAAGACTAAAATACAATGGAAAGAAACGAATGGCGCGAAGCACTGAAAGACAGTGACACAAACTTATGTGATGCGGTGACGGCGTCGGTATTGTTGAAAACAAAATGACATTTCAAAATGGCTACACTTAGTTCCAGTTTTGGCCACCCGGCCAGTTTAGTTTGTTTCGCTGAAAGTGCTTAATCCTTAACTTTTAAGAGATAAAACGTTCACTTTTACTTCTTCTCAATGACGTAATTTAGAAGGTAACCCATTCGTTATGCGTTTGAAGAGATTATCGGTGTTTAATGCCAATTAGTGTGGAGGGTGAGACTGACCTGACTGGCATAGCGGATAAGTTTAGACAATATTTCGAAATGAGTCCTCTCAAAACCAGAAAGTGCGCGCATGCTGTGGAGACGAAGAGTGGCGCGGAGGGTTTCCATATATCTACCGAGGATGTGTTATCAGTGTTAAAGAGTATGAAGCGTGGAAAGTGTCCGGGCCACGACGGCCTCAGTATTGAGCATTTGATATACGGGGGTGATCATGTATGCGAAGTGCTGGCAAGGTTTTTTAATCTCTGCGCGCAGCATTGTTATTTGCCAACTAGTATGATTCGCACGCTGGTGGTGCCTATTCCTAAGAGTAAGACCGGTGACGTATCGAGTTTAAGTAATTATAGGCCTATCTCACTGGCGACGATTGTGGCCAAGGTACTTGAGCGCCTTATACACCAGAAACTGGCTCCGTCACTGAACATCGATGATGGACAGTTTGGGTTTAGACAGGAAGTCTCTACTGACATGGCCATTTTTTCTCTGAAACAGGTCGTCAAACACTATGTCGGTCAGAAAACTAGCGTATACGCATGTTTTTTAGACCTTAGTCATGCCTTTGACACTTTAGATCATGACCTGCTATGGGAGAAAATGGAAAGACAAAACATTCCAAATGGAGTGGTTGGGCTGATGCGATATTGGTATCGAAATCAGACCAATGCTGTTAGGTGGGGTGGTGCTGTGTCCAATGACTTCAGGTTGTCCTGTGGTGTTAGGCAGGGTGGGCTTACCTCTCCCGATCTGTTTAATTTATACGTCAATGAGTTGATAGTGGAGCTGAGCAGGACCCCAGTTGGTCTGAGGTTGGGTGAACGTTATGTTAACAATCTTAGTTATGCTGATGACATGGTCCTGCTCAGCCCCTCTATCAAAGGCATTAGACGATTGTTAAAAATATGCGAAGGCTATGCTGAGTCACATAACCTAAAGTATAATGCGAAAAAAACTGAACTTCTGGTTTTCAGATCGGGAAGGGGCCCCCAGCATATTCCAAATGTTAGTGTCTGTGGTCAGACTGTAAAAATAGTGGACAAGTTCAGGTACCTCGGCCATATCCTTACCTCAGATTTAAAGGACAATGCCGATATCGAGCGTCAACGTAGGTCACTCTCGGTGGTAGGTAACATGATAGCTAGGAAGTTTTTTAAAGCAAATGAAAATGTAAAGATCCATTTGTTTAGGACGTACTGCCAGAGTTTCTACACGTGTCAACTATGGACCGAGTACACGGTCGCTTCCCTGAACGGCATCCGTGTCCAGTATAACAATATTTACAGACACCTGATGGGATTGAAATACCATTGTAGTGCATCTGGAATGTTCGCAGAAGCACGACTGGACACATTTAATGCCATTCAGAGGAAGCGTATTGCTTCATTCCTGTCCAGGGTTGGCGCGTGTAGCAACTCTATTATAAGAGAACTGGCAGACAGATTACACACTTCGCGTATGTATGAACGTTGGCTGACCATAGCATGCTAAGTGCACTTGTGACTTGGTATAGACTGAATTATTTTATTTTATTTTATTTCATTCACAATCTATTGTATTTTATTATATTATTGTATTTTTTTTTCATTTTTAATTTAATTATAAGTACTATTGTATCTATGGACCACGAGTCCGAAATAAAGATATTATTATTATTATTATTATTAATATTCTCGGGACAACGCTGTGGATGCAAATGGATTTAGGTTATGTCAGTTTCACCATTTCCCATTATTGTGGTGATATGTGCTTGTACATGTACAAAAGGGCCACAAATAAAAAAAAATTCAAAAACTAGCTTTGGAACTTTTATTTTACACAATCACTACAAAAATAATACATACTTACTCAAAACTTAAACCTAAATACTTCACAGGTCATATTTAACACATTGTGTTGTCACTTCATGATGGAACTCCATTATTATGAATTAAATCACTTTTTGTACACTAGTTCCACATTATTATACAATTTTATTAAATTGCAACCGGTTTCGAATTAGATGCCTGAGGCCTAAAGATGAGTAAGTAATTAGAAACCGGTTGCAATTTAATAAAATTGTATAATAAAGTAGAACTAGTGTACAAAAAGTGATTTAATTCACAGGTCATAGTTTTACTATGGCTTGACCCCCCCAATATGGCACAGGACCGCCCCCTTGCGGAGATCTCTAGGGGAGGCTAATGCCTAGCAGTGGGCGTCTTTCGGCTGATGTGATGAGTTTATAATAAAAAATTAAGACACCCAAGATCTTAACGTTTTTAACAGCTAAATACGCTGCCGTCTCTTTTGCATCCCTGTGTTTTGGCGCAAAGTTTCCGTGCAAAACAGCCATATCACAAAATTGACAGCCATATTGCAAAACGTATGATTTTATGTGAAAATTACAGCGTCATTGATAAAATCTGGTTCCCCTGGTAGCAGAGTTACGGAGATGGTAGTCGCTCCACTGTAATTACCTGATCGCCAAATCCTGGATCATGGTCAAGGCGGACCCTCGTTGTCGAGAGCACAACCGGGACATTAACGCCAATGTTTTCATTCGCCGTAAGAGCATCAGTTAGTGTTCAACTTATGTAAATAACTCCGAAATGGTTTTCAACCCAGTACCTCTCGGTTACGAGTCAGACACTTTAACCACTAGGTCACCGACGCTGTTACGAGTCAACATAATATGGGGTTAATCATCACAGCCCATAACAGTCCACTGCAGGACTTAGGGCCTCTCCCACAAAAGGGGAGGCTATTGCCATAATCTCCACGCTCGGCAGGCGGGTTGGAGATCGCAGTGTTGTAAATATAACACTGGTAAACGCTGCTGCACGTTTTCCAGTTTACGGAGATTATAGATCTTTTGTTCCGAAAACATTAGTCGCCTTGTACGACACCCACGAGTGTAAGGGGTTGGTGCTATTCTACTCGGCCGGACACCACACGGCTAATATGGGGTTAAACACTATTTATCTGAGTCTACGCTCATCCTAATCTAAATACCTAGGCTCTAATCTAAGCTCTAAGCTCTAATACCTAGGATCTAAAAAATAATCTAGGCACAATCTAAATACCTAGTTTATAAATCGTATTCGTCTCTCTTCTATAAACACAGCAGGAACAAACAACACAAGACAAACGATCGGTCGATTTGGCATTGAAATAATCTGGCGCGAGTAGCAACACCACAGTACAAAGAACAGCAGTACAATATTTCAGATTTATTTTAAGCGCAGTAGGATTTTTTCTTCTAAATGTATCCTACGATGGGGCTGTCCATGACACATAGGGTAAACCGGATAGTTGCCCCAATTTAGAATACACTAATGGGATGTTGGTGGCGTTAGCGCTTTACTACAATTGAAGTGCCCATAGGGTCAACTATTCGCAAGTATACAATTATTTAAGTTCTTTTGATATTTGGATTAATTTAAATAGTTATTTTGATGATGCAGCTTTCTAACTTTATTTTCAATTTTCGATAATCGATTATTGAATTTAACAATTATTAATTTCAGTCGGAATTCTGTATTGTAATAACCGATGATAATGATATGAAATCGTAATATTGAGACGCATCCCGTCCGTTTGCATGAAGAGATACTACCACATGTCCATTGCACTGTGGCAACAGCGTATGTGCATTCGTTAATCCGCAACTACCGACCCCGTTTGAAGGGGTTTGGGCATGCTACCAACTCAAATATAAACCTTGTTCCCTCCACATAAGATTCAAAATTGGAATGACATGTTGGAACCAATTTGTCACTTAACAAAGCTAAACTGTTTTTTTTTATATAAAAACAGTGAAGCAGGCGCCTGCAAAAGAATCAATGTATTCAACGATTTCGTTTGGGAGCTTTTTTTAATGTTTCCGCTGCTTTATTAGTAGTGAGAGGATTACCTTCGGAAATTATTGTATGAAGCTTATCATCACAGCCCATAACAATCCACTGCAGGACTTAGGGCCTCTCCCACAAAAGGGGAGGTGATTGCCATAATCTCCACGCTTAGCAGGCGGGTTAAAAATCGCAGTGTTATAAAAATAACAATGGAAAAAGCTGTAGCCCATTTTCCAGTTGACGGAGACTCAGATATGTTGTCTCGAAAACATTAGTCTTTATTACTCTGCTGGATACTACGCGGCCAATGAAGCTTATACTCTGCGTTTAAAATAAAAATATATAAATATATGTCATTATACTATTTCAATTTCTGCTAGTCCGGGAATCGAGCCCGGGACCTCAGCATGGCGACCGGCATGTTAACCAACTGAACCACTCAGGTCGTCTTAATAGGTCGGTCTGGTGACCAACTTCCCTCAAATAAGTACCAGATATGGGTTAAAAAGTTATGTTCTAACCGAAGCTCTTACGGTGAGGGAAAACAGCGTGATGAAACCTGCACATTCAGGTGAATGAATGTGAAACCATGATTCAATCTGGTCGGGTAAAGTCAGGTTCTCCTGGTAGCAGGGTCACGGAGGTCAGATGGCAGTCGCTCCACTGCAATTATCTGATATGCCAAATTCTGAATCATGGTCAAGGTGGACCCCGGGCCCCGAGCACAGCCGGGACATGAACGCCAAGATGATTATGTTCTATGGGTGAAAAAGTCACCAAAGTTACAGTCAAGGAATCGACGTTACAAAATCACGTCATAATGTAAAGGGCACACGTTAAACAGCACCGTAAGAGCCTTTTTATCTAATTTATTATAGCAGTACTGGAAAAATGACATCATATTGTATTAAGTGATAGGTACTGTAACCACATATTTTGTATTTGTGCCTTTAGAAGGTGTCTGATATGCAATTTATTTTTACATACTATCACCTGTGTATGTATACCATTAGACTGCAAAATAAATGAACTCAGAATACTTTTTTTTTTTTTTATGTCATACGGTTGGCAAACAGGCAAGCGGGCCACCTGATGGAAAGTGGTCACCACTGCCTATAGACATTAGCAACACCAAGAGTATCGCTAATGCGTTGCCCACCTCTATAACACGTTGCTCTGGCAGCAAAAAGCAAATGCCACTCCACTGCCAAAGCCACGGTTCCCCAAATCCCCACCCCATGGAGCACTGGCAACCTTACTCACCGGCAGAAACACAAAACTATTTAAAAGAGTATTATTTAGCTGCGATATTCTGTAAGGTGAAGGTACTTCCCCAGTCGGGCGGCTCCAATTCGAACGAGATACCCCGCTATGCCCTACCTCTCTAAGATACCTTTTATACCACTAAGGTGGCAAACAAGCTTATGATGGTAAGCAGTCACCGCAGCCTATGGACGTTTGCAATACCAGGGGCATCACCCACGCGTTGCCGACCCCGTAAAAACCTTTTAACCCCTTTCTTGTTGTACTCTCCAGGTAGTTCATTCCACAACCTTAGTGTGCGTTGGAGAAAGTTCCTTTGGAACCGCACAGTTCGCGACCAATTTGAATACCGATACTAGTGGCGTTATTTATCACTAGTACCTACTTATTCGAGTGAAGTGGTCAACGTGTAGTGTGCGTGGTTTGGCATCGCGCCCGGCTCGGGTCGGGATCACCCACTGAGCTACTTTCCACCACCACGTGACGGTTGGTTCCTGGTATTAGCATTTTATGATACCTACTTTACAATTAGTACCTACTCTAGGTACTAATTACTACCTACTAGTCATACTAAATATTTTCTTCTTTTATTATCAATAGGCTTGCATTTGACCTCAACTCACCTGATGGAAAGCGACGATGAGGTCGAAGATGTAGCATGCGTGCCTAGAAGATACCTATTCACTCTTGATTTGAAGACCTCAAGGTAATACGCATTAGGGAACAACTCAGGCAGAGAGTTCCAGTCCTTTGCAGTGCGCATAAGAAAAGTGGATGCAAAACGCTTCCACTACTCGCAAGCGGTTTGGATTCCTTAGGCCTCCGGAGAGACGTTAGCTCTCTGTGTGTTCTCTACCGTCTGTACAACAGGAAATGTTCCGAGGAACAGTTTAGTTTAGTCTCCATCACTTTTCTGCCCCAGCACCCTCCGACTTGGCCGTGTGGTGTCCGGCAGAGTAGAATAGCACCGACCTTTTACACTCGTAGGTGTCGGACAACGGGACTAATGTTTTGGACAAAAGATCTAGAGTCTCCGCAGGCTGGAAAATGGGTAGTACCTTTTTTCATTGTCATATTTATGTATAACACTGGGGTCTCCAACCTGCCTGCCAAGCGTGGAGATTACAAATACAAATACTTTATTGGTAACAGTGTTACAAGTCAATTGATACTGAATTATACAAGTACGTATTACACTTATATAAAAAATTTCAACATGTCATCTATTACATAAGTACATTACAGGTAACACAGTTGTTACTAATTACAATAATAATAACAAATAAAAATAGTCCGGTTTTAAGACAACAAAAAAATATTTAACTACACCATTTAGTGTGTACGTTTTAAATTGACAAATTCGTCAAAGTCGTAAAAGGATTGATCCAGTAACCACTTTTTTAGTTTAAATTTAAAACTATTGATGGTAGTTGCATTCTTGACGTGTTCCGGGAGTTTATTGAAGACAATAGGCCCCAAAACATACACCGACCGTTCGGATTTTGCAAGCTTATGGAGCACTGGGAGCAGTTGGCCCTCGTCTTTGTTGCTTCTTAAGGCGCGCGACGATGCATGCTTCCGATGGGACATACTTACATTCCGGTAAGTGAATATCGCAATCTGATATATATACTCACATGGCAGTGTGAGTATTCCTAATTTTTTAAATAAAGGCCCGCAGGATTCCTCCTGGTCAGTGATGCCGACAACGGCACGTACCGCCCGCTTTTGGGCTACAAACGCGCGGTGCCACCCGGACGCGCGCGCCCATAATTCCGCCCCGTAAGACAGTATCGAGTGTACAGTGGCAAAATAACATGATCGCAGCACGCCGCGCTCGGCGGTGCCCGCGAGGCGACGCAACGCGAAAGAGGCACGGCCAAGCTTCCCGCATACCTCGTCAATATGGGACTCCCAAATGAGGGCATTGTCTACGAGGAAACCCAACAGTTTAGTGGATTTCACTTGTTGCAGCGGCGCTCCGCCAATATTCACCTGCAATGGACGTGCCCCTTTGCCGTTTAGTGCAAACCTCATGAAGCAAGTCTTGTCTTTGTTCAGTGCTAACCCATTTGCACTGAACCATCCATCGAGCTGCCGAATCACGTCGTTCAGGCTCTCTTCAAGTTGCGACTCCGTCGGCGCGGTGACCACCACCACGATCATCCGCATACACATATATGTCCACGCCTCCTATCGACCCCGGTAGGTCGTTCAATAGAAGGCTGAACAACGAATTAGAGAGGCACGAACCTTGAGGAACCCCCATAACGTTGCTCATCTCTGCCGAATCTACTCCACCCCCCGCGCTGACTAGGACCTGTGACCTGCTGCTCATGAAGGACAGTAGCAGTGACAAAGTTGGCCCACGAATCCCGTAATGCTGCAATTTGTTTGCTATCAGTCCGTGGTCTGCGGTGTCGAAGGCACGCGAGAGATCGCAACACACGACTGCGATTATGGCAATGACCTCCGCTTTCGTGGCCGTAAGTCCTGTGAACTATTGTGGACTGTGATGACCCTCCGATGATGGGCTAATTTTCATCCACATCATCGGCAGGTACTTGCTTCGCGAGCCTTTTTACCGCGCACGCGCAAGATGTGGAATGAGTCCCGAAGTCTTTCCGTTGCACTATGAAATAGGGTTCTTTAAAACGCACCTCAAAGACCGGCACCGCGTCCGCTATCCTTAGGTTGCAGATGGTCGAAGGTGGCCACTTTCCATCAGGCGGAACGTTGGACCGTGTGTTCAATAAAAAAAACATGTAATTGCGGAAGTCTCTGCCAATCCCTATGGGATACGGGTAGGGTTACCAACTTTTTAAAGACCAAATACCTATAGTATTTTCGGATTCAGTAGCCATAAAAATATAGTAGATAGGAAATTAATAAAATATGTAGTGTGTTTGATAATTACTATTATGCAACTGTCATATAAAAGGGGGTATTAAAACATGAGTGTCTGTTTATGATAATAGGTTGACTCTCATGTTTTAATACCTAATTATATGCAGTTGCATACACTACTTTATCTACACTCATATTTTTATGTTAATTTATCGTACTTACCTATAATTTTCTCAACTTTGTTGGAAGTAAGTCAGTTCTGTTGTATCTACGCGTCGAGGATATCAAGCGGCGGGAAATTCACTTTACTACTTGCACATTTATCTATTTATTTGCTTTAAATAAGAAAAATCATTCACAAACAACAATTACAACATTTAGATAAAATATTTTGTTTAGCGGGAAAATAATTACACAGAAATATAAACAGGAAAATTTAAATTTTTTGTTAACTTTATAGACTAGCGTGAAAAAAGTGTACCCTTAAACGACTGTTTTCGAATATGTAATTGGAACATTATGCTATGAGTGTAGATAATAGTAGTTTATGCAACTGTCATATAAAAGGGGGTATGATAATAGTTTGACACGAGTGTTTTAATACCTAATTATATGCAGTTGCATACACTACTTTATCTACACTCATATTTTTATGTTAAAATTTCATACCTATAATTTTCTCAACTTTGCTAGAAGTAAGCTGCGAGTCAGTTCTGTTGTATCTACGCTTCAAGGATATCAAGCGGCGGGAAATTCACTTAACTATTTTCACATTTATCTATTTATTTACTTAAAATAAGGAAAAACATTCACAAACACAAATTACAACAATTACAAAAAATATTCTGTTTAGCGGGAAAATAATTACACAGAATATAAACAGGAAAATTTAAATTTTGAATTTGAATTTGTTAAAGACATCCAAGTATTCAGCCTACATTTGACCGTGTCCGGGCGCCCGACAAGAATTTTAAAAATATAAGTGTTGCATAATGATTAAAAAGTTATTTTACGATACAGCTGTAATGAAATTAGTATGGGAAATGCTGTATCGAAAAGTAATTTTTTAAAATTTTATGGACTGGCGTGAAAAAAGTGTCTTGTTAAACGACTGTTTTCGAATATGTAATTTGAACATTACGATACGAGTGTAGATAAAATGTATTTTTTAAGGAATTTTATATTTTATAATTATGAATACAATCTAATTCTAAATTACAAACCACCATTAATTCAGCTTTTATGAAAAGTATGAGTAGTTCCCTGGTCCAAGATGGTGTTTAAGTGAGTTATTTATGAATTGTTTTTAAAAGGGCGCATTTCGTTTCGCGGTATGTGATACTCATAAGTGTCTTTGCTGATAAAATATAGTAGTTTCGCCTACTAGGCGGACACCTAAAACAATAGGATACTATATTATATAGTAGGGTTGGCAACCTAGATACGGGCCTGCGTGAGTATGTCTGTATTCTATTGATGTAAAGGAGTACAGTTCTGACAAACTTTATAGTCATACACGGAAAGAACTACAAATAAAAGGACGGATTTTCCGTCATATAGCCAATAGCTTTTCCATTCTTCATACAGGCCAGAGACCTCTCTACCTAATCAGGGGTAATCGGGCGTATCATTTGGTTTACAGGAAGCTGTGGTTATCTCCAAGTCAAGTCGATCAAGTCGCATCGCAATAATTTTCCACCACTATAACATAGAAAGAGAGAAAGAACACATTTGAACAACAACACACATTTGAAAATCAACGACGGTTGATTTGTGATTGCTTTTGGTTGAGATCACTGTTGTGGAAATGTCAATTTAATTATTATTACGTTATTATAATAGGACCACGATAAGTTCGTATTGATTGACAGTAGTAAAAATTATAAAGTATGGATATGGCAATAATCTGGGGATTATCTGTCCTTGTCAGTCCTTGTAAACTTCAGTTAATTTTGTCACTATTGTACTTTTAGTTTGTCTAAATTATTAATCATACTGAAAATTATCACCCGCACTTCCTTTCTAATTGTTTTGCCCATTATTTAATAATATTTTTCATAACTCACTTGCAAAATAAACAATCCTACATAAATCAAATTGTTTGTTGTGACTTTTACGAATGACATTTAAAAAACTTGACATAAACTGCCATACAGAAATTTTATTTTTAATAACCGATTCGGGCTTAGCGTAGTATTATTCTATTATACGCACGCGTTTTACGAGTTTCTCAGTTCACTATGTTCAATATCAGCTCACTACAACCACCATCCCTGACAAACGACGCTTGTTCAAACGCGACTCGGAGCCGAGTTAATACAATTATTAACTGAACTCTTCGCCACTACAAACGGGGAAGTTAACCCGCAGAACCTCATTAACTTTGGCATTTGTGAGAATATGAATATTGAACTAGTGGCGGGTGGGTGGGCCTTACTATTATGAGCTTTTGGATTGAGCCCAATTTTTGCCCAAGAGTGTCTCGATGTCTGTATAGTTATGCAGCAAACTTGTAAGACCTTTGGCTGTGAAGGATAATGGAAGCCGCCAATGTTGGCAAGCGAAGATGGAGAGAAGGTAGAAAAGGGTAATTACCCACCTGGCCGGGTGTTGTGACCAGGAGACCAAGGGCCCGACAGTTGATCGTCGGAAGTTGTATACATATCTGCCGTGGAAGTTGGCACATTTCTCTAGCGCGATGTAGGATTGTTAGCACCATCTATGTGCGGATGCTTGCCAACCTTGTGTTCGTGTACTCGTAATGTGAGTATCGTTGAGTCTTCCCCATTGGAGCAGTAGAGCGATAGATGTCGCCACAGACCCATAGGCTAATTACGTAACTCCGTTGCTAACAATTCTCTGATTTGAATGACTTAAATTGTTATATTTGCGATAAGGTATGATCGATTTACTGGTTTCAGTTTAGCCATGTTGTATAGTTAACTGAACCCATGAATTCGATAATACGGAATCAAGAATGTAACAATTTCAATCATTGAAATCAGAGAATTGTTGGTGTTTCTAATTGGTTGGTAATTAGCCTACCGGTGACAGGTGACATGATATTTCAAGATGGCGACGTTTTTTTATTTATTTATTATAGTAAGCTTGTATTTGACCTCAACTTACCTGATATGCCTAGAAGACCTATTCACTTAGTTTCAGCTTTGGCCTACCGGGTCAGATAAGTTTGCGGCGCAATATCCATTTATCTTTCGATCATACACTTATCTAACCCGGTGGCCAAAACTGGGACCAAGTGTCGCCATTTTGAAATGTCATAGCAATGATAACAATAGCTATAAAGGTGGCAAACAAGGTTACGGCCTGCCTGATGGTAAACTGTCACCGCAGTAACCTTTATGCACCTAAAATGTTTCAAGAGTTTAACTTTTTTAATGTGTATGATCCAATTGGTATGATCCAATGGATTTTAGGAATATACAACAAAGTAATAAAAATAAAAATAGGTTTATATCACAAATTTATTTTATTTCATTAAGATATAGGAAGCCTGTTGGCATAGCCTGTTGGCGCACAACTGCATTCACCAAGAGTACAAACCGTAATACAATTACTAAACACTCAAACAAGTGAAAGAATGGTAAGAGAAATTTAGCATGGGTGACGAACTACCTTAGATTTAGGTTTATTTATTACTCTTTTACATTTTGCAGACACAGACACAGACAGACATAGTGCCAGTTTCAAGGAACATCCCTCTCCATCTCAAAAAGTATCGGGATCCTTGGTGTCGACATATCGGATAGTGTGCGATTCTGGAGTCAGGGCAAGGCCAAACTGGCTTCGAAAAAGATTGGAGTGCTTAACCGGTCCAAGCGATACTTAACCCCAAGGCAGCTCCTGCTGCTGTACAAGGCACAGGTGCGGCCTCATATGGAGTATTGTTCCCATCTTTGGGCCGGCGAAACTGCCGACCTGCTTAATCCTCTGGACTCCGTACAGAGACGCGCCGTACGAATTGTCGATGATCCCATACAAACACGCAAGTTGGAACCACTGGCAACTATACAATATCGACTGTACAATGGGGAGTGTCCCGAGGAACTTTTCGATCTGGTGCCCACAGCACAATTCCGCCATCGCACCACCCGCCGTGGGCTGGGTAGGTACTATTCCTCACTACGTAGACCCTCTGTTAGTCACAACGCGGAGGTTCGAAAGAACGTTTCTCGCTCGTACAATTCGGATGTGGAATGCGCTCCCAGCCAGTGTTTCCTTTGGACTATGACATGGGATCGTTCAAGAGGTATATTAGAGGTCTCTTCAGAGGCGGGCTACGCATTGGTGACTCCCCTGGTTTGCTGATGTCCATAGGCGGCGGTGACCACTTTCCATCAGGTGGCCCGCATGCCTGTTTGTCTGCCGTATAACATAAAAACAGAAGATATCTTACATAAAAATATTATATTTATCATCATATATCTATAAAAGAGATCGTCAAAATAAATATAAAATTTAAGAAAAATAGACAAATGGTAAAACTTATCTAAAAATCTATAAATGTCAAAATAAATTAATAATCAGAGGTTTTATATAAAAATAAAGACCGTGCGATCCATAAATGAGACTCGAGTACCACTGCTTAGCAGCACTATAAACATGAAACTTTGTCCCCCCCCCACTCCTACCCCGCCAGTAGACGACCGCAGTCGGAAAATTACCGACGAGTTATTGCTAATCCACTAATAAACTTCATTCGTTCCCACTCGGTTCGCAAACATATTGCGGGCTGCGGCCACGGGGATGATTGCGATATATCTAAATAGATATATCCATATCCTGTAGTTTGGCTGTGTGGTGTTCGGCAGAGTAGAATAGCACCAACCCCTTACATTCGTGGGTGTCGTACAAGGCGACTAATGTTTTCGAGGCGAAAGATTTAAAGTCTCCGTGGGCTGGAAAATGGGCAGCACCGTTTTCCGTTGTTATATTTATAACACTGCGATCAAGCGTGGAGATTATGGCAATAACCTCCCCTTTCGTGGGACAGGCCCTTAGTCCTGCAGTGGACTATTACGGGCTGTGATGATGATCCGTTGGAGCGTCGGTGGCCGCGCGGTTAAGGTATCCGACTCGTAAGCTAGTGGTACCGGGTTCGAAACCTACAGCTGCCATGTATCAATGACTCTTTTCTGATTTATGTACATTAGTTGAATGCTGTCTGGGAAAACATCGTGATGAAACCTGCACATTCAAGTGACTGAATGTGTAACCATGATCCAATCTGGTCAGGTTCCCCTGGTAGCAGGGTCACGGAGGTCATATCGCAGTCGCTCTATTGTAATTATCTGATCTACCAAATCCTGGCTCATGGTCAGAGCGGACCACTGGCCCTCGTTTGCGAGAGCACAACAGGGACGTTAACGCCCAGATGTTTTTTTTAGATTAATGTAGCAGTTTGAAGCATTCATGCAAAGTTACCAATACGCATGGTGACATAATACATTTTGCATGTAGTTGTTTAATCTTTTGAACTTAGTCGTAGATACAGTTGAGACCACTCAAGTCGACAATCAGATTTCTTGTAACAAAAATGCAGATCTGCCACGCAGAGGTCCCGGGTTCGATTCCCGGCCGAGCAGAAATCGAAATGTAAATTTTAATTTCTGTTACGGGTCTTTGTGTAGTATTTATAATAAGTATGTATTAAAAAAAGTATATAAGTAGTTTACTAGTGTCTAACACCCATAACACAAGGTTTGGTTACTTTGGGGCTAGATGGCGTTGTGTGAATTTGTCCAAGATAGATAGATAAACTCTTTATTGCTCATAAAAGAGAACAATACCAATCACTTACAGTAACAAGGAACACATATGAGCAAAGGCGGCCTTATCGCTACAAGCGATCTCTTCCAGGCAACCTTTACAAAAATTTAGACAGGAATTTTACAGCAGGTAGTGTTGAGCCACAGGCTACAAGAGAATGCGTTGTGCATTTGTGTTGTGTTGTACGACGCATATTTATTTATATCTTGGCGTCACTAACCCGGTTGTGCTCTCGCTTTTCCCGGCTTGGTCTTCGGCATCCTTGGTGGTGAGTTTGTTGGCGCGCATGTCATCCAGCCATCGCTTCTTAAGCCGGCCGCCTCCTGCCTGACGAAGGTAACATGACCAGACAGTGAATAATGAGTGAATGTAATCGTGCTGGCTATCATATCCTTAGAAATACTTATGAGTACCATCCACGTTGTCAGAGTCTTATCACCGCTTACTCTCTTTATTTTATTTGTAAGACCAACAGCTTTCCAACGACATAATATTAACAATCTTACGAAACAGAAAGCCCATTACAGGTCTTCGCTGATAGACTTTGGAATACGAATAAGAAAATCTGTTGATACACTTATACCGAAAATAAATTGGACACTTAAAACTAATACAATACCACAGTGTTAGCATAACTAGTACAATACTACTAGTACTACTACAGTATCTACATACTACATATAAACTAAATTTAACTTAATTTTACTACCAAACTATTACAAGCATTATACATATAAGTAACTCCACCAACAAACAAGCTGCCCTACTTATGTAACAATTTAAGCTTCATATAATATCATTACCACACGACGTTACACTTACTTTCTTCTAAATCGGCATCGTAAAAGTCTGCCATTCAAAACTTGTTAATTACTCATATTATTAGAATCAAATAAAGTACACTTGCCACCCCAACCCTATCGGATACCTAGAGCTAACCGACCAAATTAAATTGCTCGAATCAAAATCCGTCTGCGATTAAACTGCAGTGATGTCTAGTCGTCACTCCGCCACAGTACCCTGACAAGCCGTAGAATGACTTTTTTTTTATACCACTAATGTGGCAAACAAGCTTACGACTTGCCTGACTTATAATAGGACCACGATAAGTCCGTATTGACTGACAGTAGTAAAAATTATAAAATGTGGATATGGCAATAATCTGTCCTTGTCAGTCCTTCTTGTAAACATTCAGTTATTTGGCTTGAACTTGTACTTTTAGTTTGTCTAAATTATTAGTCATGCTGAAACTTATCTCCCACACTTCCTTTTAATTATTTTGCCCATTATTTAAACATATTTTTCATTACTCACGAACATAAACAATCCTACAGAAATCAAATTGTTTGTTATGACTTTTATGAATGATGTTCTATGACGTTTAAAAAACTTGGCATAAGTTGCCATACAGTATTTTTTTTTAAAGCGATTCGGACTGATCCTGGTCTTATTATAACACAGTATTGTAGCACGCAGTGTATTATAAAAAACCTCGATGGAAATTATGAAGTCTAAGCGATTGTGAGATATTAGAAATAGAATAAATTTTGAAATAGTGTCTGACAGGATTTACTAGTTAGTAAAATAAAATAAATAATTAAATATGGTATTTTTTTGACAGGGGTCTTATTTTAGGCTAGGCCTAGAAGACATCGCTCTTCTATGTTAGCAATATTGTTGCTCTATCTACTTATATTATTAATTAGAAATTATACAATAATACAATAAAACAATGTGAAAGTTTGAATGTGTGTGTAATAGTAAATAAAGTCAGTTTAAGCACCATTGAATTTAGTCATTTTTAGTTGAAAGATGACTAACATCGGAAATAAATACACACCACTGTCTCTTTATACTATGAATACCTATTCACTTCCGTGTTGCCGACACTGTCAATTATTTTCACCTCTCCCTTAAAGGACTTCATGTCGAGTTACATACAAAAGTAGGTATTCAATTTTATTTTTATATTTATTTCACAGTTTACAGCATATATGTACAATACTTATTAAATAGTATATATGGTGTAAACTGCCTTACTTGCTCCCTTAAAATGGAAGTTGACAATCTTCCACATCGTAGACTGACTATTCGGTGCATTCTACGATGTTGATACAAAACAAAAAATATGCCTTTTTTTATATAACACTAAGGTGGCAAACAAGATTACGGCCTGCCTGATGGTGAGCAGTCACGTCCATAGGCTGTGGTGACTGCCTCACCCACGCCTTGCCGACCATGTAAAAACCTTTTTACCCCTCCCTTGAAGAACTCCACGTTGTACTCTCCAGGGAAAACCTCTCCAGGTAGTTCATTCCACAACCTTAGCCTGTGTGGGAGAAACATCCTTTGGAATCGCACAGTTTGCGACCAATTTGGCTCCAAACATACCTGGTGACGTGAGTTAGATACAATCTGTACGATGTCATTTCACCGCATCGTCTTTACACTGTGTCCATGGAGTGGGTTCTGTAGAGAATTTAATATCGCCCGCGGGCGGGGCGCGGGCCGGGGGGATGAGGGGAGGGGGGCAAATAAAACTCGGCCTCGTGGTTAAGGGTAAGGTGACAATTGCCTTTCATAAAAAAAATGACAACCGGTAGATGCCAAGTTTTTTAAACGTCATAGAACGTCACTCGTAAAAGTCATAACAAACAATTTTATTTATGTGATTACTGTTGAGTATGGACATTGTATTAACGTTCAATAAGTGTATTTTTGAAACCTATGTTGAATAAAATTAATTGATTGATTGATTTCTTTAGGATTATTTATTTCGTGAGTTATGAAAAAATATTATTAAATAATAGGCAAAACAATTAAAAATGTAGTGCGGGAGGGATTTAGACAAGTTCAAGCTAATAGTGACCAAATAACTGAATGTTTACAAGAAGGACTGACGGACAGATTATCCCTAGATTATTGCCATATCCACACTTTATAATTTTTACTACTGTCAGTCAATACGGACTTATCGTGGTCCTAGTCTAATTATTTTAAATAGGATATAATTAATCCACTTGGAAGTAGCCCTTTCGGGAACTGGTCCGAGATCCGAATTCAAGACGGACCAAGTCGCGGGAAAAGCTAGTAACTCATAAAAACATCTTTTGGCGTTAATGTCCCGGTTATGCTCTCGAGCACGAGGGCCCGGGGTCCGCCATGACCATGATCCAGGATTTAGCGATCAGGTAATTACAATGGAGCGACTACCATCTGACCTCCGTGACCCTGCTACCAGGGAAACCTGACAAGATTGGATAATTGTTACAAATTCAGTTGCCTGAATTTGCAGGTTTCATCACCATGTTTTCCCTCGCCGTAAGAGCATCGGTTAGAATTCAACTAATGTACATAACTCAGAAAAGAGTCATTGGTACATGGCCGCAGCGGGATTCGAGCCCAGTACCTCTCGCTTACGAGTCGGATACTCAACCGCCCGGCCACCTATTAATAGAAAAGCTAGTAACTCATGATAACGTATTAAATTAAGCGCATTATTACATTGGAACAATTAAAACGCCACAAGAACTATGTATACTCACACAAACTTATCTGACCCAGCGGCCAAAACTGGAACTAAGTTTCGCCATTTTGAAGTGTCATCTCGTTGTTAACAACAGCGACACCATCGCCGGTCCAGATGAGTTTGTGGCACTGTAACTAGAATTCCATCACTTCGGCAGCGACATAATTACGACTCTGTAGTGCAATTACGTAATTCCATCGGTAAGTATCGGATCGGGATCGTAATCGTCTAAGTTGAGTCATCATCACAGCCCATAACTGTACACTGCAGGACTTAGGGTCTCTCCCACGAAAGGGGAGGTTATTGCCATAATCTCCACGCTTGACAGGTGATTTGGAGATCGCAGTGTTTAATATTATAATGGAAAACGCTGCTGCCCATTTTCCAGCCCACGAAGGCTCTAGATCTTTTGCCTCGAAAACATTAGTCGTCTTGCACGACACCCACGAGTGTAAGGGGTTAGTGCTATTCTACTCCGCTGGACATCACACGGAAAGTTAGACAGAGTCTCTTCTGTCTAGGTTGAGTAGACAGAAGGAAATCCCGACCGGATCGGGGAGTTGACTTATTTCAAAAGTTATGAGGCCACTTTATAATGAGGAAGTTTCCAAAAGTGTTTTATATGTGAATATGACGTTCATAAAAGTTTTATGACTTTTTTGTAAAAATTATTTGAGTTTGACTACAAAGAGATGATTAAAATGCTTATGTAAAATGAAACAAAACGTTTTTTAAAGAAAGATACTAAAAGTTATGAGAGTTACAAGTTGCGTTTGCAAGTATAAGTGACGTCGCCAGGCGTCATCGAAACTGAAACCGAATTCTAGACGCACCAAGTCGCGGGCAAAAGCGACGTTTATTTATTTTTACACCACAAAGTTGGCAAACAAGCTTACAGCCCACCTAAGCAGTCATGGACGTCTGCAATACCACGGGCATCACCTTCGCGTTGCCGACCCCGTAAAAACCATTTCACCCTTCGAAATCGAGTGAGATACTCAATTACACCATAAAGCGAAGCAGTATTCGCTTAGTCGTAACTCCTATCGCGTTATTAGCTGGCAAGCGTTGAAATTAGTTTGGGAAACTATCTCGGGGCCGTTTGGTACCGTTTGATCGGGTCAGCTGGGAAGTTAGCGTATTAGAGGGGACTCTATTCAATGCTTGCGGTATATCTAATCCTTAGGTACAGTCATACAACTAATTAGATGAGCTCTTAGATTCGATTAGACCCATTTATTATAATAATAATTTATAATCATCTTGGCTTTAATGTTGCCTCGAGAACGAGGCCCAGGTCCGGAGCGGCCGTCTGACCTCCGTGACCCAGCTACCAGGGCAACTTGATTAGATTGGATCATGGTTACAAATTCAGAAACCCTCACCGTAAGCACATCTCAAGGAACTGATCATTTCTACTTCTTTCAATCTCCGAAACCACACACACAACCACGCAGACTAGGGTGTGAAAAGGTTATTACGGGGTCGGCAACGTGTGGGTGATGTTCAACTCGTTCGTGGCGTTGGTTCCCACCGCAGATTTGGATTTCTTCATGAGGGAAGATTATTGGCCGAAGGGTGTGGTGTACCGGCGATTCCGTGGGCGACCCAGAATTTCCGGTGTCGCCGAAACGACATTAGGTATCACAGAGATTAAGTGAAAAGTGTTAGAATTTAGTTTTGAAAATTATTATATTATCTATTAGTCTATTGTTAATTTTATAAGTGGTATTGTTGTATGGGTTATATTATTTTGTTTGGCTATAATGTATTGTTTATTGTTTTTATAATTTTGTATGTTATATGTATTATATCTATGGGCCTCTGTAGCCTGATACAAATAGATAAATAAAAAAATAAAAAAAAGGAAGGCTGTAAGCTTGTTTGCCACCTTTCTGATATAAAAAAAGGCGATAGTTACCATCAGGTGGGCTGTCTGCTCGTTTGTCACTGCGTAGTATAAAACAAGCCCCAGCCACAGTGTTTCCTTTGGACTATGACATGGGATCGTTCAAGAGGTATATTAGAGGACTCTTTAGAGGCGGGCAACGCATTGGTGACGCCCCGGTGTTGCTGATGTCCATGGGCGGCGGAGACCACTTTTCAGCTGTTTGTCTGCCGCGTAACATAAAAAAAAATGGTGGCACAAGGCGGTCGCTCCGAATGCTTCCCCTTAACGTCTTGTGTCTGCGGTTATTTTTACAAACGTTATTAGTGTCGTGGTCCGCAGCTTTCTTTATTAAATTGTCGCTAAGGGACGCCGCAGACGAGCGATAGTGCGAGGCATGTCTAGAGTCGTTATTTTATTGTATAACTAGTGGACCCGGGCGGTTGAGTATCCGACTCGTAAGCGATAGGTACCGGGTTCGAATCCCGCTGCGGCCATGTACTAATGACTCTTTTTAGAGTTATGTACATTGGTTGAATTGTAACCGATGCACTTATGGCGAGGGAACACTGAATTTACAATAGAGAGGTAGGGCATAGCGGGGTATCCCGCTCGAATTGGAGCCGCCCGACTGGGGAAGTACCTCCACCTTACAGAATACCGCAGCTAAACAATACTCTTTTAAATAGGATTGTGTTTCTGCCGGTGAGTAAGGTTTCCAGAGCTCCATGGGGTGGGAATTTGGGGAACCGTGGCTTTGGCAGTGGAGGGATATTTGCCTTTTTGCTGCCAGAGTAACGTGTTATAGAGGTAGGCAACGCATTGGCGATAGTCTCGATGTTGCTTATGTCTATAGGCAGTGGTGACCACTTTCCATCAGGTGGCCCGCTTGCCTGTTTGATTTATCGTATAACAAAAAAAAAATATTGTAACCATGATCCAATCTGATCAGGTTCCCCTGGTTGCAGGGTCACGGAGGTCAGACGATAGTCGCTCCACTATAATTACCTGATCGCTCCATCCGTCATGATCCATCATGGTCAAGGCGGACCCCGGGCCCTCGGACTCGAGAGCATTAACGCCAAGATGATTATTATTATTTTTAGTGGACCCGGCACGACTTCGGTTTCGGGACGTCCTACCTTTACCCTACCCTACCCCTTCACCTACTTTACCCCTGCCTACCCTTTATTCTGCGAATGAACCGTCCTCTTTAATCACTATCCATTGTTGAAAACCGGATTAAAATCCGTTGCATAGTTTAAAATATCTATGCGAACATATATACAGACGGCGGGAAGCGACTTTGTTTTATATTACGTACATATTAAGGCAAAAGATCAAGAGTCTCCATAGTCTGGAAAATGTGCAGCAACATTTTCCATTGTTATATTTAAACACTGCGATCTCCAACCCGCCTGCCAAGCGTGGAGATTATGGCAATAACCTCCCCTTTCGTGGGAGAGGCCCTGAGTCCTGCAGTGGACTGTTACGGGCTGTGATGATGATGACATATTAAAGTTATTGTAAAACATAAAGATGGTAGTGTGAATCTGTTACTGGCTTGTTTGTACGTGTTCTTAGTTCACTTATACATATTATGTAGTGGAGTCCAGATAAGATTCCTTTGCGGTTGTGGCGTCCTTGTCATCGTTGATATTGTGAATTGTTCTTGTGTCTCTTCACAAAAAATTGTGTGAATGAATAATTAAAAAGTGTAATAGACTGAAATTAATTACCTTGACATGTACCTACAGAGCGAACTAACATTTGCAACTAGAAAAAATAAAAAAATGCCATATAAGAAACGTTATAATAAGATATTCCTGTTTACTAGCTAGAATAGGACCACGATAAGTCCGTAGTGTCTGACAGTAGTAAAAATAATAATAATAAATATTCATGGAAGCAAAGCTTGTACTATGGGTGCTAGATAACTGATATACTACTTAAATACTGTTTTTTTTTTTTGTTTTTTTTTTTTTGTGGATATGGCAATAATCTGGAGATAATCTGTCCTTGTCAGTCCTGCTTGTAAACATTCAATTATTTGGCCACCATTAGCTTGAACTTGTACTTTTAGTTTGAATAAGTTATTAATCATGCTGAAAATTATCTCCCGCACTTCCTTTTTAATTGTTTTGCACATTAGCTATTTAATAATATTTTTCATAACTCACGAAACTAAACAATCCTTCAGAAATCAAATTGTTTGTTATGACTTTTATGAATGACGTTCTATGACGTTTAAAACGCTTGGCATAATTTGCTATAAGAGATTTATGTTTTTTTTATAAGCAGTTCGGACTTTTCGTGGTCCTATTCTACTTTGTTAGACTCGTCAACTTATTTAGTAAATTATTAATAGAACCAATTGTATTATTATTTTTATGTAGTTAAAAGACTAAAAAGAATAAAGTAACGTAAAAATTATTAATTTCCCTGTGTTCTGAATGGTATTTAAAATGTCATAAAAATTAATAATGTCACGCCTTGTATCAATAATACTATCATCTAAGCCTATAATAGTTGTGGTAGAGGGGTTATATTCACATTCTTAATTTGCATACCTAACGTGGTAACTATTGCCTAACTTGTGGTAACTATAAATGAGAGGGCAGATCTGACGACGATGGTGATAACAATCAGCACCTTCATTGCACTTTTACTATAATGGCAATATTTAATATTCCCACAAGCCAGATTTGTTTGTATTCGTTCATCATCATCACAGCCCGTAACAGTCCACTGCAGGACTTCGGGCCTCTCCCACGAAAGGAGAGGTTATTGCCATAATCTCCACGCTTGGCAGGCGGGTTGGAGATCGCAGTGTTTAAAAATAACAATGGAAAATGCTGCTGCCCATTTTCCAGACTACGGAGACTCTTGATCTTTTGCCTCGAAAACATTAGTCGCCTTGTACGACACCCACAAGTGTAAGGGGTTGTATTCGTTACGGAGTACAAATCCGTAGTAAAAAAAATAACTTATCTGCAGATGGGCTGCCTTGTTTCGTCCCTGCATTTGCATCAGTGTGTGTTATAGAGATGTGTGACATTTTGACTCGAATTGAAACTCGATATCTACTCTCAATACTCAATACTCAATACTCAAATGTTTATTGCTTCATAAAAGTAATTTACAATGCTAATTTAATTTCTCTGCTCCTGTATATAATTTTTTTCTCTCTATAAGTAACCCTTACTTCGACTTTTCGTAGCATCTTTTGTGTGGGTTCTAGAAGTAAAAATAAACGGTCGATCTCACATCCCCTTGGCAGTTTCGCTTTTCATCCACATTATAGTCACAAAAGAAGTGACAATGTTAGTTTTCGTAACGGAATAATACTCTTATGCCTAAAATCTTTAGATGAAACATAAGAAGAGTAAGTAAAATAAATAAGTTACTAACGTCTCCCTCTGCAAGATAATAAAATTTTCAATAACATTCGTCAGTTTACCATATTTTGTTTTAATTTCACAGGCTTTCGCTAGATGGCAGTTGCAATATCACATACAAAATTATACAAATTACGTTAATGTAGGTCCATTTTTAAAAAGTGTTTCTTAATCATCGCCATATAATTCACAAATTACTTAGGCTAATGATATCAAATGTTAATACACACTAGTAAAAACTATGAGCCGTTAGCAAGCACAACCTTGTAACGCCATCTTTGTTTCCACAGATGAACCAAGTTAGTTCTGCTACTCGCCGCTGTGTGTCGCTGTTCTAAAAAAATAGTTCCAAGTTTTTACACTGGGAGGTAGTGTAGCGGGGGATTTTTAATTACGCTTTTGTGTTTTTTACTAAAGGAGTTATCGCGTCCGGGGTGGGAAGCTGCTTTGCAAGTCAAAGGCTTTAAAAAACATTGATCTACCCCCACAGCCCTTTTTCGGACAACGGAATGGAACGGGGTGAGGTTACAGGAGTTTTTAATTTGATGACGGACCTAAGAAAGTTTATATTTCGAGAGCGCAGGTCCAGCCGTTTATTTTATTTCACTAAGAAATATTTAAACTAAGAGCGGCTTGTACTAAATTCTGGTAATTCACCAAATTTCATACAGAATGACGTTAAACGTGCAAATTATACAATGTACGATGCAAACCATATGACACCGCAAATTTTAATTAGGTATTAGTTTTGTTTGGCAGGTAAATAGGTACTTAAAAACAAACCTAGGTATTATCAGAATTCATAAGAGCATTATTCCTCCAAATGCAATAGTCCTTTATGATGGTACTTAGGTATTTCTCTTTGGACATTCATTTGATATGTGTCAGAGAAAGACAAAGGTATGTTTTTCTGATTTGACATGTATTTCACCATTCTCCAGTAGGTATGCAGAACAAAAATACTGCATTATTGTATGTGTCAAAATCATACTCATAACCAGTCAAACGATGTAACACATACATATTTTTTTTAATACATAATTATTTTACATATTATACACCCAGACCCGTAACAGAAATTAAAATTCATCGTTTCAATTTCTGCTCGGCCGGGAATCGAATCTGGGACCTCTGCGTGGCGACCGGCACGTTAACCAACTGAACCACTTAGGTCGTTCAGTATAACTGATAGGATTTGTTAATTTGGCCGTTTTTTAACCTTTTGGTCGGACGTTGGCACATGATCGACGAATAGAATAATTAGACTCTACATATGTACAGCTGTTAGCCGTAGTGTGTCGGGCAGAGTAGAATAGCACCAACCCCTTACACTCGTAGGTGTCGTACAAGGCGGCAAAAGATCTAGAGTCTCTATAGACTGGAAAATGGGCAGCAGCGTTTTCCATATTTACAACACTGCGTTTGCTATATTTAGAACACTGCGAGCTCCAACCCGCCTTCCGCGCGTGGAGGTTATGGCAATAACCTCTCCTTTCGTGGGAGAGGCTCTAAGTTCTGCAGTGGACTGATATGGGCTGTGATGATGATGTACCACTTGAATAAGGCCATTTGGTGCAGTCTATGATGTGTAGATCTTTACGATGTAAACACCCAAAAGCGTCAGGAGTTGGTGTTATTCTACTCTGCCTGACACCGTACGGATACAATCCCCGGGAATAGACATAGACAGGATATATTTAGACATCACAAAAATCCATAAGCGTTTACATATTAAGAAAATGTTAGAACACTTCAATACTAAACAAAAACAAAGTAGGTACAAACACACAAATACAATAACACATGGACCAATACGATGTAAAAAAAATTCAGTATTAGCTACAACAAGTGCTGCAGGCTGATTTTTTATTTTTAATAATCTCCTCAAATATTTATTATTATGCACAGAACAGATCAAAATACATCATGTCATTTATTTTTATTTTAGATAGGCACTTGATAGCCATCTCACCTGGTGGTAACTGACGATGCGGTCAAAAATGAAGCATGCCTGTCTTGTAACAGCCTATTCACTCTAGCCTTGAGGCGTTACTGTAGGTGGTATGTTTCGATGCCAGAAAGTCCATAAAATTAAATAAACACGGGCACTCGTGTGCGAGAGCATATCGGGACATCAACGCCAAGATTATTGTTTTTATAACCTTATGTCATTTTAGAGCTAGATTTAAAATAAAATAAAAAGGTATTTATTTAGCATTAGGTTAGACAAACTTATAATTTACATAAACATCACACACACAATAACAACATAAAAGTTATGATGTGCTCCAAGTAGTTTAATGTTGTCTGATTATATTCACAAAGTTTCAACCATAGATGGATTCAATGTTTTACATTCACCATTTCCAAGAAACTGGAGAATTTTATTCTATGAAAATTACTTTTTCCGTAATTTTCGCTAAACAAAACGACAATTTCTTGTGGAGACCTGTTATTATAAAACCACAAATATGCCAGTGACAAACGAGCAGGCAGTCCACCTGATGGTAAGTGGTAACTGTCGCCCATAACATCTACAATTCATACACTTAGGTTACAGGTAACAAAAATGCAAAACCGCATGTGCGTTTCGCTGGCGACCTTATCTTTGAAACCGGAACACAACAATGCAAGCATTGTTTTGATGCTTGGCGGCATAAATATATAAGGCGGTGGTACTCACCCAGGCAAACTCCTCAGGCTTGACAGAGTTCTAACACCTGATAAAACTACAATACCTGTTACTCCAACAGGAAACTTATTCAGTAGGTAATTGTTAATATCCGCCGCAACTGCCTGATGCAGAAAGTCTAAGGAAACGCAGCCTCGTAGATTCTAGATTCAATGTATTGGAAGTCACAAAGAAATACGTTTTGCGGATGCGGCTCAAGTGATTGTCGGGAGCGACAACTCTTGCCTACTGTATGTCATCATCATCATCATCACAGCCCATAACAGTAATTTGCAGAGGGCCTCTCCCAAGGAGGTTATTGCCATAATCTCCATGCTTGGCAGGCGGGTTGGAGAAAGTTGCTGCCCATTTTCCAGCCTAAGGAGACTCTTGGTACATAGTATCATTTAAGATTTAGTTACTTCGATAATAGCATTTTGCAGCTGACATTTTAAAGAGACTGTGTTTGAACTCAGTCATATCTAAATCTCTGATCTGTCTAGGTATATATTGTATATTCTGGAGGCCATACAAAAAATACTCTTGTGTTTGAGAGCTGTCTTAGACTGGACATCGCACAGCCGGCCAGGATTCTAGGACGGTGGATTCTATTGTGCACCTGAGAGACAGATGTGAACAAGTGAAGGTTAGACTTCAAATACACTGCTATAATACCTCATATATCTAGAGGCATGGCAGTGTAAAAATTTGCAATTTAACGTAGTGAGGTTTGCAGCTATCTGTTCTAGCTCTAATGCAACTTTTTTGTGCCCTGAATATGACATATCGTGATTTAAATTGACGAGAATTTGGCGGTGAAGGGTAAGGCAGCCGCTAATGTTGGCAAGCGAATATGGAAAAAAGGATATGGAAAAGGGTATTACCCACTTGGCCGGGAGTCCTGTCCAGGGGACCAGGGTTCCGACAATTGATAGTCGGGAGTAGTAGATACGAGTATGACGAGGAAATAGGCACTCTTCTCTAGCGCGATGTTGGACGTTAAGCGCCATCTATGTGCGGATGCTTGCCAACCTTGTGTTCGCGTACTCGTAATGTGAGTTTTATTGAGTTACCCTATTGGAGCGATAGATGTCGCTAATCCGCCATCAGTTTAAGTATGAGCCAACACCCACGATAAGTTCCCGAGTGTTAATCGCGTTATATTTTCCATTTCCACCCTGCGGCGCGACGTTCGCGCCGCTGATTATTAGGCGACTTATGGACCCGGCGCAACTTCGTTCGTGTAGCATCCTGCCCCTACCCTAACCTACCCCATACCTACCGTAGCCTTACAACTACCTATCCTACACCTTTTTTATTTTTTTTATTTGACTAGCCAGGCATTTGACCGCCACCTCACCTGGTGGTAAGTGACGATGCGGCCGATGATGGAGCATGCCTGTCTAGGAACAGCCTATTCACTCTAGCCTTGGAGGCGTCTAGATTATAATGATCAGGGAACACACTCGCGGGTGATGCGTTCCATTCCTTGGCTGTACACTTGTCCTAAGCTGCCCTACATCTACTCTACACCTACTTTACCCCTATATATCCTTTCTTTTCTTGCTTACAGACCTTAATCTCGAATCACCCTATCTACGGTTCAAAACCGCTGCCTATTTTCCAGCCTACAGAGACTCTTAAGTCTGTTGTCTTGAAAACGCTGTTGTTTTTATTTAACTCTGCTGGACACCACTCGGCACTAACCTAACCTAGACCAGTGCCGTTTCCTATCTAAGTATTGCAATGGTGACGGTTCGTTCGGTTTTTTTTGTATCTGACTAGCCAGGCGTTTGACCGCCATCTCATCATAATAATCTTGCTGGATGTGCTCTCGCGCACGAGGGACTGGGGTCCGCCTTGATCATGATCCAGGATTTGGCGATCAGGTAATTACAATGGAGCGACTACTATCTGACCTCCGTGACCCTGGGAACCTGACCAGATTGGATCATGGTTCCAAATTCAGTCGCAAGTTTCATCGCGATGTTTTTTTTCCCTCACCGCATCCTATCAGAAGAAGCATTTTAAGCAAGGAATAAATATTTTCGAAAATACGGAGCAAGAGTAAGAACTGTAAGATTAATAAGTCTATATGTCAAGAACTTAACAATTTACTCATATATGAACGAATAGATTCAGACTTCATTAATGTCTCTACAATAACAGGAGATAACTCTGATTCTGATGACGAAGTTGATGATGATGGAATTGACGAAAACCAAAAAAATCCATGTAATTAAAAACTTCTTTAAATAAAATTAACCTTTTGGGTCTCTGAACCTTATAACAGCCGCTAAAACACGTTTTTTCGAAATGTTTATTTGTTATCATGATATCTCGGAAAGGTCACCGAAGGGGCACCACGTGCCTTTCGACAAAGTGTGACATATCATAAGCAAATACTAGTGAAAAAACCGCAAAACGAAACAAGGAGGGAATCACGAGATAATTAAATTTGTATATTGTTCTGCATACTAACAGAACAGTTTTTTTCGTTATTTTTTATGTCATACAGTAGACAAACAGGCGAGCGGGCCACCTGATGGAAAGTGGCCACCACTGCATATAGACATTAGCAACACCGAGAGTATCGCCAATGCGTTGCACACCTCTATAACACGTTACTCTGGCAGCAAAAAGGCAAATGTCCCTCCATTGCCAAAGCCACGATTTACTCTTAAACTACTAATAATTAAATAACAAAAAGTATAATGACAACATTTATTATCATTCAATAGGGGAATGCGATGCTACACTCAGAAATTTGAAATATAAAATATTTTACATTTCTAGGTGCCTATATCCTATCCTACCTCTTTGGGGGCGCGCCACTGTGGGCATGATCAAATTCAATTCAGTGGACGCAAGCCCTATTAGGTTATAGTCTAAGTCAGAACAGTAAGTACAGTAATCGTCTTAGGTTATCCTATGTCATCGAGTACAATAAAAAATCCACTTTGTAGTAATAATAGACGTTTAGGAGACTCACAAAACGTTGGTCTACAAACCAAAAAGAAAAGTGACTTCCATGTGACTTAAAAGCGAATCTGACAAGGGGATGTGAGTTTATTTAATTATAGAAACCGCGCCAAAGGATATAATAAATATATATGCTTGGACAATTCACACAGCGCCATCTAGCCCCAAACTAAGCAAAGCTTGTGTTATGAATGCCAGATAACTGATAAACTACTTACATAATTTTTAAATACATACTCATGATACATATAACACCCAGACCCGTGACAGATATTAAAACCCATCATTCCAATTTTTGCTCGGCCGGGAATCGAACCCGGGACCTCTGGGTGGCAGACTGGCATGTTAACCAACTGAACCAAAAATTGGGTCAAGTCGTGCACGGGCAGGCCAATGTTTTGTGGGTTTCCTAAACGTCTATCACTACAAATGGAATTTTTCTTGTTCTTGATGACGTTGGATCTCCCAGCCGATACACTCATCATCATCGTCTTAGCGCTTATCCCGGCCTCTGCCAGGGTCCGCTTTCCGACTCATTCTACTCCACTTCGCCCGGTCTTCGGCATCCTCGCGTCGTAAGCCGTTGGCTCTCGCATCCGACTCAGCGATGTCAATCCATCGCTTCTTGGGTCGCCCACGGGGCCTCACAGCCGATACACTATTGTGCAAAAATCTCTCTTAAAACCCGAAGGCGACATTGTAATCCGCGATTTGATCAAAATACAATTTTGAAATTTATCTGTTTTCTACTTCAGAGCAAAACGCGGACTTTTGTCCAGACTATTTCTTAGAACACGTGTTTTGTATATTGTAACACACTCCAAAAAGCATTCGCAATCTGCCAACTTATATTTGCTGCTGTAAAAACAGTTTTATAGAACGTTGGTAGAGTGCCACAAATTAGTGTGAACCAGTGGCTGAAACAAGAACTAAGAGTCTCCACTTTGGAATATCACTTTGTGGTCAACAAAGCGACGCTATCACCGGTTCAGATAAATTCGCACTCTAGCGCTATTGTGTTCGGGACCGCATCGATAAGTTTGTCATAAAGTGTCAGTATTTAATCCTCGCAGATAAGTCTATTTTGTATAAAACCGACAAAGACTGTGCAACATTAACGTTGGATGCAGAAGAAATCCTTTTGATCCTTATAACAATATTATTAGAGTTTCATTTCCATAGTTTAGGGCAGAATTGGAGACTGGTATAACGTTGTCGCGGCGTATTTCTTTGTAATAAGGCGTTGTATCAGTCACAATCGGGAATTTTTGCGCAAGCGCGAAGCCGTAGTACGCTTTGTCTGTCTGTTTGTAGCCGCCTAACGAACCGACTGCGTGTGAGTAGATAAAATATCTACTAATACTACTTAAGATTTTTTATAGTTTTTGTATATTACTTTCGGTTTCTATCCTATATTTCTGTGTGTGTTGCACAGATATGTGCGTAGCGTGTGGCTTCTTTCGAATCCATTCTATTTGTTAACCTCCGACGAAAAAGAGGGTTGTTTGTGTATCTGGTAACTCTGTGTAAGTGTGGAGGGTTGGTTCTCCTGAACTGATGGACCGATTTGAATGTGGTTTTCATAAGAACTAGAATTACCTAGCATATGATGTACAAAATGAACGAATTGGCACGCTCATGGTCTGGCATCGCCATACAAATTTAACTGTAGGGCACGTTCTTCCTTTTTTAACTGTGTGGTGTAAGGTGTGCTAAACTCTGATGAAGCGAGTTCTGCGCAGTAAAAGCATTACGCATCCCCACTCCGTGGGACCAAGTGGGTCACACGGAGACTACTAAAAATCATCTTGGCGTTAATATCCTGGTTGTGCTCTCGCGCACGAGGGCCGCGCGTCCGCCTTGACCGTGATCCAGGATGTGGCAGATCAGGTAATTACAGTGGACCGACTACCATCTGACCTCCGTTATCCTGCAACCAGGGGATCCTGACCAGATTGGATCATGGTTACACATTCAGTCGCCTGAATGTGCAGGTTTCACCATGTTTTCCCTCACCATAAGAGAATCGGTTAGTGTTCAACTAATGTACATAACCCAGAAAGGAGTCATTAGTAGATGGCCGGAGCGGGATTCGAACCCAGTACTTCTCGTTTACGAGTCGGATACCCTAACAGCTCGGCCACCGAGGCTCCAAGGGTATTTGGGACTACAGCCGGTAACTAAGTTTCCGGCGACTGAATGTGGAGGTTTCATCACGACTACGCACGGGCCATTTCCTTTGTGCCTCCTACAAACACCGCTGTGGATGGAATGTATCCCCCAGTGTCCACCTATTGGAATGCCCACCGGAGGACCTGATCACTCTTAGTGACGAAGCAATTAAATGGCTGACTTCGCTTGATTTAAATTTATATTTAAATAATGTGTTTCTCGTATATTGTATTTTTGTCATACGAATAAATCACGATGTTTTCCTCACCGTAAGAGCAGACAACTTCAAAACAAATCTGGACGACACCTGATTGCAATATCGTTCTGTAAATGAGCGCCTCATTGCGTTTGTCGCCTCGCAGGCAAATGACTAATCGCGCGACAATTAAAACTGCTTATTTCCTCTCTTTCCTCTGCACTAGTGATGTGCTAAGAATTATTCGTTCGAATGATTATTCGAATTCACAGCCATTCAAATTATTCGATTCTGTAATCAAAATAAACGTCTATAAATTATGATGATGATGATGGTAAGGGAATTTGTGTAACTAACATGTTAGGGAATTATATAAAAAAAAATTGTATTTGTAAATGATATTCGACTGAAAGAAAATCGTTCGAGTGAAAACAAATCGTTCGAATGATTTCATATGAATCGAATGAAAAACTAATAAAATAAATTACAGAACACATATACTATTCTCGAGTGAAATCAACGTAATGAAAATGCTGCGGTGGATGTGTGGCATAACACGACTAGACCAAGTACGTAACGAGTACATCCGTGGCAGTCATAGCGTGAGAGACATCTTAGACAAGATTTAGGAGGCTAGCCTGCGCTGGTTAGATCCTGATCTGCTGCGTGAGTCCCAAGGATATGTGGGAAACAGGTGTCCAAACCTGACAAGTATCAGGAAAGAGATCCCGCGGAAGGCCCAAGAAGCGACGGATTGCCATTGCCGAGTCGGAGACCAAATGTCTTATGACGGGAGGATGCTAAAGACCGGGCGAAGTGGAGGAAAAAAAATTGGAAAGTGGATCCTGACATAAGCCGGGTTAAACACTAGGATGATGATGATATTCTTGAGTGGCATAAGTTTTTCATTTGATCTCAAAACACGCTAAAGCTACGTAAATTGGGACCAGACCAGAACTTTCGACGTAAAAGACGAAACTTTCTCGTACCGTCTGTCCGTCAAAAAGTGACGCACGCCGCGGTCAGATGTGGAAAGCATACGTCAAAACACGACGCATGAGCCTCGTCACAACGTATGCAGCGTCAGCGTACTTGGAGCGGCGGTGCGGTCAGACAGCTTGTGTTGTACATCATCATCATCACAGCCCATAACAGCCCACTGCAGGGCTACGGGCCTCTCCCACAAAAGGGGAGGTTATTACCATTATCTCCATGCTTGGCCGGTGGGCTGGAGATCGCAGTGTTATAAATATAATAATGGAAAACGCTGCTGCCCATTTTCTAGCCTACGGGGACTAGTTCTCTTGCCTCAAAAACATTAGTCACCTCGTCCGACACCCACGAGTGTAAAGGGGTTGGTGCTATTCTACTCTGCCGGACACCACACGTTTTGTGTTGTATCCTCCACCTAAATAAAAGTCGTGCGATAAATTATTCGCTCTTTCTATTCGAATTAATTTGTTTCATTCGAATACCGAATTGTTCGAATAAAATCTGGTCGTCTTGGCGTTAATGTTCCATTGTGCTCTCGCGTGCGAGAGCCCGGAACCCTTTGACTATTCAGGATATGGCAGATCAAGTGATTACAGTGGAGTGACTGTCATCTGACCTCCGTAACTTTGCGAACAAGAAAAGGAGTGCTAACAAGGAAGAAACCCCCATAACCATTAAGCCACCGATGCTCATATTCGAATAGTGGTTACCTACTAAATCATTCGATTATAATTTTTAAGCAATCGCCCAACACTACTTTCCACTCGTCGCCCCTTGAACGAAGTAGAGTCGAAAATGCTTCATTTGCAATCCAAGAGGTTGATTTACCTAGCCGAATCAAAGGAAAATGCACTCTCTGCGTATTAGCGATGGGTTGGTTTTTGTTTATGCTGCGGGTAGGGTTGCCACTTGCCAGTGTTACACGAACGCCTTCGATTGGAAATATTACTTCATTTTCATTTTCTGGTTAAAAAAGGAAAAAGAAAAATATACTAGAATTTTACTAGAGGAAGATGTAGTGTGCTTGCCATATAAATCATAACAATTAACAAACCTGTATCTGTATTTTAATAAAAAAAAATAATGAATTGATTAATTAGCTATAATTTTATAATTGTAATTGACTATTTAATGGTACTATTTTTATGTTATTATTATATTGTGATTATTTTACTTGACATGTTATTATTGTACACTGTTATCTATTATTACTGTTACGTATACGTAACGTATTATCATTATTTTTATGTTTGACAAATGAGTCCCTATAGTAGAATTGACATAGGTACACCTAATATTTATTTAAGTACTTCTGTATTATTATCATGACATTGTTATTTATTATTTACACCTTTGTCGCTATCCTTGCGAGTTGCTTATGTTGTGAAATGTATAATGTAATGTAATTTTCATGGATAAATAAAGAAATCTAATCTAATTTAAGACTTTCAGGATTGCCACGGCGCTGCGTCTTGGAGCTCCCTGCAGCGCTCCACACGACTGCCACTGTGGCCGCCCTGTAGACCAGCTCGGCCACCATGGCTTGTCGTGTAGTAGGAGCGCCGGACGCATTCCACGCCACGCGGACCTCAATGATGTCATCCGTCGGGCCTTTGCCTCCGCTGGTGCTCCCGCGGTGCTGGAACCCAACGGTTTAGCCCGCGATGATGGGAAAAGACCCGACGGAATGACACTCACGCCCTGGAAACTGGGACGGCCCTTGGTCTGGGATGCTACGTGCATCGATACCCTCGCGTCGTCCCATCTTCCAGCCACTGTGTGTCAAGCAGGGGCCGGTGCCGCCTCTGCTGAAAACGCAAAACGGCGCAAATACGCATGTCTCAGTGGCGACTACATATTTGCGCCATTTGGCGTGGAAACTCTGGGGCCGTGGGGACCAGGCGCACATTCCCTATATAGGGAACTAGCCAAGCGCCTGGTCGACATTAGTGAGGACCAGAAGGCTGGCCTCTATTTGGGACAGCGTATAAGCCTCGCCATCCAGCGGGGCAACGCGGCCAGCCTTCTGGGGACTTTTCCGTATTTACGGGACTTGGGGCAAATTTTTTACTTATTTAAGTAATTTTAAGGTTTTTATTTATATGTAGTTTTAGTATGTAATTATTGTATAATTGTAAATTGTAATTTAAATTGTAAATAAAGTCAAATAGTTATTTAAAATCATTGAAATATTGAATAAAATTATTAAATTCAAAATGATATAAAATCATATGAATATTTAAAAAAAAAATTTAAGACAAATAAATATTTTAATTTCTGTGGTGCTTGCTTACGAATTCCCAGACAGTATTCTAACCGGGACAATCCGGGATGCGAATGTGATCCCAGCCCACTCATCCGCGTAGCGATGGACTAAAAAACTACTGAACGGATTTTCATGCGGTTTTCGCCAATAGACAGAGTGATTCATGAGGAAGGTTTAAGTGCACAGTTTGTTAAGAGTACCCGTGAGAAGCCGGGGCGGGTCGCTAGTTCGTAAAATTTTTAACAGGTGGAAGGTCTCTGTCAAGCCTGAGGACTCCTCCTGGGTGAGTAGCACCGCCTTATCTTTTTCTGCCATAAAGCAACAATGCTTGCATTGTTGTGTTCAGCCATTGCATCTTAGTTTTCACAGTGACAACGCACCTGCGTTTTGGAATTTTGTTGCTGCAACCTAAAAACATTAATCGTAAATGTTTGTTAGTTATTTTTTAGTTCGTAAGAATACTACTACGTATAGGTACCTATATAATTTATTGACAATTATACCATTTATTATAGTTTTGTGTAAACTTTGACATTATTAATTTAATTTGTATTTTACTATTATTTATTTTTCTTGTGATTGTGTATATTTTGAAATTGTTTGTGTGACATTATTTTTAATTTCTTTGACGATATCTTTGTGACTTATAATATGAAAATTTCATTGATAAATAAATCAATTAATCTCATCTATTACGACAGTTGCCGCTTGCCAACAGGCGTCATTTGTCACTGCGTAAAATAAAATAAAATAATAACAAATTGCAATTGGCAACCCTGGATTGGGTGGCGTCAGGCAACCAATAAAACAACTCTTTGCTTTGATAATGAGCATTCGCTGCGAGTACTGATTGCCGCTTGATTGTGCTTAGTTACTGCTACCTGGGAGGGCCCAGGGAGGTTGCTACCTGGGGAGGGCCCAGGGAGGGCCCAGGGAGACTCCGCGGTACTGTAGTGGTGTGATTGCCTTTTTGCGAGCGTTACAGTAGATACAGAAAGCAATCAGCAATTGGGGTAACGGGATTAGTCGGGACGGAGTTTATATTCAGGTTCTGACTCATTAATTTAAAACGTTAGTTAGATATAATAGGACCACGATAAGTCCGTGTTGACTGACAGTAGTAACAATTATAAAGTGGATATGGCAATAATCTGGGGATAATCTGTCCTTGTCAGTCCTTCTTGTAAACATTCAGTTATTTGGTCACTATTAGCTTGAACTTGTACTTTTAGTTTGTCTAAATTATTAATCATACTGAAAATTATCTCCTGCACTTCCTTTTTAATTGTTTTGCGCATTACATATTTAATAATATTCGTAACTCACGAAAATAAACAATCCTACAGAAATTGTCAAATTGTTTGTTATGACTTTTATGAATGACGTTCTATGACATTTAAAAACCTTGGCATATGTTGCCATACAGAACTTTTTTAACAAACGATTCTGATATAAATTTCAAATTTCAAAATTGGGGTTTTTGGAGGTTTTTTTCTCCTGTTGGTTTTATCCTTTATTTATGACCTTTACAGCCATCAGAGAAAGTGCTGTACCATTAACAGTGACGCCGTTTAAATAATCAATAATAGAAGTCATTTCTTTTTCTTTTTTTTATTGTCAATAGGCTTGCTTTTGACCAATTTGTCTAAGGCCAATGATGATGATGAATTTATTAATAGTATTGGTTTTGTGCTTTCGGCTTTAATTCTGTACACCTTTCCATACCAAGGTTGTCTGGAAGAGATCGTGTTATAAGACCGCCCTGTACTGCAAATATCAAAACGCCAATTTCATAAGTAGGAAACCCTGAACAAACCTTTAAAATGTCTGATAATAACCGCGATAGTTAAAAATAGTATGCATGTCAGGTGGTAGGACTCTGTCAAGCCTGAGGAGTCCGCCTGGGTAAGTACTTACCACTGCCTTATCTTTTTCTGCCGCCAAGCAACAATGACGACCTGAGTGGTTCAGTGGTCAACATGCCGTTCTGCCACGCAAGAGGTCCCGGGTTCGATTCCCGGCCGGGCAGAAATTGAAATGATGAATTTTAATTGCTGTTACGGGTCTGGGTGTTCTATGTATAAGTATGTATTTAAAAAAAGTATATAAGTAGTTTATCAGTTAGCTAGCACCAATAACACAAGCTTTGCTTACTTTGGGGCTAGATGGCGCTGTGGGAATTTGTCCACGATTTATTTATTTTATATTAATGCTTGCATTGTTGTGTTCTGGTTTGAAGGATAAGGTAGCCAGCGCAATTACGGGCATGAGGCATTTCAACTTAGTCCTCACAGTGACAACGCACCTGCGTTTCTGCATTTTTGTTGCCTGCAACCTAAATGCATGAATCGTAGATGTTATGAGCGACAGCTACCGCTTACCATCAGGTGGGCTGTCTGCTCGTTTATCACTGAGTAGTATAAAAAAAAGTGTCTGAATCATAATCTGTGTTTAAAGCTAATAATAACCGTTAGCGTCCTCTTCTGACACAATAATGACCCTCCTAACTTAATCTATCCCAAATATGCGTCATACGTTTTATATTTATTTGTGCGCGTCGAAGCGCGTCGAAGCGCGTAAAACGCCCATAAAAGAGTGCGCAGCGCTAATACTCACGTCCATTGTGTGAGGTTGTGCGCATTAGTGCGATATTGACGCAAATTAACGTGTATTTGAGCACTTAATCCTGTGGGATTCGCGGTCGTTATACAGTATATTGGGGTTACCGTGAGGAATTATGACGTAAGTACAATGTCATTCATTTGTGGGAGCGTCCGCGTCGGTGGCCGGGTGGTTGAGTATCCGACTTGTAAGCGTTGGGAAAGACGCCATCTACTTTCGAGACCGCAGTGTCTCAAGACGAAGGTCTATGACCAATGTGTGTTGCCAGTGATGACCTACGGAACTGAAACGTGGCCGCTCACTATGGGCCTTATAAGAAAGGGCAGGGCACATAGCTCGAAGAACAGACGACCGATGGAGCAGTAAAGTTCTTGAGTGGCAACCACGTACCGGAAGACGCAGCGTAGTTAGGCCTCCCAAGAGGTGGACCGACGATCTGGCAAAGATCGCTGATGCCAGCTGGATGCGGAAGGCACTGAATCGGCTTTTATGGAGATCTCTGGGGGAGGCCAATGCCCAGCTGTGGGAGTCTTTCGGCTGTTCGGCTGATATGATGATGTAACTGTTACTAATTTAAAATTATGTTATATTTTTCTACTCTATCGTACAGACGGCTATAAAATAAAGTGATCACGAAATAAACAGTCAGATAATATTTTTCAATAGCTATTAGTTACCTATTATTAGGGGGTCGTATCTTACCCCCCCTCTGAACCCCGCTCCAAACGTAATCGCGGGCCAAATTGCCTCTTCAAACTCGATTGTCGTCCATTTTTCTCGAAACTCGCTAACAAATTAGACAATGACTGAACTTTGCTCGACATTAGGGATGTTATGGAAATGCAATTTCGGATCTGGATACGGAATACGGTATCCGTATTAACCGGATATAGCAATAATATTATACCGATTTCAGATATGATAATGTTTCTTTGCATTGCGTTGGTCCAGCCAATCGGAGTGTCTATTTAGTATTAGACTTTTCACTCCGCCCCTATCCGAAACTATTAAAAACTTTTATTTCGGATTCGGTTATTATTATTTATTTTGGATCTATCGTTCAGTGAGTGTTCAGGCGTTTCGGCCCGGTCTGGTTTTGGCCCGCGGGCCGAAACGACTGATTATTTGAAATTATTATTTCTCCTCAGGCGTTTGGGCCCGCAGTTAAAAATTATATTTAAAATACTTTATCTCCGACTGTCCTAAAAACATTTTCAACTGCGGGACCGAACGGCTGAGGAAAAATATTGATTTGAATGCTTGAGTTGATTCGGCCCGCGGGCCAATACTGGCCTTCATTCTTATGTCGTCGTGGATCTTTCAGTTATCCGCACGAGCCGCTTTGGCTCGACCTTTAACCTGGAACGCGTTGCCTGCGAGTGTGTTCCCTGATCATTATAATCTGGCAGCCTTCAAGGCTAGAGTGAATAGGCTGTTCCAAGACGGGCATGCTCCATCTTCGACCGCATCGTCACTTACCAACAGGTGAGATGGCGGTCAAATGCCTGTATTTTACAATATAGTTACAACAAGTTGTTTAATTCGGAAAAATTGCTTAAGACTTATTATATATTTTAATGTAGTAGATTAGTAGGTACTTACGTTATAAGCGTGATATACATATATAGTCCACGTATGGTTTGCCTGTTATTGGTTTTACATTTATGTAAATTGTTATTGTCACTATAGTTAAGAGCATTGTTAAAAAATGTAAATCTGCTGTAAAATAAAAAAAATAAAAAAAAAATACGCCTGGTTTCGGGTACGATTACGGACCTCCGTAATGTCTCTGGTCGACATGATCGGATCATCCCCATTTTTAATTTACACCCCCGTCCGGGTGTAACGAGTTTTATTTTCCAGTGTTTCGAGACGCCGTGGTGTAATGAGGTCCTCCTAATTTGTTTCACAATTGTTTTGTGTAGGGTTGCAGCGAATAGTAATAAAATAATAATAAATAAATATGCCTGGACAAATTCACACAGCGCCATCTAGCCCCAAAGTAACCGAAGCTTGTGTTATGGGTGTTGGATAACTGATAAACTACTTTAATACATTTTTTTAAATACATACTTATTATTCGTAACACCCAGACCCGTAACAGAAATTAAAATTCATCATTTCAATTTCTGCTCTGCTGGGAATCGAACCCGGGACCTCTGAGTGGCGACCGGCATGTCAACCAACTGAACCACTCAGGTCGTCAATAATAAATAATCATCTTGGCATTAATGTCCCGGTTGTGCTCTCGAGAACGAGGGCCCGGGGTCCTTGACCCCGTGATGCAGAATTTGGCGATAAGGTTATTACAGTGGAGCCACTATCATCTGACCTCCGTGACCCTGGTAACAGGGGAACCTCAATAGATTAGAACTAATGTTGCAGCGAACAGTAATTTAGCGAAAACGAGTAACAATTATCATTTTGATATTAATGTCCCGGTTACGGTCTCGTCGAGATAAATATTTGTAATTATGATCTGTAAATTAATTTATATGTGTAAGTAGTAATTATCTGATCTGCCAAATCGTGGATCGTGGTCTAATGGACCACGGGCCCTCGTGCTCGAGACATTAACGCACAACCGGGACATTAACGCCAAGATGAATATTATTTATTTATTACGGTCTAGTCGGGAATCGGGATGTCCCGGGGTCCGCCTTACTAGTATGGCAAATTAGGTAGTTACGAGTCAGGTAGCTCTATTACAGTGGAGCGAATGCCAACTGAAGATTACATTCAATCACCTGAATGTGCAGGTTTCCTCAGCACGATGACCATAGAGGTGTCTTTGGAAATCTATTCTTAGATCATTATTGTTACGAAGTAAATCCCAAATCCAAATCAGAATAAGTAAATCTAACTGTCAAAAAATTGCTGGTAAACCCCCGACCAAGTTTATATATGTTTTAATTTGAGTACTTATACACAATACCACAGTTTTTATTTAAGTACATAAATAATTTAATGAAATTTTACGATTTTAATGAAACAAAGCAAATAACCATCTCCATTTAACTAAACCCGGACCCTCCCACGTGAGAGCATAACCGGGACATTATTGCCAAGATGATTATTTATTTACTCATTATCATCATCATATCAGCTAGAAGACGCCCACTGCTGGGTATAGGCCTCACCCAGCGATCTCCACAAAGGCCGGTCCTGTGCTTTCCGCATCCCGCTGGTACCTGCGATCTATTTACTATGTAGTAGCATAATAGTATAGTGACATATTATGTCACCTTATTTCAGAATATAAGGTTCAACGACGCACCGACAGGTGTCGCCGGCAATGCACACGGTAGGGATGTGTTTAAGTCGATAGTGAGATATCGATATCGACAAAGCCGTTTACAGTCACGGGCTGTCAATCGGCTGTCGAGTCTGTTTTAGGATTCCTCCAGTGGACGACCTTGGTCAACTACAAGTAGAGCTCGTCTAATCTAAAATGACGCGCCCCACTATCGCATTAACGCTCACAAGCAAGTTTTAAATATGGACGCAATACATATACAAATGCCGTTGTAATTGGTCATTCAAATTCACATTCAAACGTAGCAGCACGCGTCGTTCATTGGCTCCCACACAGATGAAGTGTCGTTATCAATATTTGCACTCACACATCGAAATCAACTAACTAAGTAGTGGGGCGCGTCATCTTAGACTAGACGAGCTCTACTTACCTCTATGTTTTTCTTTTACTTTATAAATTATGATTAGTAGTTAGTTATACTATTTCATAAAAATTATCAGGTACTAAATACCTACATTTGTGTAGAAATTTCCATTATCTGACAATAATTTAACGTAGGTATATGTATAGGTATTACGACGACCATTCGTTCCCCTAAAGTTTTTGAAATTATCTGTGGTAAACAATGCTGGTGGCACATTCACAAAGAACTAAGTAAACCCACTGTTTAATATTAAGGCAAAATGTACCTCTGTTTGTTAGCCCAAATAAATAGAAAAAAAACTACGCTTCGCAAACGGTGTTACGAGATACACCTAAGGAGTGGCGAGCTTGTTACGACAAGCCTCAAAGTATGCGGCGAGTAGGTATATCTGCGAGGCCGATAGGACAATGGGTGGTAGAGGGTTTAGCAGTTCAAAGTATGAAATGGTCACCCATCCAGTTCCCGGACTTTGAATGCGTAGCTCAACATTGATTATTAGTTTCAGTAAAACTTTTGTGAGGATATCTTAGAACATCACGCGATATGACCACGTGATGTACTACATTTGATCAGGTGGAAGGACTCTGTCACGCCTGAGCAGTTCGTCTGGGTGAGTACCACTGCCTTGTCTATTTCTGCCGCTAAGCAACAATGCTTGCATTGTTGTGTTCCGGTTTGAAGGATGAAGTAGCTAGCGCATTTGTAGTCATGTGGCGTTTTATCTTAGTCTTCGCGGTGACAACGCACTTGTAGTTCTGCATTTTTGTTGCCTGCAACCTAAATGTATTATCGTAGATGTTATGGGCGACAGTTACCATCAGGTGGTTTATCTGCACGTTTGTCAACCCCTTTGCACGTCTTCCCATGGAACGGGTAGCGATACATTATGGTTATAATGTCACTGATACCTTTTATAATATTTGAATGTACCTATCGTGTTATGAGTTTATGTGTAATAAACGTCATTTTTTTATTTAAAACGCAATGTTGTATTTTATCGACACAACTCCGCCATCCCTATGCGAGAAGCACGGTGCGAAATTGGAGGAAAACTTTCGTGAGGGGAAATGAAATGGGATTGATAAAAATTGGAACCAAACCGGGGGCAGAGATGGAGCCGGAACCGGTAACAGGGGGGTAATAAAATGGTCTGTAATATAGACCCCCTTTTCACAACGATAAGATTTTTTTACCCCCGATGAAAAAAAAGCGTTAACAGGGTAATTTCTGCCGCCAGGCAACGATGCTTGAATTGTTGCTTTTTTTTATACTATTAATGTGGCAAACAAGCTTACGGCCTGCCTGATGGTAAGCACCCAGCCACAGTGTTTTCTTTGGACTATGACATGGGATCGTTCAAGAGGTATATTAGAGATCTCTTCAGAGGCGGCCAACGCATTGGTGACTCCCCTGGTGTTGCTGATGTCCATAGGCGGCGGTGACCACTTTCCATCAGGTGGCCCGCTTGCCTGTTTGTCTGCCGTATAATATTAAAAAAACAAAACAGTCACAGCCTATGGACGTTTGCTTAGCTTAGCATCACCTCACCGACCGATATACGTAAGAAACATCCGCTAAAAATTTATGTATTCCTACTCAAATATTTTTTGAAACTTCTAAACCGATTTCAATAAATAAATGCGAAAACCTATCTTCATTTAACTGCCTTTCAAATAAAGAAAACCGCATATATTTCGGTCCATCCGCCCGTGAGCTACGACGCCACAGACAGATACACACCTCCACAGATACACCGATACACAGATCTAACAATTTCATCTTGGAATTAATGTCCCGGTTGTGCTCTCGAGAACGAGGGCCCAGGGTCCGCCTTGACCATGACCAAGGGTCCTTGATTTGTCAATCAGACAATTACAGTGGAGCGACTACCATCTGACCTCCGTGACCCTGTTACTATTTATCAGGGGAACCTGACCAGATATACACATAACTTATACCGCCCCATTTTTCGCCATGGGTTAAAAATTGCACAACTCCCATTCCGTTGCACGCAAAGAACCGAAACAATGACGTAATCAGTGCTCGCACGTTATTTGGTTAGCTACCGGCTACCCGGTACGTCCATAGTCCAAATCCGTCCCTGGGCCGCTCCCAGTGAAATTCACTTAGCTTCGTTTGTCGGAGCTTTTCGCCTCTTCAAACTTTTCAATAGTCCCCAATCGGATCCCCCCCTCCCTACTCCCCCTTTCCTCCCTCTCACAATAACATGTAAAACATTGGAGGCGCTCACGGGCGCTGTACTCGCTGTTGTTTTTATTGGAAAATGGTGTTGTAGGTGTGACGTGTGTAGTGTATGTGTGCGTCTGTCTATGGCAGGGAAGGGATGGACCGATTTCGATGCGGTTTTCTGTATATGAAAGTCAGTTAAATCGATGTATTTTCAGCTTCCTGGTAAGTATACACAGAATGATTGATAATTGCTTTTATACTTGTGAGAGGCAATTCAAAATTGTAACGTAACAGAAATTTAATTTATCATATAAATTTTTATGAATTAAATCACTTTTTGTACACTAGTTCCACTTTATTATATAATTTTTATTAAATTGCAACCGGTTTCGAATTACTCATCTTCAGGTAATAATGGAGTTCCATCATGAAGTGACAACACAAAGTGTTAAATATATAAATTTTTGCTCAGCCGGGATTCGAAGCCTCATATGGCAGACCAACATGTTAACCAACTGAACCACTTAGGTCGTTGTAAAAAAACATGCAAAAACTTTTATCTCTTCATAATACCTGCGAGTTGTTCCCTGATCATTATAATCTAGACACCTTCAAGGCTAGAGTGAATAGGCTGTGCCCAGACAGGCATGCTCCATCATCGGCCGCATTGTCACTGACCACCAGGTGAGATGCCTGGCTAGTTTAATTAAACAATTATAAGAAGAATAATTTCAAACGTACATAGGCTGCGGTAACTGCTTACCATCAGGCAGGCCATAAGCTTGTTTGCCACATTCGTGGTGTAAAAAATATTTGCTGAATAAATTCTGTACTAAAGTACAGATACTTATTGATTCACATACGCTATTTTTCTTTTCACCCGCGACATACGACCGCCAAAAAAAAATGTTGACCAAACCCACATCAAGAGTCCATCTAGCTAATCCCTTATTCAAAATTATTTGGTCAACAACCACGTCTTATAATAGGAGAAATGTAGGCAAACTCTTACACACAATGGAGGCGTACTGGTCATTTGTGGTCGGCCTTTTTATATGAAGGTACCTAATATCATTGTGGTGACCACAATACAATACAATAGCGCCCGCAGACTCGGTGTCTGCCATTCGGTAACTCGAGAGTGTTGTTATGCCGCATTTGGTTTATATGTAGCTAAGTATGGCTTATTTCAGATATCGGGTGCTACTCGAGTGGCGTTTTCGATTTGGACCACCTAAAATAAATAAATAAATAAATGTGCTTGGACCAATTCATACATCGCCATCTAGCCCTAAAGCAAAACTTGGGTTATGGGTACTAGATAACTGGTAAACTACTTAAAATGCAAGGCTACTTTTAATCCCGGGAAAATAATTAGTTCCTGTGAGATAGTTGATTGCTTACAAAGATCTTATGGGAATAAGGCGTACGTGACGTGGCGTGACCTGCCTAGAATTCAGCATTTTACAAATAGACTAGGCATTTTAACAAAGCGCTTCATTGTGTATAAAACTGTAGTAACTATAGTTGGTAATTGTGTATTTGTTTCTAGCACACGGCAGCCGCTGGCTCACTTCGTTCTCTCGGCCTGTTTACGGTGGTAGTTCATAACAACCTCACAACCTTGTAGACATAGACATAGAAAAAATAGAGCATTTTTTCGCTCTTCTCGCTATCTAACGTCGTTTTCAAGCTAGACAACTGTACCACGAATACATAGATACTGCAATTGTATAAATATTTCATGTCTATTATAACAATCCACAATTAAAATTTTTTTTTTAATAAGTAGGCCAGCTGTCACCGGGTACACCGGGAATGCGTTGCTAGAAAGTATAGGCTCGTTTTTTTATAATCCCAATGCCGATCATCTCGGAAATAGCGCTTAAGGAAGATCAATCCATAGTAAGCTTGTTGGTGTCAGGAAGCTTCTTGTAAGCGCTTAGTTGACCGCCACTAAACTTGGCGTTAATGTTCTAGTCGTGCACTAGCGCGCGAGAGCACGAGGTCCGCCTTGACCACGATCCATGATTTCGCAAATCACGTAATTACGGTGGCGCGACTGCCATATTACCTCCGTGGCCCTGTTACCAGGGAACCTGACCAGATTGGTTCACGGTTATACATTCAATCTTTCTGTCGATTGCAAGTAAATCTTTAAAAGAAAAAATTGATATTTCCCAAACGCATTCCGCCAAGCGCGACCAGACCGTGCAACACAGTAGTTCAGCTTCCAAGTATCCCGCGGCGAGCTTTGACAAAAACAATTTTTTTTTCTTTATAATCCGAGTGGTTTGTGAAGAATCGAGTGGTTAGCTTGTTCGGAGGCGTTAGAAGTAAGTAGTTCTATTATAAAAGATACTACGGTAATGATATTAAAAAGCGGATTTTCTACTCTTAAGAGGTGTTAGTGTGTACGCTTTGAAGCTTAGATATTTAGTAATCTGCTTCCTGTTGTATGGTTGAATGGACATTTTGTGATTTCGATGGAACTATTAAAAACCAAATAAAAATTGGAAATTGTTAGTTGGCTTTTAGAATAAAAATAATCTAATAATTATTTTTTCTATCGCGTTTCAAAATGTTTGTCACATGTTATGGTCATTCATCATATAAAGAAAACATGGAGTCGTGATCGAAACTATACTTGTGAATAAAAATTTACTCTTTAAATTCTAAATTATTTAATGTGGCTTGTTATTTAATTTAATTTAATTTAATTAGGTACCCACGCTGCTTCTTCCGGAAGATGCAGCGTGAGTAGGGGAGGCAAGGTGGACCGATGACCTGGTAAATATCACAGGTACGCTGGATGCGGAAAGCACAGGACCGGCCGCCGTGGGATCTCTGGTGGAGGCTTGTACCTCATCATCATGATGATAATGATGAGGTACCTACCTCATACCTATGCATACGGATGCAGGATGCATGCATACGTATATACAAGTTATTGCATTTACTTGATAGTGTGGGGCACATCACGATTATTTACGGAAAAACTCTATTATCCAGGTAAACTAAAAAATATCGACCTAAAGAAACGAATCTCCGGCAACACATTGTCATTAGCTTCACGAAACCTTATACAACACACACAATTTAGGATAATGACAAAAAAATCCTTTCATTAGATATCGTTACATCAGAAGTACGCTAGCTATTCATTATACTGCGGTACGTTTCTGTCACATAATTACGGCCTCTGCCCCATTGTGTTTAAAAAAAAACATCTAAATATCAAGTCGCAGATTTACAAACAGATTGCGTTGCACAAAGACTGCGCCAGCGCACTAGGGGTGGGACACTATATCGATAGCTGCGTTATCGATTTAGCAACTATCGATTCATCTAGAGGCAGCGTCCTTGTGGGACTGAAAACCAAAGTCACGCATAGAAATAATTTGTAACTTTTTGAAATTAAACAACAAAGCGGACATGTACATTTTTAATATATGCAATAAATGAACAATGAACAAAGTCCGGGATTTGCATGGGTGACCGTTTTGAACTTTAAAGCTAGACGAGCTTAGCACTGCAACGAGGTCGCCATTCGTTAGATGTGTCTCCTAATACCATTGGCGAAGTAAAGTTGATATTGATCATGTAGAATTTTTCTTACAAAGTTTAATACATATTACAATAGAGAAAGCCAGAGAATACTCGGGTCGGGTCGTTAGTATAATTATATTAGGTCCTTACCTATAAAATTAGCGGTTTGGATGGTGAAAATGACCGAAACTGGACATTTCATACAATATTTATTATTTAATTTCTTTGAAATGGCCGGTACGAGTACGATGATACTTTGTAGGTACAATCAGTCAACAATAGGCTAACTGTTGCATACCATTTCATTTTGATAACTACCCTTTTCATAAAATTACACCTGGTTAAAGAGGCAAAACTAACGGCAAATAAAAAGGTGTAATTTCAAACCCTTATAAAAAACTTGAGAAAATATTTTTTATTCTATTTTAGTTACTTACTAGTATCAAGTATTAATTTTGATATGTTGTGTATAATTTAAAATATTTGAGCAAATGTGTAATTGCGAGAAAAACGGCAGAATGAATTTTTTTTGGACATATTCACCTAGCTCCATCTAGCCCCAAAGTAAGCAAAGCGTTTGTATATTATGTTAAATACCTATATATTTTTTAATACATTATTATTATACATGTGACTTTATCGATATTTTTACAACACTAGCCAACTAGCATTGACAACGCCGCCGCTGAGAAAGTAACATTATACTTGAGAAAAAAGGTATATTGACCAGAAAACTTTGTTTTGTTGCAATTCGATTGTGCAGAATGTTTTTGCTATTTGCAACTGTGAATGGGAAATTAGGAGTCTGCTTCTGAGAGATCGGGTGTCGTGAATTAGCTTTTTTGTTTTAGTAGTCACCCAAAATGACAATGATTACCAATTACTGTGTTTGAGAGAAAGCTCCTTTGGAACCGCACAGTTCGCTACCAATTTGGCTCCGAGGTTTGAGGATGAACGGCCGGCCTGTCGGTGGCGACGGTACGATGATACAATGTAGGTAGCTGTAGAATCTGCCTGTTTGTCTGCCAATTAAGGTAGCTCTAGCCAGTATAGTTGTAGCCATCGGGCATCATGTTTGATATGACAATGGTTTTATGAATTAAATTATAAATTAATATTTATTTATCAAAGTGACCGAGACTCAATGATTAGTATTTACTTATTTTATGTTAGTACACATCGTGAAAAAACCTGCACATTCAGGCGACTGAATGTGTGACCATGATCCCATCTGATTATGGTCAAAGCGGCCCCGGGTCATCGTGCCCGAGATCATAACCGGGTCATTCACGTCAAGATGACCTACCCATTATCAGTAAACATGATAATCCAATTGTAATTTCGTAACGCTTGTGGCCTCATGGCGGGGCTTGCTGTGGTAGCAGTTACCGTTTTCTATCAGGTGGCTCGCTTGCCTGTTTGTATGACGTATTACATGAAAAAAACCTGCAAATTCAGGCAACTGAATTTGTAACCATGATCTAAACTGGTCAGGTTCCCCTGGTAGCAGGGTCACGGTGGTCAAATGGTAGTCGCTCCACTGTAATTACCTGATCGCCACATCCTGGATCATGGTCAAGACGGACCCCGGGCCCTCGTCCTCGAGAGCACAACCGGGACATTAACGCTAAGATGAAAGTATAATCCAATGGTAACTTCGTATAACGCTTGTGGTCTCATGGTAAGGCTTTCTGTGGTAGCAGTGACCGTTTTCCATGAGGTGGCTCGCTTGCCTGTTTGTATACCGTATTACATAAAAAAAATTATGACGATCTTTTGTCCCCCTCGTTGGGCCTCTCGGCTTCCCGCAGAGCTACTGCCGGCAGCAGACTACGCCGATTGCGATCTCTTCTATCGACCTTTGATCTCCTAATTTGATCGCCAGATTTCGATCTAACAAATTAGAGAGTAGGTAACGGAGTTGATTGGATCTGTTGACGCAGTGTGTCTAAATAGGAGAGGGAATTAGTTGAATCTATTATTAAGTTATCTTGCTAGAAGTATTGGTTTTTAAAAGGTATATATTGTTTAGTTTAGTTTATTTATCTGTCATTGAAAATGAAATGTACATAATATTGCATTAATTTTTTTTTTATACTACTAAGGTGGCAAACAAGCTTGCGGCCTGCCTGATGGCAAGCAGTCACCGCAGCCTATGGACGTTTGCAATACCAGGGGCATCACCCACTCGTTGCCGACCCCGTAAAAACCATTTAACCCCTTTCTTGAAGAACTCCATGTTGTAATTGTAAGTCAATTTACAATGATATTGTCAACAACAACATAAAAGAACACGATAAACAACTATATAAGGTATGTGATATAAAAACAAATTAAAATTCCACATGTCTATTCATTCAATAACTAAACATTGGTTTATTGGTTATGGAAAATGTATGAGAGTGCACTGTTGTGTCGAGCATAGTGATTAACTTAATGGACAGGAAAATCTCGGAAAACCCCGACTAAGTCTCTACACTAATAAATAAATAAATATGCTTGGACTACTGGACACAGGTTGTAAAATACTCAAATATTTCCTATCATATTTAACGGATTTTAATGAAACACAACGATAAACTATTTTGATAACATTGACTTTCAAATAAGGAAGACCGCATCAAAATAGAGAAAGCTACAATGCCACAGCCAGACACACCCGTACACAGATTCACAAATACTTACACAGTTGGCACTAAAGTGTAGGCGTTTAGGTAGTTTAGGCTATAAATAAATAGTAAATAATAGATTTATTTCTCTTCACGTAGGCTCTTATGAACTATACAAAAACAACTTTTATAATAAAATTTTACAATAGATATAACCTGCGTGAGAGACTGGTGTCTGTACTAGGTTATGAATACCTGATTTACAGATCACCAGGCCCCCAGCCCATTGGAATGTCACCAAGCCGAAGCTGTTTTCGAATATGAAATTGGAACATTACGCTATGAGTGTAGACAAAGTACGTTTAAGTTGATTTAGAAAACTTCTAACAAGAATAACCTAACCGACAGAAAAAGTCCGACAACCCCCGACCGAGTTTACTTAAACTCCAATATTTTCTAAACTACAGAACCAATTTTAATGAAACAAAGCTAAGAACCATCTCGATTAAACTGGCTTTCAAATAGAGACCGCATCTAAATCGGTCCTTCCGTTCAGACAGACACACAAAGCCACAGATACATACGTCAAGCTTATTCCAGCAGGACAGGAAAGAATCATCATCATCATCACAGCCCGTAACAGTCCACTGCAGGACTTAGGCCTCTCCCACGAAAGGGGAGGTTATTGCTATAATCTGTACGCTTGGCAGGCGGGTTGGAGATCGCAGTGTTTAAATATAACAATGGAAAATGCTGCTTTCCATTTTCCAGACTACGGAGACTCTTGATCTTTTGCCTCGAAAACATTAGTCGCCTTGTGGCACCCATGAGTGTAAGGGGTTGGTGCTATTCTACTCTGCCGGACACCACACGGACTGTTTAAAAGAATCCATTCGTTAAAATCCGTTGCGTAGTTTCGAAACGACTCGAATAGCAACTTTGTTTTGCAACTACATACTCGTATTTACAGAGTTTCCACTGTAATTGTCTTCACACGTCGCCCGCACGACCCCAGCGTGCCGACAACAAAAAAACTAACCAAATTGCGACCGCAGGCCGACAACCGACAACAAATCGCATCGTGTCGTCGCACTCACACTCTTGCTGTCTCCCTCGCGCGCCACCCCGTGGTCTCGTTAGGGGCAAATAAACGATGTAATACAATGAAATACAAAATAGCGTAAAAAATAACCATTCATATCCCTACTACGATGCATTTGCGAGCACGTAGGCTCTATTTCAATGGAATAGAGGTGGTTTTCGTGTGATTTGGGAAGGGTAAGCTGGTTGCTAAAGCAGCATTTGTTTGAGGCGTCCACCCAATATGGTGTTTGCGAGTTGAATGAAATTCAATTTTTATATTTTTAATTGGGACAAATTGTCGTTTTGAGGGGAGACGCGGGTACAAAAACAAATTGGCTCTAAACGAGATACTGCGAGCTGGTCCCCTGTAAGAGTGAATGGGGCTAACATTGTTACTCTTGCCTTGTATCTAATTTTGTACCGGAATAATTGAATGTACGGTAACTGTACGACAGTTGTCACGGACAAATTACTTTGTATGGGCGTGTTGTAGTTTTCTATTCGATTGGTACATGAGTTTTTATTGTTATGGTAGGAGTAGTCATTTATATTCATTAGGAGCGTCGGTGGCCGAGTGGGTTAAGGTACCCGACTCGTAAACGAGAGATACTTACCGGGTTCGAATCCCACTGCTGAATTATGTACGTTAGTTGAATGCTAACCGATGGTGAGTGAAAACATCGTGATGAAATCTGCACTTCAGGCGACAGAATGTGTAACCATGATCCAATCTGGTCAGGTTCCCCTAGTAGGTTAGATGGCAGTCGCTTCACTGTAATCATCTGATCAGCAAAATGGTCATGTAAAGTCAAGTCAAATATTTTTTATTCAATTTAGGTTTACAAAACTCTTATGAACGTCATAAAAACAAAATTACCGCCCGAATCAACGTAGCACGGTGCCGCGCCGCGTGCTTTCCTTTCGTACACAAACAAAACAAATATTATACGAACACGAAAAAAGTATATCAACTGTGATGATAATTAATGGTTAAATCACAACCATACGTATTTACCGGTAGGTACATACTGTATACCTATAAATATGCAACAATGTTACATTTTATTAATGTAAACATAACCTAATAAAAAATGCAATTACATTTTGGCTCGTTTATGAAGGAAATACAATAACAGGTAACATGGTCAAGGCGGATCCCTGGCCCACGTGCGCGTGAGCACAACCGGTACATTATCGCGAAGATGATTTCTTTATAGTTATCCAACTTCATATGACTTCTTATGCACTTCACTTCTTATCTTCATATTCGACTTCAGCCGTTTGGGGTCAAGGCATTGGGTCCGTGGGGCCTTGACGCTTTAAAGTTTTATAAAGATTTATGAATAAAGCTAATAGACGCCACAGGTGACCGGAGAGCTACCTCTTGCTTGCAGGATTAGCTTTGCTACCTAACGTGGCAATGCAGCCAGGCTTTCTGGGCACCATTCCGGGGGGCAGCGATGTGGATGACTTTTTTTTTATTGTTTTCTCAAAAAAATTTTTACCTAAATTAGGTTAGGTGTCGTAGACCAGTGGCTAACGAGATACGGCCGAGACAGCCACCTGATGGTAAGTGGTAACTGTCACCCGTAATATCTAGGATCAAGAATTTTGGTTGCAGGCAACAAAAATGCAGAATCGCAGGTGCGTTGTCATTGTGAGGATACCGATGAAATTCCTCATGCCTTTGATTGCGCCGGCTATAAGCATTTAGTTAATAAAATCATTTCTAAGTACCTAAATAAAATAATTTGCTTCTCAAAATACGCTACAATACTCAGTTAAGTAACAACCCTCACTGAATACCCTCCAACATCGAGTGTTGTCACCGAATCAGATTTCTGATGACAATTACGATGATCCGATCATTCCCGCCGATTGCTTCCTGTTAGCCCGGTGTGGCCTCCCGCGGTACCGAGCCTGTACTTATTATAATAGCAAGTTTCATTTCATGTATTATTGCAGTTTTTAATACGCGAGCACGACGTGAAGGTAAAAAAAGGCCAAGTTCGTAGCGCTTTCATTGGCTTATGGCAAGCTATTTTTTTTTAAACCGCTGAGGCAAACAAGCTTTCGGCCTGCCTGATGGTAAGCAGTCACCGCAGCCTGCAATACCAGGAGCATCACCCACGTGTTGCCGACCCCGTAAAATCCTTTTCACGTCTTTCTTGAAGAACTCCATGTATCCAAGCTTGTATCTATGTATACATAGCATAAAACAAATCGCTTCCCACCATCTCTATCTATGTACGCTTAGATCTTTTAAACTACGCAACGGATTTGAATGCGGTTTTCAACAATAGATAGAGTGATTCAAGAGGAAGGTAGGGGTAGGGTGGAGTAAAGTAAACATGAGCGAACGCGCCGGGTCCCCTAGTTAAATAAAAAATAGCAGAGCGAATAGATCTTAGAATAACCATGGAGCTAAAAAGCCTTAATAGCTAATAGACTACAATATCGCCAATAGACTGAATCGCTCATTGTCTTAATAGCATACCTAAATAGCAAGGCTAGATTGCAAAATGACTAGTTGTTCAAGGGCCAAGTGCACTGGTCAAATTCTTGAATAATTTTCACAGGATGCCACATGGCTCTGAGGTTAGCACTTGCAACAGTCTGAATGTGTATCGGTTTTTTGGCACAAATTATATCACACCTGTTATTGCACAACTACCCTGTCCCTACCCTGCCCTACTCCTACTCTACCCCTACACTACACATATTCTACCACTACTTTAAAAAAAATATTTGATACAAACCTTGTCCTGACAGTTATAAACAACCAAACATAATTAGTTATTGAAATTATTTGTGATCATACAGCATTGTGATACCTTGGTTTGTTTTATTGCAAATTTCCTAGAGATGTTTTTTTTTTAACATAATATATAACCTATGTTACTCGCTGATAATATAGATTTCTATGTAAGTGAAATAATTATTAAAATCGGTTACTTACATAGTTTTTGAACTGATCAATTACAATTTTATTCATTTAAAAAGAACCGTAAAAAAAACGTATCTATACATTGAAGATATATCAGAAAAAGTGGTCGGGATAGAATTTGGGATGTAACGAAGTCAAAAAAACAATTTTTTTTTGTCTATTCGTCTGTTCGCGCATAATGCAAAAAGTACTGAACGCATTTTGATAGTTTAGTCCTTTACCTATGGCTCCTTAGAACTTGGCTTGACACTACCGTACCCACCGCCGCCCGCCGCGCGCCGCGGGGCGCCGCATACGCTGTGCGTACGCGCACATTAGAAAACTACGACAGTTGCATTTCAATTCTGCTTTGAGAGTTCATTGTTGCTTTGCGACGGGTATGTTACTGATTCGCTTGCTATTAGCTAATGGTATTGTTATTTATGTCGATTATGTTGTTGTTTGTTATTAAGAGAAAATATGTTATTTCATTTTTCTTTCGTATTACGGTAGACAAAGAGGCCTTTGAATAAATGTCATTGTCGGTTGTTGGCGGACGTTCTTTCCTTCCGTCGTTCAAAATCGTGTATTTCAGTCCATTTCACAGGATATGCACAGGAAATGGATATAGGTATTAGAGCCTATTATTATAGGGCCTATCCGAAATGCAAGTTGTGACGTCACTCCAGAGGGTAGGATCATGCTATTGGAGATCGGCGGTGCCGCTGCTGGTATTGCCAACCTCTACGGAGACCTCTAATAAACCTCTTGAACAATCCCATGGAAACACAGTGGCTGGGAGCTTCCACATCCGAATATGGATGAATATAAGTATATAAGTCACAAACTTTACTTTTCTAAGTATTTTCCGTTCTCACAGTGCTCGTCTGTTAAGTGAACTCAGTGCATTGAATGCGGCTCTATGATTGGTCATTGCGTTTTGACGGTCTCATAGTGCCGATCCAAATAAATTGGACATAGAGCATAGACTATGGAACATCGACTTCTAGAGAACGTACACTGTCACTTTGTCACAAATCTATACAAAAGACTCAATATCATATAAAAAGCTAAAACATTAGGTGACCAAGACCACCAACCCCACCACCTGCAGTGGTTATGGAATGGTATTTGACAATTTATAGCCGTCCCTTTTGGACACGTATTATATACCATTAAAAAAGGAAACAAAATTTAGATGTATCTTCAGCTGTGAATAGGCTCCTTCTATGCCTCTATGTCGATTTTCTTTGTGCTGAACGCCACTCAAGTATTTAGTTATTTATTTATTTATACTTCATGCACAAACAGTACATTGGCGGACTTAAAGCTAAAATAGCATTAGTATTGTAGTACCCTGTGCGTTCGCGTGCACAAATAATTATAAGTTGCCATTTTTTCTAGCTAGCTTTCCGAAGATTCGTTGCAGAGCCGTTATAACGTTATACCGACAGGGAGTTCATCCACACACCTTGGAGCCAAATTGGTCGCGAACTATGCGGTTCCAAAGGAACTTTCTCCCACGCACACTAAGGTCGTGGAGTGAACTACCTGGATAGATTTTCCCTGAAAAGAACAACATGGAGTTCTTCAAGACAGGGGTGAAAAGGTTTTTACGGGGCCGGCAACGCGTGGGTGTTGCCCCTGGTATTGCAAACGTCCATAGGTTGCGGTGACTGCTTGCCGTAACCTTGTTTACCAACTGTGTGGTATAAAAAAAAACTTGGTTTCAAAATGGTTTCTATTAGAACCACAGCATCACCATACTATGTACAACACAAACGCAGTTCTTCCTGTTCGCGATTCTACACAAAATTAATTCCACACAACTGCAGCCATTCAACTGATTCGCTATTCCACATATTCAGGGTTCCATAAACATTCTAATAACCGACTAGTTTCTTAAATGGGGAATTTTCCGGGACGATTTTTAAAGAAAATAGTTCCTAAATGATCATTAGATGGCCATGGGATAAAAAAGTTCGAATATGACGTCATCGAAGTAGTTCTAGCCACGCTGCGAGGTGGCTCACCGTTAGACGTTCGTTTTCCGAATCAAAATGAATCTACGCTCATGACTGTCTCATTTGTTTAATCTGCAGTCACTCTACTGTAATTGATCTGCCAAAGCCTGGATCATAGTAAGGCCTTACCCCGGGCCGGGATTATAAGTGTATTTTACTCTGTTATGAGGTAGGCAAGGGAATCGGTGGCGGAGTGGTTGAGTATCCGACTCGTAAGCGAGAGGTACTGAGTCTGAGTTATGTACATTACTTGAAGTCTAACCGATGCTCTTGCCGCGAAGGAAAACATCGCGATGAAACCTGCAAATTCAGGCAACTGAATTTGTAACCATGGTCCGATCTAGTCTGGTTCCCTTTATAGCAGGGTTACGGAGATCAGACGGCAGTCGCTTCACTGTAATTACCTGATCACCAAATCCTAGATCATGGTTACGACGGACTCCGGGCCCTCGTGCTCGACACAACCGGGACATTAACGCAAAAACTTGATAATTTTTATAGGTAGACCCCCCTTCCCTTCTCCTCGCTCCCCCCTCCCCCCGCCGGCGGCTAAGTGGCGCAAAGCGACAAAAATTGCCCGCCAAATCACTGGCGTTTTTTAATAATTGTTTTATGCTCTAACAAATGAGTTTGAGATTGGATCGGGCTCGCTCGCAGCGTTACAAAAATGGATGCTTAATGGCATTAGAGCAACAAGGATGGCCCTACACGCAAGAGCGGGATGTAGCTAGTATTTCAGGGCTTTTGTTTTGTTGTGCGGGGGTCGCTTCGGTGATGCTTTGATGCAGTTACGGAGCGGGCCGCGAGTGGGGGCCCCTGCCCCGGGATAGATTGTACGGGTACGTTCAATGTCCAGAATTCCGGAGATATCCATATCCTTAGTGTATCATTACTTCATCACAGCCCATAGCAGTCCACTGCAGGACTTAGGATCTCTCCCACGAGAGGGGAGGTCATTGCCGTAATCTCCACGCTCGGCAGGCGGGTTGGAGATCGCAGTGTTATAAATATAACAATGAAAAACGCTGCTGCCCATTTTTCAGACTACGGAGACTCTAGATCTTTTGCCTCGAAAGCATATATACGACACCCGCGAGTGTAAGGGGTTGGTGCTATTCTACTCTGCTGGACACCACACGGCCCGAAACATACACAGAGTATACTCATATAATAAAGAGCAAAAGTTTGTAACTAAATGTACTAAACCCAGAAAAGAGTCATTTATACATGACCACTGTTTTGAACCCAGTGCCACTCGCTTCCAAGTCGGGTACCTTAAAATGAATGCTCCTACCAAAACAATAGAAAAGTATGTATCAATCGAATAGAAAACTACAACACGCCCATAAAAAGTAAAGAAAACCAAAAATGAGTTATTTGTACATGGCCGCACTGGATTCGAACCCGGTGCCTCTCGTTTACTAGCCGGACTCGCATCCCAGGCTGTTGATAACGGTGAACAAATTAGGCACTCGGGAGCAAAATAAAGAGCAGTTTAGTTGTCTCTGGGCAGTTAATGGGGAGAGAATCTTTCCGTAACGCAATTGACGCTCCGCCCAGAAATAAGGATGGGCAAAGATTGATATCGATAGGATTATATTAATTTTTTTTATACCACAAAGGTGGAACAAGATTATGACTTGCCTGATGGTAAGCAGTCACCGCAACTGGACGCACTGGTAGAAGCATTTTGTGAGCAAATGCTGTTTTAGACATCGTGATTATTCGTAATAAACGCGCATATTCAGGTGACTGAACGTGTACCCATGATCCCACCGGGTTCCCCTGGTAGCAGGCGCACGGAGGTCAGACGGTAGTCGCTCCACTGTAATTTGATCTGCCAAACCCTGGATCATGGTCAAGGCGGACCCCGGGCCCTCGTGCGCGAGAGAACAACCGGGACAACGCCAAGATCATTATAAGTATTATTATAATTTCGAATCGAATAGGACTCTGCCCTACAGGCCTCCTGCGACGGGGTGTTCTCAGTTAATAGGTTTTTTATTGTTTTATATTGCGCTGGACTCGGTCGGCCGCGTCTCGCTGCGGACAGCGGGATATTGGGTTCCATTTTATTAGTTAGAAGCTACATACATACACCCACATAGCACTAAGGATTGCCAGGCTTAAATAATAATATAATATGCCCTTTGTACTACCTGCCATATTTTTTGTATCTGTACTTGTGTTCTCTGGTGTGCAATTAAGAGTTTTGTAGGTATTGTATTGTATGCATGGACAAATTCACACAGCGCCATGTAGCCTCAAAGTAAGCGAAGCTTGTGTTATGGGTGTTAAATAACTGATAAACTACTAATATACCTCTTTTTTGTACTTACGTATTATTCGTATTACACCCAGACCCGTAACAGAAATTCATCATTTAAATTTCTGCTCGGCCCGGAATCGAACCCAGGAACTCTGCGTGGCGACCGGCATGTTAACCATCTGAGCCACTCAGTCACAAAGTGGCAGTGGACAGGGCACATAGCTCGAAGAACAGATGGCCATTGGGTCAGTAACATTCTCGAGTGGCGACCACGTACCGGAAGACACAGAGGAGGTAGGCCTCCCACAAGGTGGACCGACGACCTGATAAAGATCGCAGGTGCCAGCTGGATGCGTAAGACACAGGACCGGCCTTTGTGGAGATCTCTGGGGGAGGCCTATGCCCAGCAGTGGGCGTCCTTCGGCTGATATGATGATGATGGAATAATTGTAAAGCGATCCTTAAGATTACTCATCATCTATGAAATATATTTTATTAAAAATACGATTTATTTTATTATTATTTCCCTATGTACTATAAGTTCATAGCTACTGAATCCGAAAATACTGTATTTGATCTTAAGTTGGCAACCTAAGACTAACAAAAAAAAACTAACGCGCATTGATTCGCCAAGTAATCGCGAACTGAGACGAGCCCGAAAGCTGTTTTACCTCGGCAATTGTCTACAAATTAGTCTTTGCTTTCATAAGATTAGAGCGAGATATCGCGCGTAATGAGATTAGTGCTCTCTCTCGCACTTAGTACGCACAGGGCCGTATTAGGAAGTAAAAAGCTGAGTGATGATTCAAGGAGATTGTTGTAATATATATTAGATGGACCCGTCGCGGCTCACTCCTACCCTACATTACACTACGCTTACTCCTACCCTGCCCTACCCTACACCTACTTCACCCCTACCTACTTATAAACCTTCCTCTTGAATCACTCAATCTACTTTTTCACTCTAGCCTTAAAGGCATCCAGTTTTATACTATGTAAAGCTCGTATACCGCCACCTTGGAACAAAATTGGTCGCGAACTGTGCGGTTCCAAAGGACTTTTGGAACCGCACAGAACACTAAAACTGTGGAATAAGCTCCCTGCACGGCTAGCTCAAGTGTGCCCGCGACATAACGCGCGCCTCGAGAGAGCCATTGTTTCCTTCTGCCAATACTAAGGTGAAAGAGACAGCAGTATCCATATTTTTCAAGAGCTATATTTATTTATGTCACGCCTTCGGGCTTTCGCTATTTTTTGTGCTAGACATGCTGGGGTATAACTCCCGTGTTACTTTGTTTTTCACCCCTATATTGAAGAACTTTATGTTGTACTCTTCAGGGAAATTCCAGCACGACTAGCACAAATATGATCTCGCGCGCGATAAGTGAGAAAAGCCGTGACGTAGATATTGCTGTCTCTTTCACCTTAGTATTGGCAGAAGGAAACAAATGCTCTATCACGGGCATAGTTGTGCTAGCCATGGAGGTACGGCAAACATCCGTAGGCTGAAGTAACTGCTTTTTTATGTTATACGGCAAACCAACAGGCCATTAGGCCACCTGATGGAAAGTGGTCACCACCGCCTATGGACATCAGAAACACCTGGGGCGCTAATAATGCGTTGCTCGACTCTGCAGAGACCTCTGGAACGATCCCATGTCATAGTCCAAAGGAAGCACTGGCTGGGAACTCATTCTACATCCGAACCGTGCGAGCGAGAAACGTTCTTTCGCACCTTCGCTTGGTGACCAACAGAGGCGTTTACGTAGTGGCGATATACCATCATACAGGCTGCAAGCTTCTTTGCCACTCCATTGGTTTAAAAAAAACTAGTAAATAGTAGCCCAAGTCCGTCCCCACCCGCACCGGCAGCAGTGTCCGCGCTGATTAACTAGTCTTTACTTCATTACTACTCCGTTAGAGCCTCGGTGGCTGGGCGGTTGAGTATCATATTCATATTAATTTATTTAGTAAATATTTTACACCGTCATATAGTTATCCGACTCGTAAGCAAGGAGGTACCGGGTTCAAATCCCGCTGCGGCAATGTATGAATGACTCTTTTCTGAGTTATGTACATTAGTTGAATTCTAACCGATGCTCTTACGGCGAGGGTAAACATCGTGATGAAACCTGCAAATTCAGGCACCTGAATTTGTAACCATGATCCAATCTGGTCAAGTTCCCTTGGTAGCAGGGTCAAAAACATTGAAAATATGTATGTGTCGCAGCCGGATGGTTAAATTAGCCGGTTAACTAAACGGCTAGCTTTTTGTACAATTATTTAGTTGAAAATTTGCCAGTTTCATAAGATTTTAAAGTGATGTTGAAACAACGATATAGCCTCGAGTTTACGCAGCTCTTCCACACATTGTTCCAATGCTAACCTACCCACAATAACTTCAAAGTATAATAATAGTTTGTATTAGGTTTCTATTCGGTTAGTTTAGGTTAGCATTATGACAATGAATGGAAGAGCTCCGTAAACTCGAGGCAATATCGTTCATTTGACTTTACTTTCAAAGTTCATGAATTTGGCCAATTTTCAATTAAATAACTGCTTAAATAGCTAGCCGTTTAATCAACCGGCTAATTTAACCATTTGGCTGCGACATATACATTCGGAACAAACGTACATTTACTTTCATCGTGGAAAGTAAATTAAATTAATAATACTAGCAACAATAATAATAATGTCATGAGAATATAATAAAGTACCTACAATACAAAATTAACAGTAACAAATTAACTACCCAAAAAGGTTGCCTGGAAGAAATCGCTTTAAGCGATAAGGCCGCCTGTTGCTTCTCCTGCTGTTAATTTAAGTTACCCATTGTATTTATTTTATTTATTTATTTATTAATCCTTACAATATTTCGTACATTGTCTTACTTATATTTACCCTGCCAAACTGCATAACAGTTTGTTGGCAATGGTGTTTCTCTCGTAATACAATCCGGATAACGCTTACAACTGGTTAACAAATTCATCACTTAGTTTTACTTACACAACCAACCTGTAATCCCGTGCATACACAATAAGTGGAGCCATACAGATAGTTCATTACATACTCATATACTACACCACTATACACCCCGGGACGGGTCCCAAGGTATACAACGGTGCAACACATGACTATGAACACCGTGCGACGGTTGCTCATTGGGTGGACCCAACGAGCAACCGGCACACAGCACTGCATAGGTACAAATCTGTGAATGTCTTTAACTCACACAAGCAACCCATATGAGCTAGTCTTGAGCATATATAATAATAAATAGAGCCATACAGATAGATCACTACATACCCATATATTACACCACTATACACCCCGGGACGGGTCCCAAGGTATACAACGGTGCAACACACAAGCATGAATACCGTGCGACGGCTGCTCATTGGGTGGGCCCAACGAGCAACCGCCACACAGCACCACGCAGATACACCTCTGTACATGTCTTTTACTTACACAACCAACCCACATGAGCTAATCTTGTGCATATACAATAAGTGGAGCCTATAAAATAATAAATGCAGAATGCATACATAACAAATGGAGCCATACAGATAGTTCATAACATACCCATATATTACACCACTATACACCCCGGGACGGGTCCCAAGGTATACAACGGTGCAACACACGAGCATGAATACCGTGCGCCGGTTGCTCATTGGGTGGGCCCAACAAGCAACCGCCACACAGCATGAACACATCAGCTAATCTTGTGCATATACAATAAGTGGAGCCCATAAAATAATAAATGCAGGATGCATACACAACAAATGAAGCCACACAGATAGTTCATTACATACCTATATATTACACCACTATACACCCCGGGACGGGTCCCAAGGTATACAACGGTGCAACACATGATCATGAACATGAATACGTGCGACGGCTGCTCAATGGGTCCACCCACTTGGGTAGACCCATTGAGCAACCGCCACACAACACTACGTACACAACCGCCACACAGCATACACACATGAGCTAATCTTGTGCATATACAATAAGTGGAGCCTATAAAATAATAAATGCAGAATGCATACATAAAAATGGAGCCATACAGATAGTTCATAACATATCCATATATTACACCACTATACACCCCGAGATGGGTCCCAAGGTATACAACGGTGCAACACACGAGCATGATTACCGTGCGCCGGTTGCTCATTGGGTGGGCCCAACAAGCAACCGCCACACAGCATAACGGTGCGACACATAAGTATGAATACGTGCGACGGTTGCTCAATGGGTCCACCCACTTGGGTAGACCCATTGAGCAACCGCCACACAACACTACGTACACATCTGCAAGTGCCTTTTCAACTTTTTCTTGAACACTGGCTTCGACAATTGCTCACTGCATAGTTCCCTTGGCAGATCATTAGTTAATTTGGGTATCAAATAGGCTCTAGTTCTTTCCCCATATTGGTTCAGTCTGTCTGGGATGATTAATCTCTTATCGGCTACCGCTCTCGTGTAATAAGGTTGAGTCACCAGTATCTTAAATTTATCACAATTGAATTGTTCCAACAGTAACTGCAGTACCACTCTTTGATGAACCTGCAATACTTCGACATGCGGAAAAAGGTTATCGTAGTTTCCCCTACAAGCATCCTTAATTTTCTTGCTTACCAGAAATTTAACAAAACGAATTTGCAACTCCTTTATCTTATCCAAATATGTTTTAAATGTGCGTCCATAGGAGCTCAGCCCGTAAGATAACAATGCCTCTGCCATCGCAAAATAGAGGATATATAAAACTTCTCTGCTAACAATCGGGTTTAAGTAGTAAAACTTTCCCAGTAGCAATCTTAGCTTATTACATACAATAGCTATGTGTGTTTTCCACGTAAAGTGATTATCAATAGTCAATCCCAGGTACTTATAACTACTAACCGCCTCAATCTGTTTACATATACAGTCCGTCATCCCCTTGTGTAAGCAGTCGTATCCATGCCCAACAATATATGGAGTGCCTCCCCTCTTATTGTATGTCGAGTGTATATGCATGCATTTTGTCTTACTGAGGTTGATTATTATGCCGTTATCGTGAGCCCATTTAGTCAGATTGTTGAAATCTGCTTGAAGTCTCTCGTTCACAGAGTCTACATTATCCCCTGAGCAAACCAAACAAGTATCATCTGCATACATATACACTCGGCACCACTGGAGGACTCTGCTCATACTGTTTACGTGCATTAGATAGGCGACAGGCCCGCACACTGAGCCCGTCGGTACTCCGTACGCGATCGCCGCGCTCTCGCCCTCACTACCGCTGATTACAGTTCGCATCTGCCTGCCGCTTAGGTATGCCGCGAACCAACTGTTTAGTGGGCCACGGATACCACACTCGTCCATGGCACAGAGGAGCAGGTCGTGGTCCAGAGTATCAAACGCCTTTTTGAAGTCTATAAACAGGACCACCACCTGCTCCCGTTTATTTAGACACCCATTGATATCATCGGTAAAGTCGGAGAGCGCCGTAGCAGTACTGCGTGACCTACGGAAGCCGTGCTGCACATCACTTAGTATATGATTATTTTCTAAGAAAGTGCTAACTTGTCCTGTTACCGCTTTCTCAGTTACCTTGTTTACCACTGATAGAATAGCAACAGGCCTGTAATTACTGTAATCCAAGTGGTTTCCCTGCTTAAAAATAGGTCGGATCAATGCCGTCTTCAGTTGTGATGGGTAAACACTACCCTTAATACATAAATTAATAAATTTGGCAATTATAGGGCTAATTTTTTCTTTAACATAAATAAGGTCCGTGACTCTTATTTTATCTGCTCCGGGCGATTTATCTAGACTTAGTTTATTTATCTCTTTCAGCACATCCTGAGAGGTTACACTTTTAAATCGTATGGATACGTTACTTTCTTTTACATATTGCTGTCGATCTAGCAATTTCAGTGGGCACTTATGCTTCATAATGTGTATTTCTTCTGTAAACATTTTCGAGAACTTAGAGGCTACATTCTCAATGCTATCTGTTTTCCCTAAATACTTAATAATAACTTCATCAATGTTCGGTTTCTTTTCTCCTAACCATTCATTAATTAAGGACCACATTTTTCTATAGTCTGTCTTACAGCTGACAAGCATGTCACGTCTATACTTATTTCTGGCAGTATTTATACTTTTATTTACCTTGTTTCTGTACCTTGTATATTGTAGTCTTTTATTCATATCACTAGGGGCTTCTTTCCACATTTTAAATAACCTATCCCTTTTACTTATCATATTAGTTAGTTCACGCGTTATCCATGCCTTAGGTTGGCGCCTATTCCTATCTTTAATTGAATTATGTATTGTATATATACTTTTATATATACTTTTGATTGTGCAATAAAGCGTTATTCAATTACACAGTAGTAATGTCAATGTCAAAATGTCAATAAACAAAATATTACCACAGGTAATTTGCTAGAATCGGTTAGCAAACAAAACAGATTCTGCAACTAGTTTATCTCAAATCCATTCCCAGTTTAGCGCCATCAAAGTTCCTTCTGTTCATCAACCGCTGTTCTTGGAAGCTATCAAAGTGGAGACAAGAGTCCAATCAGGGTAGTCAGGGACTGGCCGGGGCAAGCTGTGCCCCGCCTCTCCACCGGTCAGTGGGACACAGAGCAGAGAATTCAGTAAACAGCTTTTTTTTATTATTACAATTTTACAAAGCGCCAGCTAGCCCCAAAGTAAGCGACGCTTGTGTTTTGGGTGCCAGATAACGGATAGACTAGGTACATACATTTTTTTTAATGTATACTTATGATACATACTACACCCAGACCCGTAACAGAAATAAAAATTCATCATTTCACTTTCTACCCGGCCGGGAAACGAACCCGTGACCTCTGCGTGGCGACCGGCATGGCAACTGAACCACTCAGGTCGTCCACCACCATAGTCACTTTAAATCAAATCAAATAGTTTATTTGCAAGAATACAGTAGTTGATAATACAGTTCTTAACATTAATACAGTGGTAGGTATTCAACTTGCATGCAAGTGTGCAAACATTGTGAATCTAAATCATTTGCCTGTCTAACTTTAAAGTATAGGTACTCTTTAACACTATAGAAAGAATGGTGGAGCAACCAAGCAGTCAATTCAGATTTGAATGAGTTCCCAGTCAACAACTTCAAGTCTTCAGGTAGATGATTATACATATAGAGCTACACACATGTGGCCAATATTCCTCTTATATATATATATATATCTTTGTAAGCAGTGGGCTGATATAACTAATTCATAATTTTCGGCGTAGTTTCTCTCTGTCTAACTTCCTATAACGTTGGATGCAAAAAAAACACAAACATCCTTGATGTACATACATGGAAGTGGTAAAATATTATGTCTTTTAAACAGAGGTTTGCAACTATCGTCATATTTGACACCACAAATAGCCCGTATACACGTTTTTTGCACTTCAAAAGCTTTTTCCACGTCAACTGAGTTGCCCCAAAGCATCAATCCGTAACTCTGAACCGAAGACACGTAACCGTGGTAGGCTAATTTTGGTTTTGATACTGTTTTTTATGCTATTCAGCGACAAACGAGCAGACACCCCACTTGATGGGAAATGGTAATTGTCGCCCATAACATCTACAATGGATACATTTAGGTTGCTGGTAACAAAAAATAATATTATTATGATAAATAATGATAATGATGATATTAAATGCTATTGTCTGGGATTATAAGGTTAGTTATAACCGGATGAGTATGCATATGATTTTTTTTACCAAGTGGCAAACATGCTACGGGCCATAATAAGCGGTACACCCGTCATCTTGGCGTTATTGTCCCAGTTATGCTCTCGAGCGCGAGGGTCCGGGGTCCGCCCTGACCATGATCCTGGATTTGGCAGGTCAGGTTGTTACGGTAGAGCGACTGCCTTATGATCTCCGTGATTCTGTTAACAGGGGATCCTGGCCAGATTGAATAATGGTTACACATTCAGGTACGTGAATGTGCAGGTTTCAATGTTTTCTTAACAACCAATGACACAAGAGAAATGTTTCTGATACGATCGCTCAGGCATAAACTCAGATATCGTAAATTTTTGCCATGAAGGTAGCAAGCACACTTACCGAAATCTGCGGGCATGTCCACGGGTCCACGGGTTCGAAAGAACCTTTCTCGTACGATTCCGATATATATTCTCTTTAGAGGCCCCGAAGATCTAGCGCCCTCCTTCAAAGAATTATGATTCATGTCATTTGTAGACATTAGCACCAAAGTTAGACAGTATAAACCGACTAATTTTAAATGGTGTACAATAACGAAGGCGGCATATAGAGGTTATGGACTACTCAATAGCGTCAAGTTATATTTTCTCTATATAGTTTATTTTTATCAGTTAAATAAATTAAGTATGCTCATTTTTCTGCAATTTGTCAAAGTAACCTGAAATCGTAGTACCCCGTGGTATTGCAAACGTCCATAGACTGCGGTGACTGCTTACCATCAGGCGGACTGTAAGCTTGTTTGCCAACTCAGGCCTGATTTTACAATCCTCAAATAAAACAAATCAGTCTGATAAGTTATTGTGTGACTAAAATGAAATTGTATCATTACTTCGTATATATGTGAAGGATTATAGATTGCTTTAATTTTGCAGTATATTACTATATTGGGCAGATAAATTTTATTCGATAATTGAAAAATCGACCCTTAGTGGTATAAAACAAAATGTTGACAGGCCGGGTATACCTGCCCTGTGGCCGCCCCAAGACGCAGGTGACCGCGCGCTTCCACTAACTGACTTACCGACTTCAGATGGCCGGTTAACACTTAAGGGAGTTCGGGTTTAGCAATCGCTTGGCTAGGATTTGCTTCGAGGGATGTCGGAATTCTGTTGGGAACAGGTTGTGTATAGAGTTAAATGATAGGTATATTTTATTTAGGTACATTATTTCTGCCTGACATTGTCGGGCACGGTCCGGTCGTGGTTGGCATGGGGTGGGTTTGCTGCGGCCATGGGGAGGCCAGTGTGTCACTGTGTGCTTCCTTCCTATTTTAGTACCTCCCTTATTATTGACGATTGAAAGAGATATTTAATGTCCTAATCAATAAAGAAATGTTGTGTTTGAGTTTGGTAAACTACATACCTATGTATGTGTGAAACTCTTTATTGCAATAACATAGAACATTACAAAAGAAAACACTTACAAAGCAAAGGCGAGCTTATCCCACAACGGGATCTCTTCTAGCCTAACCTTAGACAAACCAAAAAGAGCTTTAGCGGGCGGCAGAGGCAATAATAGTACCTTACTTTAAAAATAACCAGCCTTAATTTAGATATATTAAAAGAGACCAGTAAAACATATCAGTAAGTACATAAATATGTAATCTATAAATATAAATTACCCATAAACATATGTTCATATAATAAATATTTACATATACATATACATATATACATATACTAGCTGACCCGGCAAACGTTGTTTTGCCATATAAATAATTTCCTAGAGGATTGTATGTATTTTTGTATGTTGTATCATAAAAAAATTAAAACTAAATTTTTTTCTAAAAAATAAAAAATAAAATTTAGGGGTGGACTACCCCTAACATTTAGGGGGATGAAAAATAGATGTTGGCCGATTCTCATAGATACCGGATAAGCACAAAAAGTTTCATCAAAATCGGTCAAGCCGTTTCGGAGGAGTATGGCAACGAAAACTGTGACACGAGAATTTTATATATTAGATGTAGGCTCTATCATCTATTACATTAAACTCTTATTTAACTTCATAATTCTTACTTGGACTTCGCCTATGTACCCAAAGAGATTGGAAAGTTACCTTCATGGTTTGTATACTTGTATACCTTCTGGTCTATTTGACGTTTGACCATTTTTATTCCGTGACGAAAATAGATGGGTGTTATAAGGTAGCTCTGCGTATCTGTGATGGACCGATTTCGATGAGCTTTTCTTTATTGGAAAGGTAGTTTAATTGAAATGGTTCTTAGCTTTGTTTTAATAAAATCGGTTCCGTAGTATAGAAAATATTTGAATATATGTAAACTTGGTCGAAAGAAATAGGATGCAGACTATTGTAGACTGCATTCTGGAATTTCTTGTTATTCACTAGCGCAGGTTCTTCTTCAAACACGTGGCGTAATATTTGGCTTCGAGTAGGATTCCAACACAATCTGAATGCCTTCAAGGCTAGAGTGAATAGGCTGTTCCTAGACAGGCATGCTCCATCGTCGCTTACCACCAGCTAAGATGGCGGTCATATGCCTGGCTTTCTCTCCTGATGAAAACGCAGCCTAATGGGTGAAGTATTTAGATATGTACTTATAGCTTTAGTATTCATTTATAATACCTATGTTATAATTAGCGGCTCGGCACTTAATGCAATACGAATAAATAAATAAACGCCTGAATAATTCAAATTAAAAAATATTACGTAATCTGCGTAATATTTTATTTTATATTATACGGCGGACAAACAGACAAGCGGACCTGATGGAAAGTGGCATTAACAGTTAGATGCCGTTAATTTTTTTTATTATTGTTGTTTGTTTTTTTGTTTTTATTATTATTATTTGACCGCCTGGTGGTAAGTAACGATGCAGCCCATTAAGGAGCATGCCGCACACTCGCGGGTGCGTTCCATTCCTTGGCCTTACGCATTATAAAGGTTGAACTAAAGCGGCGCGTGCTCATCAAAAGCCAAGGTAGCGTGCAAAACGCGAGAACCAGGTGGTTGTAGTTGCACTGATTAATGCACCTACAGTATTTATTTCGAGTGACCCCATTCAAATATATGAGCTATTACAGCTACCTGCTATCACCGAGTATACCTATGTTTTGTTTTTGTTGTAACAACTACCCTCATGTAATGGGCTGCCTGCGCAGCGGAATAATGTCATAATGTAGACTACATACCTATTGAATTGTTTACAGATGGAACTTGGAGTTATGTTATGATGCAATGTCACTGTATTTTCATATCTACTGGTGAAAACTTGTAAATGGCTGTGTATTACCCATTTATCTAACAATTTAATGTAACCTATTTTAGCTGTAAGTTTTCCTAATAAAATAAAATAAAAAATAAAATAAAATAAAATAAAAAATAGCAAATTGAAAGTTATGCAGTCATTGCATAAAGCAAAATCGTACAAAAACACAAAGTCATAATTATAGAAAAAAACTCTAAAGTGTTTTTGGGATAACAATGTAGATAAAGAAAGAGATATGGAGGGCACGCGTCACCAAAATTGAGTGCAATTTGGTTAGAGATACAATCAGCAGTTTCGCTAAATATGGAGATATACACTTTCATCTTCTGCTATCCGGATACCATCGATAAATGGGAAAAAAAGTATGGACGTGAATTTGTTTAATGACGAGCTATGGACTATCTGATTTGGGTGTAGGTATTCAGTTTAAGAGCTTTTAACCTCCGACGGATAAATAAATAAATAAATAATCCATTTATTTCTCCACAACAACGTATACATAATATTTTTATGTTTTATGAAACTAGGTACATTATTAACATGTTGGATACGGATACATATTTGTGGCGACTGGCGCCTGAACTAGGGAAACCTGTGCTACAGGTCACCAGGTCTCCACCCCAGAGCAAACTATCTTATTATTATAGAGAACAATTCCAAATATGCAAAATAGAAACAGGAAGTATATCCATTTGATAGAAGATATTTTGTAAACTATAAACAATGAGTAAGCTATTTACAACTTTGTACTCCATCAAATGAGGAGAAAAATAATAATATATATAATATAAAAATATAAAATAAATATAAAGCGGAGTGTCATCAGTTTGACGTGTGTATCTATGGCACTGTGGCGGTGTGTGTCTGTTTGTGGCATCTTAGCTCCCGAACGGATGGACCGATTTGGATGCGGCTTTCTTTATTTGTAAGCCAGTTTAATCGAGGTGGTTCAGAGCTTTGTTTCATTAAAATCGGTTAAGCAGTTTAGAAAATATTAGGAGGTTATCCGATTATACCTTTTCTATCGATTATCAATATCTACTTGTCAAATGGTACCTCAATGTTTTTATCGAATGATCTCCCCAGAAACACCAAGACATATAACGTAACGTCAAACAAAACAATCAAACTTTAGAACACGTTTTACTTGACTATGCTATTAAGCGCATCAAATGGCTACTTTATTTGATTCGGTTGTTGTGAAAGCATGGTTATTGGTTAGTCACGACAGAAAATAATAAATAAAAGCCTTCCGTCGTTATTATCTTATTCCTTCATATGACGACCTGAGTGGTTTAGTTGGTTAGCCGGTCTGCAGAGGTCCCGGGTTCGATTTCCAGCCGAGCAGAAGAATTTTAATTTCTTCTACGGGTCTGGGTGTTATATGTAGAACTAGTGAACCCTTACTTACCATTTTTCTCGTACCTACCCTTTTTTCTTGTAAAACACTACCCCTATTTCTTGATCACTCTATCTATTGTTGAAAACCGCTTAAGTGTTACATAGCTGATAACCTACTTATATAATTTTAAATATATACTTATCTTAGCGGACCTACGCGTACTAAGCGGACCCTGGGCCCTCGCGTGCCGCGCGGGGGCGCAACCGGGACACAACGCCAAGATAATGATGATGAGGATGATAAAATTAACATACCTGTTAGGTTATTTCTTTCGTAGACTAGAGTTCTGCTCCATAGATCTCAAGATTAATTGGCCGTGTAAAGTAACAAGGTTCACATTCAAAATGAACGTACAGCTTTACCCATTCTTCTTTTGATCTTTTCTTGCAAACGAGTTGTTCAACAAAAAATTGTTTTCCAAATAATTTGCAAACTTTGGTCAAAACCTTGGCCGTAAGGCACTCGAGTGCGTCAGAGTGAATGACAACGTAAGTGTCCATAAAGAGATTAAACCCTTGAAATATGGTAACTGTGAATGCGTTATAATCCTTTCTGTTGATCAATGAATGAGTTAATCCCTTCAACCGAAGCGAGGGATTCCGCAAAATTGGAATTATGTCATTGCTCATTTCTGTCAATACTAACCTTGATACATCGAATATAAAACTATCCGCACAAAAGGATTTCAAAACCCAAAGAAATTTAAACTCCGAACACTTTAAATCCCAGAAAAAAGGAATCAACAAAAACAACACTGGCCCTCAAGACGGTAATCACATTAAAAGAAAAAAGTACATTAGAAGAAGAAAAAAGTGGCCAGCATTAAATGCGTTGACCAGCTGTTATTCTAAAGAGGGTCGGTTAAAAGCGCCAATTAAGTAGTGAAACGTCGAGTTTACACGTAAATATATCGATGGCTAGGGAGCACTCAACGGCACTTCGTATGGGGAATTAGCATCACTAATGAGAGTAGAGGAAAGACCCACCAGCGTAGCGAGACCTCCGGTTCAGCTTTCATTGGAATCTCTTTTTGTCAGATCGGTACCATATTGAAACAATCTTGACAATGAGGTCTGACAATTTGTTTGTTGGGTGGATTTTACATTTGGTGGACTTTCGTAGCTTTGTTTTCTGAATTGCTAGGACTAGCATTGAGCATTGAATACCTAATTTGTTCCATATTTTAAAATGACTCTAAAGTATTTAAAAACAGTTCAACCAGTCTCCGGTCCACAGCAGAATACCTTAGTCAACCTCGCTTTGGCAACGGTATTAAGAGGCACACACTAACGTCGAGTACAAAGTACGAAACGGTCACCATTATACAATGCGAGTATTGCTTAACCTCGGTTATCAGTCTCGCAAGCATGCTGCCATATATTTCCACAAGTCGATTGTTGATGAAATTTGCTCTGACAGTAATGTAGGGTATTAGAAGAGTACAGTAAAGAACAATTGGATAGTTGGTCTTCTTCTTATCGAGTCGATAGATTAAACTCAGACGTACACTTTATTCGCCCAGTATTCGGCGATGGATAGTTGCTACCTCAATGCGAGAGGCCCAGCTAAACTGGCTCGGTCCATTTTCGGGTACTTTTGAGTGGACAGCCTCTAATTTGCGGGGGCTATTATGACCCGTGATGGATTGGATGACTCGGCGCATATTTGTTTTCGCTTTTTGTCGACGCGCCAATGCGATGGGGCGCGCGATATAGTTATACTATTTGGTAATCTCGCTCCTGTTACAGTTGGTACTGTGATGGTGTGTGTGGTGAGTTGATTTGGTTCTGTAGAATCAAGTAAAGTTCCAAGTAAGAAAGTGGTATAAGATCCGATAATAGAATATCTTCCTTTATCTGTTATTTAAAAAAAGAATATTACTCAAGCAGTAAAGTTCTCGAGTGGCGACCACGTACCGGTAGACGCAGCGTGGGTCCTACAAGGTGGACCGACGACCTGGTAAGGATCGCAGGTACCAGCTGGATGCGGAAAGCACAGGACCGGCCTTTGTGGAGATCTCTGGGGGAGGCCTATGCCCAATAGTGGGCGTCTTCTGGCTGATATAATGATCATCATCATATCAGTAAGAAAAAAATATATGGGTTGCTTACTCTCACCCTGGTCTTTCTATGAGGTTGCCATGGTGACAATCTACTCTCATCTGTTATTTAATAGAGTTATATTTCTTTCCCGTATCCACCAAAATATGGTTACTTAGGTAAAACTTAGTTAGAACGGAAATTTTGCTGAACATTCATAAATTAATTTTCATTCTTTTATTTCATGAATGATCACCGATATTTCCATTCTGACCAAGTTTTGCCTTGGTAACCATATATTAATAACGGAAGATATTACTATGGCCGGATCTCCATAAGGTTTTTGGGCGCCGAGACGATAATGGTACCAGTAAACAAGCTTCAAACTGTGCAACTGAGTACTTATATGTTAGACAGCGTAAAACAAAATAGGCCAAGTCAATGCCAGAAATCAGGGCGGACCACGGACATACCCTAGATAATTAAGTTATGTCCATCATTATGTTGCCCATAATAATTATGATAAAAGCGCTCAATGGCTTTAAAGTTGCTTATTGACGCCACAAGGTCCTAATAATAAACTACACCCGAGTTTGTATCAAAACAATGAAACACACCGAAAACAAAACAAATCGAAAAGGTACCTCGCGTGTATAACCCGTTTAATATAATAATACACTCGAGTTACTAGAAATAGAATCCAACATTAAGCATCTCTCTTGTTGCCACAGTTCGCATTCCCATAAAATATGATGAGCAGATTGCTCAAATAACCTATCCTGCGAAGAACACTCGCAGTAGGGCGAGGGCACAAGTGCAAAAGAATGCAATTTAGCCTTGAAGTTACCTCTGTCTGATTAAAATAAAAATAAATAATTTGACGCTCGCATAGTGCTGATCGCCAAGTATTGTCAGTTGGGATTAGGGTTGCCAACTTTTTTTAGACCAAATATAGTATTTTCGGGTTTAGAAGCCATAAAAATATAGTAGGTAGGAAATTAATCAAAAAATATATATTAGGTTTTTTTAATTCAATGTTCGTACCTATATTTTTTTCCTAAATGTATATTTTCTACTACATTGAGCTTCATAGCTGTTTTGTTTTGTTTGACTTGAGTTTGTTGTCACGTCATACAAATGTCAAGGCTCAAGATCGTTCTGAAATATTCGATTTGCATCAGGAAATTTTTTCTTTTGAGGATTTTCCGTTCCGTTTTGCGGTAAGTAGTAATGTTGTGCTAATTAAATATAGTCGTTTCGCTTACTATATTTTAATTTTTAATTTATAGTAGGTAGACTCCTAATATAGTAGGATACTATATAATACAGTAGGGTTGGCAACCCTAGTTGGGACTCTGTGCGTTCGCATGCCTCAGACCTCATAGCAACATTTCTGAATACAGGTGTAACTACAGATAGACTGCAAAAGGGACAACAGCCCCAAAGGGATAAGGGGGAAGGGAAAGGGGAAAGGGGAGAGTCGGCGAGGATAAGCCTATTAATCGTTAATAAACCTTTCAAAGGGATGATCGGAGGCGGACTGCGATGGCCTCTTAATTATTTTCCTTATTAATTACGCTGTAATTGCAGCGCTTTGTTGGCGAATGGCGGATGCGAAGTTGATGGGGTTCATGAGGATGCTGCTCAGTCGATTAGGTTTTAAGAGAGGTAGGCATGCGCTTATTACATTAGACTAAATTCAGGCACGACTAATGATAATGGAATGGAATATTTTTATTGCGTAAAATGTGGTATACAATAGGTTCCTAATTAATATTTTTGGTTCATACATTTTTGGTTCATCTGGCATGTAATAATTTAATTCACATTGATAACGTAAAAATAGTAATATGTCAGTTTCAATAATTAAAAATAACTAATAATCGAATAAAATAAAAATGTGATTAAAGAATAAAATAACTTGACATAAAATAAAAAATTAAATAATATGTCATTATACTTTTTACATTGTACTAAATGATTCACTTCTGAATTGAGCCAAGTGTAATCGCGATTAGCAAGTTGGGATTTTAAATTTAGAAGAAAGTAGGGTTTCTCAATTTAGAAGCGTAATTAAAAACGCATTTAAGAAGGTATAATTTAATTCAGATGATTCGACAGAAACTCATTTTCGGCGGGAAATCCACTTAACTGTGTGAGTTTTATCTTGTACGATTAAGCACACAATTAAGTATGTTTAACATACTATTATGCGCGAGCGCTACCGAGATATTACAACCAAGACAATCGCTTACTTAAAAAAAACATGTTTGGTTTTCATATAAATGTCAAGCAGTGTGTTTCCAAACGCAACATCTAAATAACAAGTAAACAGATCGGCGGGAATTCAGAACTACCGGTGCAATTCCGGTACACGACACGTACGATTTGTTAGGGGTTCAAAAAGTAATCAAGTTTTTATTAACGAAGTTATTCCACGATAATGTCGCGTTACAGGCTCACAACCACACGTAGGGTTGGCTTGGACGACATATTCATAATAAAAAAAATATCCTTGCACAATTAACACAGCGCCATCTAGAATGAAAGTGCAGGTTTTGTCACGATGTTTTCCTTTACCATAAGAGCATCGGTTAGTATTCAACAAATGTACATAACTCAGAAAATAAGAAAACTCACTAACTCAGAAAGAGTAATTGGTACATGACCGCAATGGGATTCGAACCCGCTACCTCTCGCTTGCGAGTCGGATACTTTAACCACTTCACCACTTCTAATTTAAGAGAATTCAATATTACTTAAATAAATTAGTCTCTATTAATCTCTATGCTTCTGTACCTATCCATCTCGTACAAAGCGTTTTACATCCATATTTCTTATGCGCACTGCAAATTACTGGAACTCTCTGCCTGAGTCACTGGTCACCGATACGTATAACCTTGGGGTCTTCAAATCAAGAGTGAATAGGTATCTTCTAGTCATAGTCATAGACATAGACATTGATTTATTGATAAATTGCTTACCATCAGGCAGGCCGCAAGCTTGTTCGCCACCAAAGTGGTATAAAAAAAAAATGTACATGTCACCCATGCTACATCTTCGACCTCATCGTCGCTTTCCATCAGGTGCAAGCCTATTGATAGTAATGTTTTAAAAAAAATGTTTTTTCTACCTATATTTTAGTCCACGCCGCTAAGGGCAGTACCGTCATATAATACCAATATAATTTATATGCAAAAACCTCGATGTAACCCTAGTGACGTCACTGCTTTCGCAGAATTAACACGTATCCCCCTCGCACCCCCCGCGTTGCTCTGTTGACATAATAGGGCTGCGTTTCGCATTTTTTTAGAATTAAATTGTCTATGCCCGTGTGGTGTCCGGCAGAGTAGAATAGCACCAACCCCTTACACTCGTGGGTGTCGGTCAAGGCGACTAACGTTTTCGAGGCAAAAGAGCTAGAGTCACCGTTGCTGGAAAATGGGCAGCAGCGTTTTCCATTGTTATATTTCTAAATGATTAGTTCTCATTTGTTATATTTTTGTTTAACATAGAGTAAACCATTTTTGCACTAGGTTACACTCCAATGGCCAGGGGGCCTGGTGATCTGTAAGACAGGTATTTATTACCTAGTGCGGACAACAGTCTCTCACGCTGGTTTTTTACTATAGGTACTTACGTTAAATTGTTTCTGTTGTACATTTTATCTACCCACCTATGTAAAGAGAAAATATTTTATTTATTTATTATTTATAATAGCACTACGATCTTAAACCCGACTGCCAAGCGTCGAGATCTCCTTTCGTTGAAAAGGCTTTAAGTCCAGCAGTGGACTATTATGAGCTGTAACGGCGGATCAGTATCCGATGAGGCCGAAGCACCTATGAGAGTCATACAGTCCCAGTTACAATAACAGGACACCTCCCCCTGAACATACTACTGTTCACGATAGGAGCTACAGACTACCCTTTGTGCAGGGGATGCCTAGGAGACGAGGAAACTGCGGCCTATGTGGTCCTGCAGTGTGAGGGACTAAAGGACCACAGGGTGAAAGTCGCATTAGGAACGGGGTCTGCTGCTGGGAGCTGGGCTGGCTAAATTAGCATACCTTAACTACGTACAAGGGACCAAGTTTGCATTCAAGTGCGAAAAAAGGAGCCCATTAACCTAAACCTCGTCCAAGAGGTATATTAGAGGTCTTTTCAGAGGCGGGCAACGCATTGGTGACTCCCCTGGTGTTGCTGATGTCCATAGGCGGCGGTGACCACTTTCCATCAGGTGGCCTGCTAGCCTGTTTGATGCCGTAAAACATAAAACAAAAAACCCTAAACCACACTAACGCAGTCCTCAGTATGACTCTCATATGACTAAATGCCTAGCGCGTGCCAGCCCTACCCGATTAACCGCCAGGGTAACCCACTTAATTAATTTTTGTTCAGTCGCTGTCACCGCGTCGCCGCCGACCTCGTCTCTCAGTACAAGAGACAAGCGATATAGCTGCGACTTTTTAAAAGGCCTGTCTGGCTACCATTTCTTTTTTGCCAAAAGAAAATCAAATTCAATTTCTTGATTGTTAAATTTTAGTAATTCAATGAAATATTGGTATAAATCGAAGTCGTATTGGTATAAAAAAACGTGGTATAAAACAAAGTCGCTTCCCGCCGTCTGTCTCTATGTATCTATGTACGCTTAGATCTTTTAAATACACAATTTTATTGCGGTTTTCAACAATAGGTCATCGTCATCATCATCTCATCTCGGCGTTATGTCCGAATGCACTTGGAACCGGCGGCGTTTGATAGTGCACTAATCTCACGTAACACGGAGGCGGAAGCGCTGGCCGTGTGACGTCATTCGCGGTGTTCGGTGACATGCAATGCACCGAACAGAGGGCCTAGTGTGAGTTCCGCTTCGATTTTACTTTACTATCGCGTTTGCGTTTACGTGAAAATTAGTATGGAAAAATATATAGCGCCGCCTAGTGGTACGTAAATAAAGTTTTTTTCTTCATACTAATTTCGACGTAAACGCAAACGCGATAGTTAAGTAAAAATGAAGCGGAACTCACACTAGGCCCTCAGGTCTCATCATCATCACAGCCCATAACAGTCCACTGTAGGACTGAGGGCCTCTCCCACGAAAGGGGACGTTAATGCCCTAATCTCCACGCTTGGCAGGCGGTTTGAAGATCGCAGCTTTGTAAATATAACAAAGAAGAACGCTGCTGTTCATTGTCCAGCCTACGGAGACTCTAGATATTTTGCCTCGAAACCATTAGTCGCCTTGTACGACACCCGCGAGTGTAAGGGGTTGGTGCTATTCTACTCTGCCGGACACCACACGGCCATGGAAAAGCCTTATAAGCTATATATTATATCTTTCCCGGCTTACTGCAGCCGGGGCTTCCCCGCCGGTTCGGGTTTAATTAAGGAATTTTGATTGAGCGCAGATCAAAGTGAATGTTTGTGTAATTACTTGTATTTACTTATGTTGTTATTGCTCTAATGGAACATAATTAATCGGTTCGCCATTAACTAACTAGTGCGTCATTATTTTGTGAGGCTGTGAGTAAGAATATACAAAATGTACAAGAGTGTTTGCACTTTGAAACTAGGTGTCCAGATAGGCTACCTATCATCATCATCATCATCATATAAATAAATAAATAATCTCGGCGTTATGTCCCGGTTGTGCTCCCGCGCGGCACGTGAGGGCCCGGGGTCCGCCTTCCTACTGTTCCTGGCCCACTTCGCTCGGTCTTCGGCATCCTTGGTTGTAAGCTTGTAGGTAGAATACCTAGGTACTAAATTAAACATCAATGTTCAAATAATTAATTGTAGATTTAAATGTAATTTGATTTAAGAGTTCAAAGTTGTCTCCACCGCTTCTTAGATCTCCTTTCAGAGGGTATAAGGTTGGCTGGAAGACTCTATAGACTGGCAATTTTTTTTATTTTGCTTTGTGGTATTAAAGTACGTAGACCTTTGCATGAGGTTGCATGAGGTTAGGTCATACATTATGCAGCCGCAATCACACAAATGTATTACTGCGGTGATACGGTCATGTCACAGTTTAATTTCATAAAAGGATTATTCGCTATAAAGGCTTTTTTTCGTTCAATAATTTTTAATTGTTTCCATTCCATCGGTCGGTTGATGGAATTCTTTTTTACAAGCTTTTTTAATTTGCACTGTTCGTATGCAAGTTGTCCGTCATTTGCAAACCATTTTTCGACCATTTGTTGGTATCCGATTGAGCGGAAACTTGGTATACCTATGTAACTTGGATGACGATGCATTAATATGGTACCGTGGAGCTGGTCTGATGATGGAGTCGGAAGGTGGTCATAGGAACTAATAAACGCAATAAGATAACCCCATCGTGTTTGGGCTCTTTGGAATGACCTTGATGAATAAATAAATCAATAAATAAATAAAAATCGTTTATTACATCTATCTCACACATGGCACAGTACATTAGGTTATAATACAGCTTACAAGAAACTTCGTTATATCGTTCGTGATGAGTAGGTACTATACTACTATTTTTAACCTAATCTATTTTAAGAAGAAATATTTTGTTAATTTATATTGTAGAAATTGCCAAATAAATATTATGTATATGTCTATGTCTATGTCTATACCGCGCGATATTGTAGCTTATTTTCCATTTGAGAAATTTATGATAACAAAAAAAAATATTTGCGAACTTTTTGTACTTAGTGTTTCGGTGGTTACAAATTATTCAATGTGCAAATTATCGATCACACTAAATAATCATCTTGGCGTTAATGTCCCTGTTGTTCTCTCGGGCCCTCCCGTGCTCCGCCTTGACCATGATCCAGGATTTGATTGATCAGGTAATTACAGTGTAGCGCCACTATCTGACCTCCGTGACCCTGTTAACAAAGTAACGTGACACACCTGATACACAGTTACACATTCAGGCCACTAAATGTGCAAGTCTCTTCATTTCATTTCATGTTTTTCTTTACCGTAAGAGAAGAGATTAGTGTTACTTTAATGTACATAACTTTAAAAAGCAGGGCCGGATTTAGAGGTCCAGAGGCCTCGGGGCTACGAAGGAGCGGAGGCCCCCTCGCCCCAAATTATTTTCCAAATAAAGTGAACAATTTTTTAAGTCGAGTTTTTCAATAAATAATTTATTGTGAATTTATTGAAAAAAAAAATATCAAAGGAAAATATGTTTACTAGTGTTTACTAATTGGACATTTGAAAGATTTTTTTTTCCGAAGTCTATTGTGGGGGCCCCCCGTTTGTGGAGGCCCCGGGGCTTTCGCCCCGGTTGCCCTCCCCTAAATCCGGCCCTGCTAAAAAGAGTCATTGGTAGGTACATGACGACACTGGGGTTCCTTTAACCATGTGGCTACTGATGCTTTCTACCAGATTCTAATAAATTTTTTCTATATCAGAAATCTGCTGACAATACACAACATTCTGGGCTTATTTAGCCGTTAAAATTTTAATAAGCGTCGATTAGGCGTCATCCAACTAGACAAGCCAAAGTTAAACCTACTACTAATTATAGTCAGGTTTTTTACTAATGGAGTTGACATTTTTATTCTCGTAGGTACTTATATTAACCCGGCGACGTGGGGGAGGGTAAAAATGACCCGGCGTGTTTTAGATTACTTATAATTTTGAAGCAGTGAAATCAGTCAGTGTTTCATTCTCAGTAGTTGATTTACTCTAACTAGTTTTGAAACAGACTTCGAGTCGAGGGCCAATCACGCAGGGAACAGCACGATCTCAAAATTGACAAGGGTCATCATGATCCGCCCATGTTTGTTGTACAAAATTGTTCTTCCATTTAATTTTTATTACATTTCTTATGTAGGTAATTTGTATTATTATATGTTTAATCAAATATACTAAAATTGCAAAATATCCTGGTAAAAATATTTTCTTAAACAATACGAAGATATCAAAATAAAATTATAACCTCACCCCCACGTACGTGTAACACGTTTCCAGCCACAAGACACCGGGTTAAAATTAAAGGTACTTACTCGTACAGGAATTTAGTACTTTTAACAATAAACTCATTGGCAATTCCTATCCACCATTCCGATTTCTATTCCTACTCCTTCACTGTTCATGCGGCAGTACTTTGGAATTCTCTTCCGCACGAAGTGCGTGATAGCCAGTCTCTTGCCATTTTCAAAAAGCGTGTAAAAGAGTTTTATCTATCACAGAGTGCTCCTAAGTTATAGATAATGTCTGTATGTAGTATATAGTATCGATATGTATATATGTATGTGTGTATGTATATTTTAGTAGATATTTATGTGTGTAAGTAGAATGAATATACCTACTTATGTATATGCCTATTTAGATAGGTAATATTGTGCACATCCTATCGGCGTCTCATGATCACATCACGCTTCCGAAGGCCTGCTGGAAGAGATTTCTTTTATAAATAAGTAGCGCCTGTTGTGCCATTTATTACTTTGCCTGTTATTTGCTATGTATTTCCTGTGCACAATAAACGGTTAAATAAATAAATGTAAAAAAATATTATTCTCGATAATATATTGCAGTTTTGTATTTAATTGTAACCAAATGTTCAATACAGCAATCTGTAAAACAATGAAACAAATAAATATTTCTATCAAACACCCCTACAATAAAAAGGCCAAACAAACGAACCCCATAGATTGCCCTCCACCTACATTTAAAGCACACAACCCAAAGAGAGCCAAGGAAACATCTAATAATAACTCCGCGCGCGTAATCTCCAAGGAGCTTGACAAACTCCCCTCAAAGGGTAACAAGGGTACGCAACAAGAAAGGTGCTAAAAAGAAAACAAACTACCCAAAATATAATGTGGTTATCATCGAGCGAGCGTCACGTCGGGCCCCGACAATCGACAGTCGCACAAAAGGAGCGCAAGATCGCTTCTACTTCGAAAAAAAAAAACAAATACGGCGCCGTGATTGGCCGCCTCGCTCGTGACGTCACAAAGCCCCGCCCCTTAGCAACCGTCGCTACACCTGAGATGAGTCGCGTGCGAAGAAGACAGACTGATATTGACGGAGCGTCGCTTGTCCGACGAAGTCTCTACGTTCTCCACAAGAGTAAGCTAATTTGTTTTCTAAATGTTGTGCTATAAGGTTGATATTTCTGTGTGCGTGTCGTGTTTATAGGTTATTTCTTAGCGACGCGATGGTCAGTTGGAAAAGCTGTTATTGTTTGGTTACGGGTTAACCGATTTGGTTAAGTTTGTGTTAACAGGCAGATGTCTGCCCCCTCCGCTGCGTTGATTGGCCATGTATTGATTAGTATGATTAATTGGAATTCGAGTTTAGTGAGGCCTGGCTTCCACGTAATTGGTATTTGAGACCCTTTATTGGGACGCTGTTTAATTACTGGAGAAACTAAAGTATCGACGGGACGAGATTGGCTTGAGATCCTGTACTAATAGAAGATACTCACTATATTTGTAGAATTTATTCTAAAAGAAGAAGAGGAGTTATTCCGAAATTACAGATGAGGTATGAAAATTTAAAGTACCAATACTAAACGTCTAACTCAAATCACTAGTAGAAAGAAAACATTCCGTAACCGCCACAGGTTTACAAAGCTTGCAGAAACCAACTAAAAAGAAGGTGCCAAAGACAAAACCGGAGTAAATTGGAGCGCGCAAAAGCGAAATCAAACGGCGAGGCTACTAAGCGTACTCAAAGGGCGTACACTAACAAGTCAGGGGTCACAATCGACCCAATCGGAATGGTAAAAAAACTATTCAAGTCCCAACCTTCCGAACTTCAAATCTCACTCCGACACTCAATAAAGGAACTCCACGGGGAGAATGCTAAAATGCTAATACAACGCTTCTTGCTTCTTACCAAAATCGCGCTTTCAATAGCCAATTTGGCTCCACCCCGAAGCCAGTTGTCGGTGCGCGCAGCGTTCCAAGCGCTGCATTCAGCGATGATTATTACCTGTACTGAGAAGTACGCGTGGTTAGCTTCAGAGATAGATTTGTTAGCAAGATTAGGGGTATAAAAGAATATACAATTTGACTAAACATGGTCCAAAATCTTAGTTGCTGTTGTTTAAGGAGTTTTGTAATCATTGTTTGTAGATAGAGAGTTTGAAATCCAAATTGTAATGTACCAAGAATCAAATACTAATTACTTAACGAATCTTTATTTACTACTTCATTGCCAGTGCTCATCCTGAAAGAGGCGATGTTTCATTGCCCTAAGACACCAAAATCCTAGTCATAAAATCATAAGATTGAAATTTGTAAACGAAAGTTAGAACTTAGGTCCAAAATTGACTCTTAAACGTCACAAATTCATTTTTGACAATCATCGTTAAGCAATTTATAAGAAAATAGTATCCGAATTCAGAAAAACGGCTTTAAAACCCTCACTTATACTGATTTACACCCCGATCAAACCATCTACCGCGATCCAGCGCTGCAGCGCTGCATCACCACCTCCGTATACCGCTTAGCTTATCCCTTCAGTCGTGTCCGGACCGCTGGCCGATATGGCCGCGTCGCATGAACGCTACGACTCGCCCGAGCGAGCCGATTCGGCAAGCCCGCGTTCCCTCCCTCTCTCAGACGATTGCATCCACCACGATGCCTCTCTCTCCCTAACACACCACCATAGCTTAGAAACCCTCAACCGCATGGGGATGTTCTTGCATCAACAGCAATTGGATGCTGTGAAAAGACTCCAGCCGCCAGGACCGAGGCATACGATCGACGCGATTTTGGGACTCAATAGGCGGCAAAGAGAGGAGTGTGAGCCGTCAAGCCCTAACGCTGAGAGCGCCGGTGAGTAGGGTCAAAAATACCCGGTTAACACTTACAGTGTTTGTTGTGGCGACGGATTTTAAATTTATTATTTAGAATTCTACACTTACTGGTCGCGGAATTTATTAGTGTTTTTTTTGGGTGTTTAATGGGTTTTACTCAAGTTTAATTGTGTTGACGGGTTATGACTACTGAAGTTGGTTTCAACTATAATTGTCAAGATTTGATAAAAGAGCCTTAAAAGAAAAGCGATTGTGCCGAAATCACTATTTAAGGAAGAAAATAATTTTCTTGGAAAAGTATTTGTAGAGAATAGAATAGAGTAATTTATTTATCAATAAATTCAATAATATTGATAAAATAAATAATATGGTTAACGGTTATTTAGCGATCCATTTATCTTTGCAATGTAAATTCAAACATTGATGAAATTCTATTTTTCTTTTTGTAAAATATTTAACACTTTTTAGGTAATAAGAAAATATGTCAGTGAACATACAAAAAGAGATTGATAATACAGTCAAAAATACTACGGTTATTTTAAAACAACCGTGTACAACGTGAAATATGGAATCGGTATAATACATTTTTTAAATTTGTTTTATCTCCACCATAAATTAACCGAAAAGTATTATTTACATAAACACTTTCATTTAGGCCTTAAACATTATTTTTGCTTAATTTATAGGTATAATAAGAGATTAACATCGCTCAGTTTTCAAAGTTTAATCCAATACTGTATGTGATTCAGATTAGTTTTATGAATCAAAATTTTAAGTGATGAAACTCCCCGTCTTCTATGTGCTCCCATTTGAAGAAGTCTGTTCCGCCTTTTTTACTTGATCAAAAATCAAGAACTACTAAAAATAAAGTCACACATGGCCCTATTTTTACTTAGTTCCTGCCTTTTGGTTCCGCAAATCACGTACTTTTAACGATGCAGTCCTTCGACAATTTCAATAAATTTATATCTACGATAATTTACGAGCATGGTCCCAGGCTTCTCTACCAGTTCATTAAAGTGGAATCGGAGTACGCAAAAATTCAAATGTTTCTTGTTCGGCTTTTTTATAATCTGTTTGGAGCACCGAAAATTTTGCCAGCAAAATTCTAGGACCACACACAAGTTTTATTGACAGTACTTGCTGCACAGATGTTAAAAAAGCCTGGATGAGTATATATCCGTCTCTGATGCATCAACCAACGGCTATGGACGAGCCTTTTGTAAAAAACAGTTTTGATTATAATTTGTATAACAATTGCTTTATTAATTACATCTAAAAATAAAAAATTCTAACAAATACAACAACGAAATAGACGACAATCCGGAATAAAAATTTACACAATAAATTAATTATAGATAACACTAAATATACATTTATGACAAAGAACCACGCCTGGCCTAAATCATCAAAATAATATTAGCCAAGTGATCAAAGTGAGTGCAAAATCGCCATTCAAGTGACTCTAGACGAATCGCGCGCCGGCGGCACGCCCACTGTACCGCCCGACGGCAGTGTTACCATTATGTTATGTACTGCATTATTATATGCCTACTTATCGCACTTTATATGCTGTGTTAATGCGTAATTGTGCATATATTTTGCGTGTGCGTTAATGGTACAGTTATTACTTGATAATGTTAAGATGGAGTTGGCGTCAAGCAATTTGTAACGTTGCAATTGCCTACCTAGAAAAAGATTTTTTTTTGTTAATGTCAATAGAAAATATTTGAATGGATTAGAGAAAACTTTTTAGGTCCAATGAAAGCACGTAATTATTTATTTTTATTTTGGGTTAGCTAGGCTATTGACCACCATCTGAGCTGCGGCATTGCGGCTGTATATGCAGCATGACTATCTAGGAACAACCTATTCACTCCAGTCTTGAAGGCGTCCAGATTATTATGATCAAGCAATACACTCGCAGGCTCAGTAAAAGAGACAGAGGTCGAATTTACACATTGTAATATATGTTCTGTTCAATTGGCCTGCCTTCCTGCCATTGGAATGCCCGTTTGTGGGTAATCTTTTTACAAATTCAAGTACATATTCAAAAGCTTGAAAATAATTAGGTTATATTGCTTAGGCCCTATTAAGTAGCTTTTCTATATTTGTAATAGGTGTTAACTAGGTGTCGGTTATCCATTTATTTTTCTTAATTTATGGTAGACCTATCCAGTAAGTAGAGCGTTGAAGTAATAATCTAGCCTAAAAACGAATAGTAAAATGTAAATTGTAATTTAAAAAAATTAAGTAGTACTCAAAAGCCATAAGAAAAATAAATAACAATAGTTTTAATTTAACATAGATAATTCGCTAAGTTAGAATAACCCTAAGAATGTGTAAAATAACACTTTTCTATCTAATATAAGGGAAAAACATTGTTCTTGTGTTCGTTGTAGTAGGGTTAGTAGTAACGTTTTTTGCTACAAAAATTTAAAATTGCTATTTATCGGAACTACATGTATAAATTCTCGAAATTCTATTATTTTATGTTCAATAATTTAATGTTGCATAATATTGTATTGTCATAAGTAAGTATCATTATAATTATCTTAAAATATCATTATTATTCTCTAGCAAATATCGTTACTACTCATATATTTCCCACCGAAGCGATTTTAAGGAAACAAATATAAAAACCAACTCGGTTAAACTGGCTTACAAATAAAGAAAACCGCATCGATATCAATCCATTCGTTCGGGAGCTAGGAATGATGTAGACAGATACGCAGATACACACGACAAACTTGTAACACCCCTCTTTTTACGGCGGGACACGGGGGTTAAAAATGATAAATAATCTTATTAATTTCGATAGCTTAAAATTCCAATGACTCGTTTCAAGTGAAGGAAAACAATGTGATGAAACCTGCGCGGTAAGGCGACTGAATGTGTAACCATGATCCAATCTGGACAGGTTCCCCTTTTAACAGGGTTACGGAGGTCAGAGAGCAATCTCACCACTGTAATTACCTGATCTGGCAAACCCTGGTCAAGGCGGACCTCGCGTTCTGGCGCACGAGAGCACAACCGGAATTATTATTATTTTTAGTTTTCATATACCTAACGCCTTCTATCCGTCTCTTGCCTTGTGTGTTTCAGTGTAATAAACACCGACCACCATATTAACAGTGCAAATATAATTTCCTAACAATATCACCCCAACACAACTAAAGTGACATGAAACAAACAGCTCTACTCTAGCATGCGCTCATTATAAGCGACAATGCGACATGCTCGTACTAGCTTAGTAAACAGTGACATTAGCTTGTCGTGGAAGGCCACAGTACAAAGTTAAAGCAGTGGAATAGTTTTTTTTATGTTATACGGCAGAAAAACAGGCTAGCGGGCCACCTAATGGAAACACCAGGGGAGTCACCAATGCATTGCCCGCTTCTGAAGAGACCTCTGATAGTAGTTTTGGGCATTGGGTAGTTGAGCAACGCATCGGCGTTGCTAATGTCTATAAACAACGACGACCAATTCCCATCAGGTGACTCGTTTGCTTGAAACAATAAGTTCAGAAATTAAAAACAATTTTTCTTTATCGCGCAGCTTTTGATTGAATATGATAGAGGTTTAGTACTCAATAGTACTCATCAAGACTATTCCAAAGAGCCCAAACAGGATAAAGTTGTCTTGTTGCGTGCATTAGTTCCTATAACCACCAGCTCCATGTTGCCATATTAATGCATAGTCATCCAAGCTACATAAGTATATCAAATTTCAGTTCAATTAAACGCCGGAAAGTGAGTCAAATTAGACTTGCAAGTATTGTCCCGAACATACAATACAAATATTGCAAGTTACATAAAAGCTTGTAAAAGAGAACAAGTATTATAAGCTCTATTAATACATACTTTTGCTTCTACCAAAATGTTTAAATAGAAACCTAATGAAATCGCCGAAATCATAGCGATTATAAAAAAAATTATCATCATCTTGGCGTTAATGACCCGGTTTACTTAGTTTTACTTACTTACTTTGGGGCTAAATGGCGCTGTTTATAGAAGCATATTTATTTATTTATAAGATAAAGTCCCAAGGTTGTCTGTTCGCGATAACCTCAAAAACTACTGAACGGATTTCCATGCGGTTTTCACCAATAGATAGTAGTAGGTTTCGGTGTATAATTTGTTATGGTTACTACCCGTGCTAAGCCGGGGTGGGTAGCTAGTAGGTAGTAATGACGAAAGTAGACCTACTACCAGAAACTACTTGGAAAGCAGAATCGGCAGATGTTTGATATTCGCAAGGTTTGTGACGTGTGTATCTGTCGCCACCGGGTAGTCAAATTAGCCGGTTATTTAATTGGCTAGCTTGTTAAACAATTATTCAATTGAATGGAACGCCAAATTCATGAACTTTGAAAGTAACGTCTCACGAACGACATTAAGTTTGCGGAGCTTCGCGCATTGTAACAACGCTGAACTTACTTAAGCGAATTAAAACCTAATGCAAACTATTATTGTTGTTTTAGTCGATTATGTTAGGATAGTGTTGTGGTAAAGACGATTGCATGCAAGTGAGATGAGGATTTTAAGATGAATGTGTGGGAGTACGGAACGAAAACATAAGAGGAAGCCTGAAAGTGGCCCCAATCGGTGACAAGATTCATAGACATAGACATAGACATAGACGTAACTTTATTTGGTCCAATAACACATTCAAATACTTAAAACTAACATAATAAATACATATTAGGAAAGCAGGGCGATGCGTCCTCGGACCAAATTGGACCAGCCTCAGCTTAATGCTATGAATGGCAGCAGCCAAACACAGCGCTGGTTTTCAGACTGACCCATAATAGAGCTCGATGCAAAGTAGCCGCCTGTCCTGGTTTGGCCATATTATGCGGCGAGAAGAATATCATGTCAAAAAAGGGTATTGAATATGAATGTGGATGGATACGCAGGAATAGGAAGACCAAAGAAAAGATGGGTGGATTGTGTGATGAGGGATATCAGTAAGCAAGAGGTGAGCGTGGATATGACAGTGAATAGAGATGAATGGAAAAAGAAAACAAACTATGCCGACACCTAATGAATGGGATAAGGACAAGCAAACCATGATGAGTGTTGTGGTAATGCATGAATTAGCTCGGAGAAAACTCGGAGCATTGTTGTTTCTTTCAAAGTTATTCATTACATTAGACATTACTTTTAAATTTGGAGTTTTGATCAATTGAATAATTTATTAATCATGCTGTAGAACCAAACGGCCAATTGAACCATCTTGATGCGACACATCTACGATTCGTGCTTAGGTATGAAACAAGAATACTCAACGCCAGGTGCGTTGTCACCTTGAGGACTAAGCTGATAAACTGACCTGCCTCATGATCGTAATTACATTTGCTACCGTATCCTTCAAACCGGATCACAATGCTAGCAATTTTATTTATTTATTTCTCATACTTAGTATGACACAGGATATTAAAATGAGGCTATATATAAATGTCCTTTAGAATCAAATTCAAAAACTTTTCGATGTGAGTCTAAACATATCAATAAAAAAAAAATTCTGTAAGAAAAAAAAAAATTTGATTAAGATTATGAAAAGTATATTGATTTATAAATCGCTTGGTAATAATATAAATATTGGCATAATTTTGGCCCATTTTTTATAAAAATATAAAGAAATAAATATTCCTTTATATTTTTATTTCAGTACTTGTGTAATATTTTAAAATATTTTTTCATGTACTTTAGTCATGTAGGGTAATAAATAAATACAAACAAATTATAAAAAAAAAGACGGACTAAAACGTGTTACCTTCTATTATCATCATTGATGGCATGCTCTTCTACAGTACCTACCCACTGTGGCTATGCCGTTACATGCCCATGCATGTTGTATGAGTTGGCGAAGCCAGCGAAATTGGGTTAGCTTGACCCGGCGGCGAGGAAAGGGTTAAATTTTAGTGTAATGCAATTTACACGTAAATTAGCAGCTCGGAATTTGTTTTGGGCGTCGTTTAATATTTAGGAATTTAGGTGCTCATGTAGCGTTTATGTTACATCATTTATATTTACCCAAACTATAATTTCTAACTTCACGTAAAAGAGGCACAGGGTCGTCGAGTTACGGTAAATGCCCTGGTATATCTAATCATTCATGAGAATTTTGACGACCTCTGTGGTTCAGTTGGTACACAGAGGTTACGGGGCCGATTCCCAGCAGAATTTTCATTTCTGTTACAGGTCTGGATGTGTATAATAAATATGTGTTAAAAATAAAGGATATAAGTAAGTAGTTTATCAGTTATCTGACACCTATAACACAAGCTTTCCTTACTTTCGGGATAAATGGCGCTGTCTGAATTTATCGAAGCATATTTTATAAGAACTGTCATTTAAATTCAGAATGTAAAATACTGACATAAATACATTTTAGCTACTACTCAATGCCGCCATGTACCAATGACTTTTTTCTGAGTTACGTAGGTACAACACTAACTTGCTCTTGCGGGAAAGACACCGCGATAACGATGATCCCACCCGAGTCCCGGAGGTGAGATGGCGGTCGCTCTACTGTAATTACTTGATCTGCCAAATCCAGGATTTGGTCAAGGCGGACCCCGGGCTTTCGAGCGCGGGAGTGTAACCGGAATATTGACGCTTAGATTACCATGTTCGAGAATTTGAGATTTGCCGTCGTTTAAAATTTTGTCAATTTAGGTGTTCATGTACCTACAATTCATGTTACAGGGCAATAATTTCATGCTGGCATATATTTTAACTAAGATTGTAACTTGAAAATAGTTATAATTGTACAACATATTTTTATGCATTCAGAATCAGAATCGGAAATTATTTATTGTACTTATAACTGTGTATAACATTTTGTTTTAAAAATTGTTATTATTAAAGTCATATAAAACTAATTCGGCACCCATTATACAACATACAAATTACCTATCAATAGTTCTAATAAGTGTATTAAGAACACGTCATTACCTAAAGTCACGCCAAACGAATTGTTAGGGTACCATACATTGTGTTTAAAATTACGTGTGTGCGCAGAACTTTAAATATATGATACAGTAAGTTAGGCCTAAGTCACCTTCTTCTTCTTCTCAGCAAAATTTTCAATCTCTAGGGTGCCTCCTTCAATATCTTCAATCGTTGTTGGTCTTTTGCTGTTTTCATATTTCTTACCAGGCCTAGGTAGAACAGAAATATTATTTAAACAGCATCAAAAGAGGTCTTAAATTAGTATAATAATATAAATAAATATAATAAATATTCGTGGACAAATTCACACAGCGCCATCTAGCCCCAAACTAAGCAAAGCTTGTGCTATGGGTGCTAGATAACTGATAGATAATAGTTTTAGTAAACAAATTAATAATTATTGAGACACTAGCACACGTTATGACGTTTGACGATAGCAATTAGAAACGTCAAAGTCACTAAGAGTTATGTATTAACAAGTTTATAGCAACTTTTTGCGAAGCCAAAGCCCGTTTCTAGAACTTGGCGTTTTTAACCACGCACCACTTAAGTGCTTCGCTGAAGCCAAAAATAAAAACAGAACCGAAAACAAGCAGCTAATTGATACAATCATAGCAATTACTTGCTGTTACACGTTGCCCAACCGGACGCACGATATATCGATCCGTCGATCTATAGATCTCTAGATCATTGATCAATGCGACTGCTAATGCATGAATTGGTTCCCGAGATACAATTGCTGTAACTTTCGGATTGTGATACAAGTTAAGTGTAACTTAAATATGATTCGAGTGTAATTTAAGTGAATTAGGGCTGAGTAGGAGTTGAGTGTTGACGTGCAATATCCGGCGATTATGAATGTAATGGATTGTTAGCAAGAAGGCGATAGTGGCATTGGAAGTTGATTGGAAGTTGGAACGTTTGAGAATTGGGTCTTGGCGCTTATTTTTCGCAAGATCTCTGGTACCAGTTAGATACGGAAGGCACAGGACCGACCTTTGTGGAGATCTCTGGGGGGAGGCCTATGCTTAGCTGTGGGCGTCTTTCGGCTGATATAATGATGATGAGGATGATGATGATTTTTTGTAATGACTAGGGAGGCACACCGACGGACGGCACACCTGATGGAAAGCGGTTACCGTCATCGGGAGCGGATGCTGGCGGCCTTGAGGAACCTGTTGACATGCCTTATGAGGAACCCCATGTTATAATGCAAAGGAAAGATTTCCACATTTTGCACGTGCGCGGTAAGAAGGCTCGCGATGTTCGTTCTTTAGCTGGATGCCAGGCATCTAGATTGTGTGGATGAAATCTATCTCATGATATTGAAGAGAGGTAGGGCATAGCGGGGTATCCCGTTCGAATTGGAGCCGCCCGACTGGGGAAGTACCTCCACCTTACAGAATACCGCAGCTAAACAATACTCTTTTAAATAGTATTGTGTTTCTGCCGGTGAGTAAGGTTTCCAGAGCTCCATGGGGTGGGAATTCGGGGAACCGTGGCTTTGGCAGTGGAGGGATATTTGCCTTTTTGCTGCCAGAGTAACGTGTTATAGAGGTGGGCAATGCATTGGCGATAGTCTCGGTGTTGCTAATGTCTATAGGCAGTGGTGACCACTTTCCATCGGGTGGCCCACTTGCCTGTTTGCCTACCGTATGACATAAAAAAATACCTCAAAGGCCTCTTGAGGAACCCCATGTTATAATGTAAAGGAAACCTTTCGGGACGGAGCTCGCTAGATATACTGCACGTGCGCGGCAAGAAGGCTCGCGATGCCCGTACGTTAGTTGGATGCCAGGTATCTAGACGGTGTGGATGAAATCTATCCTATCTTCGGAGGGTGCGGTGGCGGAAAAGTGACGGTGGCACCAAGTTACACAGTTCTTCTTAACTTTCTCCGTTGTACAGACGGTATAAAGATGATGATAATTATTATCGTGGCGTCAGTATCCCGGTTGTATCCTCGCGAGGGCCTGGGGGACCCCAGGCCTTGACCATGTTCCAAAATTTGGAAGATCAGGTAATCACGGTTGAGACTGCCGTCTGACATCCGTGACCCTGTAAAAAAGAACAGGGGAACCTGACCAGATTGGATCAAGGTTACACATTCAGTCGCCTAAATGTGCAGGTTTCATCATGTACTAGTTCTTTCGCTTACACTTACTTACTATGTTGACGTAACGACCCAAAATGAGTCTTGGCCTCCAACACTAAAATATTCCATTCCACTCTGTCCTGTCCTGTCAATAGTAAGCTCGGAGTTCCAACCAGTCTCGTTCCACTTCGTCACTCCAGCGATAGCTGGAACGCCCGACCGGTCGCCGATCACTTCCACTTACACTACTTATAGGTATTATACACACAAGCGACTCGCACAGGATCACACATGTGTTTTCCACTTTCTTCTCTTTAAACTGTTTCTGTGTATCTTTATCTTTATTTATTTAATTTAAACATAGTTGAGACCTTTTATTAGCTATGCATACCTGTGTCAGAAGCCTTCTAGTATTATATATCAGATCAAACTGAATGACTTACAATAGACACATGTTATCCCAGCAAGAACGCTACCGGCACCAATCCTAACCTTACCATCGTATTAAACACAATATAGAGTCTAAATTATATTAAAACTTCTATTAAATATTGATCTTTTAAAAATAAACCAAGATGCTATTATGAGTCGACGCCGAGATTGGGCTAATGGAAAGTAGTTATGACAGGAAAAAAAACTGATGAAGTTTTAGTTTGACTTGCGTATGAAGGGTTCCGTCTTCCTAGCATCCCGATCTTTGATTATTATTCCGAATAATTAAAATATATCACCATCTCTGAATAAGTACAGAAATAAGTACGCCTGTTGTGTACTCTATACCTCTGTCATTTGCATTTTCAGTATCTTGTGTACAATAAATAGTTTAAACAAATAAATAAAAAGTAAACATCATGGCGTTAATATCCCGGTTGGGCTCACGCGCGCTAGGGTCCTGTGTCCGGCTTGACCATGATCAAGAATGTGGCAGATCAGACAATTATAGCAAAATGACTGCCAACTGACGTAACCGTGTTAACAGGGGAACTTAACCAGATTGGATAATGGTTACAAATTCAGTCGCCTAAATGTGCAGGTTTCATCGTGATGTTTTCCCTTACGTGTTCAACTAATGTAACTAGAAACAAGTAATTTGTTCATGGCGGCACTGGGATTCGAACCTTGGCCCTCGGGGTACGAGTCAGACCCCTTAACCACTAGGCCACTGATGCCCGTCCGCCTGATTACGATTGAATAATATACCTAACTCGAATACAGTGCCCCACTCTAGTCAGCTCTTGAACTAAGCGAGCGCAGTCCTAACTTAGTCTGCGTAATTGAATAAATTAGTTCCATTATCTGGCGTAAGCGGCGCTAGCGTCGCGCGTGGGATTGATTTCTGATGTTTCGATAATTGATTCGGTCTAATGAGCTGTATAAATAATGTTAGAAGTGTTTGTAGGTAATTGTAGGTAATTGTAATACGTTTCTGGCTCTAATACAGGGCTATATTGGCCAAATTGGTCGCAAACTGTGTGGCTCCAAAGGAATTTTCTCCCACGCACACTAACAATGGGAAGTGTGAAAGAGTTAGGGAGATTTGGATGACAATATTTGGGGGACAACAGGATTCCACTGGTTCTGTGCGCGAAATACATGCGTTCAAGTCTGCATGCGTCAATCCACGAGGGTTTAAGACTTAGTCCCAAAAATAAATCCCGGTACCAATCAGATCCAGGTCACACGGGCTCCGTTCGAGGGGGGCTACCCTCCCCCCTATTATAATTTGTGTGAAATTATTAATTAACGTTATCCGCGTGCGTGCGGTCACAATGTTGTTGCTACTATCGCTCAGCAATCAGCTACTGTGTAACTTGTTCGCTTCACCCGACTTCACCCTAAGATTGGGTCGACCCACATTACGTACGGCTTATTCATTTATTTTGTGCACCTGTAATTATGGACGGTAATTTAATTTACGGGATTGTAGGAAAGTGATCAGCTGGTGGAGTTATGTTGAGTTATCATTATTATGGAGTTCTTCAAGAAAGGGATAAAAAGGTTTTTACGGGGTCGGCAACGCGAATCAGGCAGGCCGCAAGCTTGTTTGCAACCATAGAGGTATAAAAAAAAAATTGGCGACATATTTCCGGTTGGACTTTCACGCGCCATGACCTCAGATTCTAGACGACAGATTCTGAGGTTAGTTTCTTATTTAGGCAGATTCGGACTACGTCAGATTCTGATTAGGTCAGACATTTGTACAGTCAAATACACGAGTTCGGGAAAAGAATATAAAATACTTAGATTTTATATTTATGAAATCACCTCATTATTGAAATTCCGCCTTCCAGATTTTCCTTGTCCACTTCCCTCGGTCTTCGGCATTTTTGGTAGTGAGTTTGTTGGCACACATGTCATCAAGCCATCGTTTCTTGGGCCGGCCTCTACTACCCGTGGCAGGGGCTAGACATTTTGAGGACATCCACCAAAGCAACGTTCTTGCAGCTAATCTGCGATGTCACGGCAGTGGAGTTTGAAGCAAATGTGGGCGTTTAGCTCGGTGTATGCGTGAAGCTCCACACATTCATTTTTCTATCTTCACTTCTGTGACGCGCAGCTCCTGCTTGTGCCATTCTAGTAGGGGCCAAGCCGCTCTGCCGTATAGGAGAGCAGGTCTAATTATGGTCTTAAATGAATGGTACATGTGCAATGGAATCCCACTGCGGCCATGTACCAATGACTCTTTTCTGATTAATCCACATTCAGTACATTAGTTGAATACTTACCGATGCTCTTACGGCAAGGGAAAACATCGTGATAAAAAGTGCACATACAGGCAACTGAATGTGTAACCATAATCCAATCTGGTCAGGTTACTCTGGTAGCATCGTCACGGAGGTCAGATGGCAGTTGCTCCACTGTAATTACCTGATCAGCCAAATCCCGGATCACGGTCAAGGCGGACCCTGGGCCCTCGTTCTCGAGAGCACAACCGGGACATTAACTCCAAGATGAGATGAGTTATAATCCAGTGTGTCACGGAAATGAAAATGCTGCGGAAACACATCTGCGGTAGCCTTCATGTGCGTGACATCGCAGATAAGTTGTCGCAGATAAGCTGTCCCACTGCAGGGCAAAGATCTCCCTAGACATCATCGTCCAGTTTGCTCCACCATCTCCGTCTAGGCTTACCCCGTCCCCTTTCTACGTTTCGTGGTAATTCGTCCACCACTCGCAGCAAACACCAGGCAGTTATGCCACTTCGTAATACCATTCCATTACCGTATTAGCCGCCGAAACAACTTACCCATTTGGGTCCCCGTCCTTCAAAAGCAACGCACGCCACACTAATTAAGTTACGTAAATACTAACTCCGATACATATTTCTCCTATTATTAATTACCTTTTTATTTGTCAACTAATCTCGCGATTACGGTTTGCCGTGTGGGTCTCAGAGCGCGGCTGTATAATGGAGTTAATTAAATTCCCTAATTGCTGGCATTCAAACTGCTCGCTGGTAATTCGTTCGCGTGACGGTTGGCCGTGTTTGTGTAAGTGCTTGTCGCTTAGTGACGTTATATTATAGCACGGGGACTGAGACTCCCGGAGGAGTACTCCCAAACGCGCGATGTATCGCGTGCGTTTTTATCTGATGCCAGATTACGATCTGCCAAATCTAGGCGGACGCCAGGCCGAGAGCACAATTGTTGAGAGCAATATTGACTGACCATGATTATGGCAAGATGATGAAACTAATTAATATTATTATAAATAATAATCATTTTGGCGTTAATGTCCCGTTTGTGCTCTCGCAAACGAAATTTTGTCATTTCAGTGGAGGGACCGCCATCTGACTCCGTAACCAGTTGAACCTGACCCGATTGGATCATGGTTACACATTCAGCCACCAGTCGTCATCACAATGTGTTCCCTCACCGTAAGAGCATCGGTTACTATTCAACTAATGTACATTACTCTATGTAGAAGAGTACTCGATATATGGCCGCAGGGAGATTTGAAACCCGTACCTCTCGCTGACGAGCTGGATACTAATCACACGGCCACTGATGCTACACTACTAAATTTTAGTACCTACATGAAACTCAAATTAGAATCGTTTAGGGGCAAAAGTTACCGCTTATCAAGTGGGCTGTCTGCTAGTTAGTCAAAAACTTTTATTTCGAGCCAACACGCATTCTGTCACAGGCCAGCTATTTATTAGTCCCCACGGGCCCGCACAGGTGAGATTATATCATAATATTTTTTTATTTTTTATTTATAACACTTTATTGTACATTAAAGGAAATCGTAAAAATACAGTTTAAAACAATATAGGTACAAGGGCGGCCTTATCGCTGAGAGCGATCTCTTCCAGGCAACCATTTACACATAAACTAATAATAGAATATTAACATTTTAGGCAATGTACAAAATATAATACTAACATAAACAATAGCAACTACTTATATACATATCCAATAACATAAACAATACATAACAAATAACTCAATAATACAATAAATAACAATCCATTCCATATCTAGACTCAGACCTCATATTTGTAAGTCAAGGAGATGTTGCTTCAATCTCCCCCGGAATACACCTGGTGTATCAGAGCACCTCACCTCACGGGGCAGAGCATTCCACAGACGCACCGACTGGACAGTAAAAGATTTGTCGTAGAACCTCGTAGTATGACTGGGCATCACCAACATTCGATCACGCGAAGAACGGAGGGATCGACTTTGCACATCTGAGTCATACTGGAAGCGCTCGCTGAGGTATCGTGGCGAACATCTGTCAAATAGTACACGATACAATAGCGAGAGTACATGACTATTCCGGCGCTGACGGATAGGAAGCCACCCAAGCCGAGCACGGAACTCCGACACATGATCGAACTTACGAAGGCCGAAAATAAACTTTATACAAAAATTTTGTAGACGTTCTAACTTATTAAGGTGTTCCCCAGTCAGATCAGTGAAGCATGTGTCAGCGTAGTCCAGAATCGGTAGTAATAAAGCCTGAACCAGCGCAATCTTGGTTGGTATCGGAAGAAAATTGCGCAACCTTCTCATCGCCGATGACGAGGCGAACAGCTTGCGGCTGGTCTCGGCAATGTGTGGCCCCCAGGACAATGTTCTGTCAATTATGACTCCTAGATTTTTAACGGACTCACTAAATGGCACGCGAATACCGTCAAAGCAAACACTGGGCAACGCCCCGTGGTCCACTCTCGCCAACATCCTCGAACTACCGATGATGATTAACTGCGTCTTCAAAGCATTGATCTTAAGTCCATGCGAAGCACTCCAGTCTGCAATGCATTTCAGGTCACCATTTATAGTTTCAATAGCATGAGCCAAATTTTCCGGAGTTGAGTGTGCATAAATTTGTAGGTCGTCAGCATAGAGGTGACAACTGGATCTAATGTTAGCGGTGATGTTGTTGATAAAAAGAGCGAAAAGTAATGGAGAAAGGACACCACCCTGCGGAACACCAGCATCCACTTTACTCCACGTTGAGAGGGAGTCATCCATACGAATCCGCTGACGTCGCCCCACTAAATAACTACCGAACCACTCAACAACATCCTCACAGATGTTAAGCGAGCGCATAATACCCAGGAGAACGTCATGGTCGACAGTGTTGAACGCATTGCTGAAGTCCAAGAGTGCCAGAACCGTAACATGACCACGCTCCATCCCCATCCTGATGTCATCAGTTATTTTCACCAAAGCAGTGACAGTGCTGTGTCCTGGTCGGAAGCCAGACTGGAGAGGATTGAGGAGATTGTATTTAGTGAGATAAGCAGAAAGTTGGTGTTGGATAAGGCGCTCGAGGACTTTGGATAGGAATGATAGAATGGAGATGGGACGGAGATCAGAGAAGGACACAGGAGATGCTTTTTTAGGAATGGGAAACAGTAAGGCCTCCTTCCACAGACTGGGGTAAGACCTAGTACTAACTGATGTATTAAAAATGTGAGCTATAACTGGAGCAACAACGTCAATAATAGGCACGATCATGCTACGACTTATCTCGTCACTGCCAATAGCGTTAGAGGTTATAGCCATGACACTCTTTTCAACGTCCGATGCACCGAACTGTCCAAGAACAAATGGCGGATGATCAGGTGAAGGGAGGGAAGATAAGCCGTGCAATGTGTCAGCCTTGGCAACATTCTGCAAGTTAGAGGAAGAGGAAAAATATCTGTTAAGGTCATTAATATTAATATCTTTAGGCAGGGCATCGCCACGGGGCTTGCCTATGCCCAAAGACCGCAAAAATTTCCACACTTTCGAAGAATCACCATTAGATACAGATGCATGAATATGACAGCGTTGGGCATCTCTGCATATCTTATTGCACAGATTTCTGCAGCGCTTGTACTTGTCCCTATTCTCATCAGTAGGTCGAAGCTTATACCTAACCTTAGCCGAATCCCTCCTCCGCATAGCCACCCTAACATCATCAGTGAGCCAAGGCGCTGGTTGATGTTTAATCTTAATGACTTTCACAGGGGCGTGCAAATCGTAAAGACCCACCAACAGCGAATTAAAAGATGCTACCTGCTCATCAACAGTGACACCATTCAATACCCCAGACCAATCCAGCAACTGAGCATCCCTCCTCAGAGCATCCAAAACCATTCCCCCAAAACTGCGCTGGCACATGACTCTGGCCTTTGCTTTAGGAGGGCGAATTTTGTAGGACAAGTATATAAGGTCATGGAAGGAAAAGGCTTCGGCCGAAAGCTGACCATGTTTAGCAGCATGTGAAGGAGAGGAGACCAACATGACATCTAACAGGGAGGGTACGCAGTTAGGGAAATAATGTGTGGCATTAAGGGGCAAGAACTGCATATTGCAGGCTTTAGCCAGCGACTGAAACGATGAGGACCTGGAATCATTCCTCAACATACAGGTGTTAAAGTCACCCATAATTATAGTATGACTATAAGCTGGTGCGAGGTTTTCCAGCAGTGCTTCAAAGGATTTTAAAAAAGGTATATTACGAGAAGGAGAATAATAAACCCCAAGAAGCACCTTGCGGTGAGACAGGGTTAACTCAATGAAAATATGCTCACCTGCACTTGTGGGAGGCGGCTGGGCTGAAACACTAATAATAGAATATGGCAGGTGAGCCTTCAAATAAATAGCGACACCACCACCCCCGCCACTAGTGCGATCGTTACGTATAAGAACAAATCCAGGTAAAGAATAAGAGGTAGATGGTAAACAAGGCTTAAGCCAGGATTCAGATATCAATACAGCATCAAGACCATCAACATCACCAAATGAAGCCAATAAGTCGGAATAGTGGGCCGGAATGCTCTGAGCATTAATGTGAACTATATTTAAATTCTTACGGACGTCAGAAAAGGTGGAAGAAAGCGTATCGGCGAGTGTTGGAATACTGTGGAAACTATCCGAGCTGTTCAGCTCCTCAGAGGTTACCGAAACAAAATCATCGCTGTGATCATCATCACCTGTGTCAGACATAGAACAGCAGAAAAAAAAAAAACTTATAAAATAAAATATATACCTACTTATCTAAATTACAATTAAATTAAATACCAGTATAAGCACCCACAGCTCAGTCTACCAGCATAGCAGACGAAATCAATATGTGTATAAGTAATATTTAATATTTAGCCAAAAGCACAAACTAATAAGCAAAAAAGCAAAACAAGCAAAAAGCAACAAAAACAAAATAAGCAAAAAGCAATAAAAGCAAAATAAGCATTGTAAAAGCAGAATAAGCGCAAAGCAATGCATTGCGGTATTGACACTAAGCAAAAGCAATTCAGTTCAGCATTTTACATGAATAACGGGAATAAATTATTTATCAAAGCATGGCTGTATAACCGTCGACTTCAACCAAGTATCCAGGCCAACTACAAATTGTCAATCCAATGCCAAGTGTCAAATCGACGTCAACTGTCAATTCGAGAATTTTTCGCAAAATGTAAACATACAGAAATTAATATAGAACTGACCGACTTTTAAGTGTAAAATTTACGTTAATAATCGAAGGTGAACGTATAACATATAACACACAATCAAGATCAATTACCCTCGGTGCAGTGCATCACTTACGATACATATAATAATAACAAACGTCGAACAATTATTTTTTGGTGGTTGTTCGCTTAGATCTGGATGATATCGGCTTCACAGGCTTTCCTGCCGATGCAGGAACAACATCAATTACAGGAGGATGACGAACAGGAGGGTCGACAGCCCCCGGAGGCTGAGTATCGGCGACAACAGCGTCGTACTTCTTTAGATCGGCGATTGTGTGTATTCGGTGTCGCAAACCATCAGATCCAAGCACTATTATATTGCCGTCCCGCGTCCAACATCCGGCGACCCCCAACTTCTCACGAGCCGCCATAAATACATCATGTCTTGCCTTTGTTAAAAACTCTGAGAGTGTAATGCCTGAGCCCTTGAGCGACGTCTTACTAAACCAGATCTTATTGCGGGTTTCAAGTGATGCAAATTTAACCAAGATGGGGCGCCGTTGCTTCTTAGCGGGCCGGCCTAGTCGGTGACATCTCTTAACATCAGAAGCCTCAAAATCAGTTATACTTAACTTGTTCGTTATTAAGCCAATTACTGCACCTGTGGTGTCTTCCTTGTCAGACTCATCCACTCCATGGACCAGGAGCATCTTCTGTCGACCACGCATCTCAATACAATCCACATTATGTGTCAAAAGTCCCACTTGTTGTTGCATAGTCGAAAACCCTACAATCACGACACTCCGAAATGCAGAAAATTCAGAAGAGTGATTACATGTAGACGAAGGGCTTGTACAAGTCTTGAACTCCTCTTGGAATGCATCCAGCTTGGCGTTGAACATGTCAATCATCTCTGCCATCGACTTCTTAACTGCTTCCATTGTTCACGAGTATGAAGTATGAGAAAGGAACTTATAATGTTTGTGCGCCTGGCCTTATTAATTGGATAACACTGGTAGGTGACAAGCTGTAGTCACTGAATACAAATACTGTAACTATAAATCATTTGATTCACTATTTATATTTATTTAATTATAGAGCCCAATTACAATAATGTTAACTTTTACTGTGCCTACCTCCGGTGCGTTTAGTTGCAGTTGCATATTGTCTGCGTTTAGTTGCAGTTGGCATTAGTTGAATGCTAACCGATGCTCTTACGGTGAGGGAAAACGTCGTGATGAATCCTGCACTTCCGGCGACTGAATGTGTAACCATGATCCAATCTAGTCAGGTTCCTCTGGTAGCAGGGTCATGGAGGTCAGATGGCAGTCGCTCTACTGTAATTACCTGATCTGCCAAATCCTAGATCATGGTCAAGGCGGAACCCGGGCCCTCGTGCGCGAGACCACAACCGGCCCATTAACGCCATGATGATAATTAGGATTATTTACTAAAATTCAGTAGTGTAGCAGTGTTTTTAGCCGCCGACGAAAAATAGTGGTGTTATAAGTTTGATCTGTGTATCTGTGGATGGTGTGTTTACCTGTGGAATCGTAGACCCCGAACGGATGGCCCGATTTCGATACGGTTTTTATTTATTTGTTTCAAAAGACACCACAGGTGACAGGAGATCTGGCTCGTTTCTCGGTCAGGGAATAAGCATTTCTATTCAACGAGGTAACGCAGCTAGCTTTCTGGGCACAATTCCGGGGGCAGCGGTGTGGATCACATTTTTAATGCTTTTACTGTATTTTTTTCTCTTCTTCTTTAATTATAAATCCACTTTGTCTGTTTTATGAATAAGTAAGTTGTGTTTTACCTCACCGTAAGAGCCTAGGCTAGCATTCCTTATGTTTACTAGATAAACTATAAATAAACAACACAACCCAACACATTAACACAAACACTAACTAAACCCAAAGCCTACACAACAAAGCACTAAACATTACACATTAATTGCTGTATCAATCAGCAATCACGCGGTCTAGGGAGGGGAAAGCGCGGGACGCGGGACCCGGGACCGGGACTCGGTAATCGAATGGTGCGGTAATTGATTGCGAATCGATTGTAGCCACACAATCCCGGGGAACGGAAGGGACGGCCCTAGAGATGGGGCGGTCTTGTCTGGTACTGGGTTGTGTTGTGCTAGCTTTTCGTCTGCGGCTCCGCTCGCGTGGACTTGTATCTTGCGAACTTGTGAGTGGAGGGGAATGAAAGGAAGCCAATATCCGTCATCAGATGCTAAACTATTTCAATTTCGAATTTCATCAAATCGGTGTAGTGATGAAAGAAGCTCTACGCAGAAGAACTAAAGAAGCTCTACAGCGAGAGTGGAAATTATAACCGGTTTTAAAACCCGCGTCACGAAAGAAGAGACTTGTCAAATGGCAGTGGAGTGGATTTTGCGCAGGTAATCGTATACAGCGCAAGTCGAACCACGTGACCCGCCAAGTTTCTTCTTATTTGACACTAGTTGTAACATCAAAAAGATACCTAATGGTTTATATCTGGCAAAATAGAGTTTACAAATTAACCGCGTATTGCTGACTATTATGGAGACGCGTTCAAATCTGGTCAGGTTTCGCTTGTAACAAGATCATGGAGGTCAGATGGGAGTCCTTCTACTGTAATTATCTGATCTGCCAAATACTGGACCAAGGAAATGGCGAACCCCTGGCCGGAAGACGACAACCGGGATATAGACGCCAAGATTATTATATTTATTATAGCGACCCGACCTCATGTTTCTATGTCGCTCTATCTAGTTAGTAATTTAAAACGTTCAAATCCTTGTTATTTTTAAAGAAACTCAAAATCCAATTTAGCTCTGCTCTTCATTCAGATGCAGCAATCTAGTCTAATCTAGTCAAGATTGAAAGATAAATACTTTATTGCTCATAAAACACAACAATATCAATCATTTACAATAGTTACTATTACTTTATTTCTCCTGTAACTGCGTTTTACCTATTGGATAAGATTTATAATTCGCTTCTGACTGATTTATATAAACCTTGCCTAATGGCGGCGGTTTATTAGATTCGTTTCTTAATTTTTTTTAGTTTTAGATTAATTAAGTCTTAGATTAACCTAGTTGTAGTTGGTTAAGTTATATTATCTTCCACTAATATTGTACCACGTTTATAGCATTGATTAAAAAATACATAAATACATCGCTGTAGGAAATATGAAAAAAAAAAATGGAAACTGTAAGCTATTTTATTAGAAATACATTATTAAAAACAAAAAAAATTGTTATCACGCCTATTGCGCGGTATTACGTATTACCCATCACTAGACACGACGGTGGGACGGGACAGGGACAACCCTACCGATGGGCGGTCCCGCCGTGTCTGGTGATGAAGTGGAAGGTAATGATAATTGTATTATTGCGAGGGACGGAGTTGCGAGCGGGTAATAGGCGATGACTTTTGTTGTGGAGTTTGTGTAATTATCAGCGAGTCATGACTGATTCGTATGGGGAGAAACTAACGTGTTTAAGACCGCAACGTGTTTTTTTAAATAGACTAGCCAGGCATTTGTGCGCCATCTCACCTGGTAGTAAGTGACGATGCGGCCAAGGATGGAGCTCGCCTGTCTAGGAGCAGCCTATTCACTGTAGCTTTGAAGGCGTCCAGATTATAATGATCAGGAAACATCACTCGCAGACGTGTTCCATTCCTTAGCCGTGAGGTTTAATCGAAGGATCTAAGCAAAGTGACAAATTAAAAAGGGTTCTTCAAGAAAAGGGTGAAAAGTTTTTATGGGGTCGGCAACGCGTGGTTGGTGCCCCTGGTATTGCAAACGTCCATAGGCTGCGGTGACTACTTACCATCAGGCAGGCCGTAAGTTTGTTTGCCACCTTAGTCAATGTCATGGAGTCCTAAACTGTTCAACCACTCTACAAGTTCCCAGCGGAAGACCTTGGTTAAACTTGCTTCGCCAACGGTATTAGGAGACACACTCATACAGTAAAACCAACAGACAAATCAAATTAAATAGTGATTTGTTTAATGCTATTTTGATAATTTGATTTGGGATATCACCGTATCTACGGTATACCTAGTCTGAAAAACGTCCTACAAGACGATTAAAGTCTACTGTTTTGAAAGTCTTGTAGACTTGGAATGAGTAGGTATTAAATTGTTTAAATTATTTCATTTGTAATATATTTTTGCAGAATACTAAAATATTACAAATGCAAAGCAGGCTCTGACTAAAATGATTGTTATAGGTACTTCAATAATGGAGATGCGTAGGTCGTCCGTTATTATTATTGTAAGCCGTTCATATAATTTGTTATTTTTGCCACATAGTGTGCCGCAGAGCAGAAAAGCACATTTTTTATACTACCTAGTGAAAACCGAGCAGATAGCCCAACTGATGGTAAGCGGTAACTTTCGCGCATAACGTCTAAGATTCATGCATTTAGATTGCAGGCAAGAAATGCGAAACCGCAGATGCGTTGTTACTGTGAGAACTGAGATGAAATGCTCATGCCTGTAATTATGCTGCTTATCCTTCAATCCGGAACACAACAATGCAGGCATCGTTGCTTGGCGGCAGAAATAGATAAAGCGGGAGTACTCACCCAGGCGGACTCCTTAGGCTTGACAAAGAACAGAGATTCTACCAACTGATGAATATCCTTGTCCTACAAGAACCCACAAGGTGCTTAGGAAATTAATATCTAAGAGGCTAACCAACATGGACCTCCGTAGGTAAAAAGAAACTGGGCAACAGCGTGTGAGGTTTTCCCTGGAGAGTACAAACATGGAGTTCTTCAAGAAAGGAATGAAAAGGTTCTTACGGGGACGGCCACGCGTGGATGATGCCCCTGGTATTGCAAACGTCCATAGGCTTCGGTGACTGCTTACCATCAGGCGGGCCGTAAGCTTGTTTGCCACCTTAGTGGTATAAAAAAAGCACTATTTTAAATTTGTAACACTGCGGTCTCCAAACCGCCTGCTAAGCGTGGAGACTGTGGCAAAGCCTCATGTTCAATAGCAGACAATTATGGTCTTAGTTGAAGAGATGTGAAAGTATACTTGGACGAAGTCGAGATCATAAGCATGTGTTGCACCGACGCTCTGGGATATGTGGCCCTACCGCCTAAATCTTTACTATAGACAAGCGAGTTAGGCGGTCAGGCCCGCAACCAAAGCTAGTACAACGAAACAGACGAAATTATCTTCGCTTTAGAATTTCAGGGTCTCATCTAAACTACAAATCAAGCTCCGAAACAGACAAACAACTTGTGAAAACATGCAATTAATAAAGTGTAAACCACACCGCATGACAGCGTAATTACCTTCCGCAGTCTACGCTTATCATTACCATATCTAAGCAGAGCCATCAGAGTACATTTATCATTACCAGCCGCTATTCAGCCGGTGAGTTATGAGTTATTAACTTGGGTGTGTTTACTACTTAAATGCAGTTCGAGTTGGGAGTCTAAGCGGTCATGGGTGTAAAATAAAAATAATATATGTATCTAATATTTACTCTACGTACTCCTGTCAAAATTACTAGATGACAGCGCAAGATGCAAGTCAAGTTGACTCGGTATGCTAAACGGATTGCCAAAAACAAACAAATTAAATGAAGATGGTTAGCTCTACAGAGCAAAAAAAAGTTTTGCCTGGTGAAGGTAGCTGACTTTCCAATCTTTTTGGTTAGAATAGGACCGCGATAAGTCCGATATGGCAATAATCTGGGGATAATATATCCTTGTCAGTCCTTCTCGTAAACATCATGTTATTTGGTCATTATAGCTTGAACTTGCACTTTTGGTTTGTCAAAATTTTTAATCATGCTGAAAATTATCACCCGCACTTCATTTTTAGTTGTTTTGCCCATTATTTAATAATATTTTTAAAATTCACGAAAATTAACAATCCTACAAAAATCAAATTGTTTGTTATGACTTTTATGAAATACGTTCCATGACGTTTAAATAACTTGGCATATGTTGCCATACAGAGATTTTTTTTTAATAAGCGATTCGGACTTAGCGGGGTCTTCCTCTAGCTCTAACTATCGAATCAAGGCTTTGTCAAATATTTGAGTAGGTATACCTAGACTTCAACGGATATTCTGCCCAGTTGGGGATATAAACTGTTTATACACAGCCCTACTCTTCCGGGTAAGCAAACCATAACTCAACCTCGTCTTCCGGGGTCCGCCATTACGCCGGCGATGACGGCCGGCACTCCGTCATCGCGCTGTTTGTTCATGCTAATGCCGACACTGGGCAAGATAATGCAATTATATTCAAATATGGAGAACACGGAATGTTAGGGTTGAGGGGAGGGGAAAGGTAGAGGGTATGGTGGAAGTAGGCAAGTCAAAAGCGCAAGTGGTGGAAGTTTTTTAGAAATCGTACGCTATCGTGATGGTACCTGAATATTCAGGCGATTGAATCTCTATGGTTCAATACGGGTCGAAAGTAAGAAATATTTTTAAAACAATAACTTGTGGCTGACACCCGTATTTAAAATGGTTAGGGCCGTTTATACTAAATTAAATAAGCTTTCTGTTATTAGTATAGAAACCAAAATTACATAAAGATTTGGGAGAAATCACATAGAAATCGCATGGGTACCTACGCAGTATGGGCTCTTGCTATTAGGTCTCGCAGTGCACACGAACCCACAGGGTTCCAACCAACAATATTGCAAAGTTAGATACTGGACTGGCAATTCTTTTTTTCTCTGTGATTCCAACTGACTGTATTTGAAAGGCGATAGGCGGTAAAACCAAAACGAAAAACGACATTGACCAATCATAGACGTATTAAACGCAGTGCGTTCACTTAGCAGACGAACACTATGAACACTCATAGTAAAGCTATTTTTCATTGTTCATGAAATCGGGTGTTAGAGACAGATAGGATCTCTACTTAGCAAATAAATACCTAGTAGCGTTTTCAGTTATGTTCTTCAACAGTTATGCCCATAGAGATGATACTGGCCTTGTCCATATTGATAAAGTGTTATTTGTTAATTCTAAACTACTTAAAATTAGAAGAATCAACAAAAACTGCGATGGCAACATTTAATGGAAAATTAATCAGCCTCCACAAAAAATTACCCAAATCCGTCTCAATTCTAGACGGTAGGCCTAGATACAAAAAAAAACACAAAATCCTTTCACACAAACGTGTTAGCAATTAACAATATCAGATGGTAGACGAGTTTGGACAGGTCAGTACAAATGTTTCCGTGTCGCCCGTTGATAAAGTCAAATCATGACATCACAACAGCGATTTAATTCGAAACGAAATACGATGTCATCCGCACGATTAAGAAATCAAAGTGACTGCCTGATCCCTTCTGTCACGCATTGACCGATCACAGTCACTACACACTAACCGATCGTTACTATCCCACTCTCTCATATAAGGCTACACACGCGAGCGACAGGGACAACGAACACATTAAGATTATTACTAGCGATTACTCTCGGCAGCACAAAACAAATAAAAATATTATGGGCAACGCATTAAGACGTTTTACACTTATCACGATACGATCTGTAACCTTTTTTTCTACGGCCTTTTTGTAATAATTATCGATAATCTGGCAACACTCGCGGCATTACGCCCCATAATGGCTTGTCTCGTTTGTTTTTTTCCTCGATGTGGCAACCCTAATCACGTGTCAGCTTTACCGTGTTGGTACATATTAAAGCTCTTCGGAGAGTTAATGATTTTCAAAATGGAATCTTGATTCGATTACTTGTTTTTTGGCGGGCGCGCCGTTTTGGAGCCTAATTGGTCGTGATTGGGTCTGTTTTGCGTTGCCGACTTCGGCGCTGGAGGGTAATGACTCGTTATGGTAATGATAATTTCTCTAAAGGCTTTGTCGCGAATTGCGAAGCCGTGAAAGGCTGAATTATCGGATCATTTAAAACGTGAACTGATAATTAGGAACGCGCCGGGCTCTATTAGTTTTTTATTGGATTCATTACTTTGGACGGACGGATATTAACTATAACATATTAACCTGATTGTTTGTTAGAAATTGCGGGCTTCAGTTTATGGACAGCTTTGAGCGGCTTTCTCGTTGTTGTATAAGTCAAGGATTTTTTGTTGATTATAGGTAGACCCTGTTTTATCATATTGGAACGAGCTTAAGGTCCTATCGACCTCTCGATAATAGGGACCGCGTCAAACCTAATCCCGGGTGATGCGCACGCTTACTTGCCGGTGGCTCTTTGGGCGTGCGCACGGGCTCTGATGAGGGCTGTCAACATCATCATCATCATCTCAGCCATGCAATGTTAAGATAGATCTCACCCTACGCCTTCCACACTGATCGATATTGTGCATTTTGTATCCATCGGCTTCTTACGACCTTTATAAGGTCGTCCGACCATCTCGAAGGGACATCGTACGCTGATATTGCCGGCACGCGGTCGTAATTTGAGAATATAGGCCATCGGAACTGCCAGCTATGTAACGCCCATTGCGCTTTCAGTTTTCCGACTCTGGAAAGTAAGCCGGTGATGTCTGCAATTCTGAATCTCGAAGTTTAAACAACTAATATTGAGAAAGTTCTCTGTATCCACGGATAACGTTAACTACGGATATGCTCAATCACATCCAGACCTGTGTGACCTGTGACAGAGGAAATCGTTATGAAAATCTTTAGGAAACCAGAACACATACTTGTCTTTCTACTACAGTCACAGGTTAATCAGAAACCATTATTTAATGAAGACATATTGTAAAAATTACTTTTAAAAACGCCCGGCATAGTTGCCGCCGATCTTCTTCAGTATTCATCATCATCATCATCATATTGGCGTTAAATCCCGGTTGCGCTCCCGTGGGGACGCGGGAGCCCGGGGTCCGCGTTTCTGCTCTTCTTAATCCACTTTGATCGGTCTTCGCCATCCTTGTGTCTGTTGCCACGCAAGTCATTCTTAACGGCGTCCAGCCATCCTTCTTGGATGTGTTTCCTTCATGTGCCAGGCGGGAGTGGCATAGCCAGACATTTGTTCGCAATGTAATTTGCCGGTCTGAGCAAGACGTGGCCATACCATTGAAGGGGGCACTCTTGTAGTTTATCTGCGATATCACGGACATGAAGGCTACCGCAGATGTGTTTCGCACGCGGTCTTTGCGGGAAACCCCACACATCCACCGCAACATCTTCATTTCCATGACACACTGGATTATAACTCATCTCATCTTGGAGTTAATGTCTCGGTTGTGCTCTTGAGAACGAGGGCCTGCCATGACCATGATTGAGGATATGGCGATCAGGTAATTACTGTGGAGCTACTGACCTCCGTGACCCTGCTACCAGGGGAACCTGACCAGATTGTGTCCTGATTCCAAATTCAGTCGCGTGAATGTGCAGGCTTCATCACAATGTTTTCCCTCATTTTAAAACACACTGGATTATAACTATTGGGTAACCTGACTAGATTAGAGTTCAGTTGCCTGATTTTGCAGGTTATAACTAGTGATGATTATTGATAGCTAAACCCTCCTCTCCACAGGCGAAGGCTCCTGCAACAGCAATGACGGCTACCACCCCCCCTCGCCTTCCCCGCGGTCGCCCCCCCGCTCCGACGACGATGCCCCCCCAGGGTCGAATTCGGGGGCGGACAAGAAGAAGCATCGACGGAACCGGACGACCTTCACGACGTACCAACTGCACGAGTTGGAGCGAGCGTTCGAGAAGAGTCACTACCCTGACGTGTATTCAAGGGAAGAATTGGCGATGAAGGTCAACCTGCCGGAGGTTCGGGTGCAGGTTTGTGACCTTACTTTATTTTTTTGAATTTCTAGATTTTCTTTTGCAGATCGAAAACGGTTAGAAATTGGGAAAATGGGTTTGGGTCATTGGATTTGTGAAGGAACTAAACAATAATAAAAGAAAAGAAAGTAGCCAATGTCCTTTACAGAACGAAAAACGGTTAGGAATTGGGAAAAATGCTTATAAATGCTTATGGATTTGTGCCTGAACTACAAAAGAAAAAATACCCAAAGTAGTCACTAAGTGGACTAAGTGAACGTGAGCATACACTTTTCATTTGAACTATCGTTTTTCGATAAACACACCTAAACTTGATCCATATTTATTTAAAGCACATTACCCAAAGCACACAAGCGCAACGACAGCGTTCTTCGATTGAGAGTCTTTTGAAACTGTATCCGAAAGCTGTAAAATATTTGATAAGTAGAAATATTTTTTAATTTATTTGTGTATTTTGAAGCGCAGAATTTACGGTCTGAACTCTATGTAGAGTCATTTAAGTGGGATTAGGACTGGCTATAGCCGTCAATCTACAATGGATAAATATTAAAAACAAAAAATCGAAAAAGAAATCGAAATAATTGCAATCGCATAGGGCAATAGCGGGGCAGCACACCCCTCAGGCACCCGTTGTTTGACATTCAACTAAACAGAATTTCTTTTCTATTAAGTGAAATGAGAGTACTCTGTAAACAGAGGCCACGAGGGTTCAATAATGAAGCGGGGGGCTTACGCCACTCAGTACGGCTCTGGAACATATGTCAGGCGTGCTTATTCGACTAGCTTAAGAGGACCCCTGGGGCGAACGGGCCTAGAGGGAGTAGTGCGAATTTTATTATGCCGGATTATGATAGGAGTTTGTATGGAATTTTATGGTAGTAAGACTGGGCGTTGGTTCGTGAGACTGTTGGTAATTTAGTATAAAGTTAAAAGCTGCAATTTTGGCTGGTATTCGCTGCTAGTCTGATCAGCTATCCATCCACCAACGAGTTCATTCATTCCATCAGGGACGATATGACGGAGGGATAAACCGACAGGTCTATCAGTAGTTGATTTGTAGTACCCGGAAGAAGCCGAGGGTTTCGCCGTAGGTGGTTTTTATTATTTTTGATAATATTATTTGCATGGTAATTTTTATGATTATCTATAGATTAACTTTTAGAGATGATTCCTCCTTTCTATTAGTCAAAATAAACCAATAAAAGTTCATTATTCAAGTTTCATAATAATTTATATTATTTATGATCACACTATTTCGTATCACAGATCGATATTAAATGAGCTGCCTGCAGAGCTTTTTCCATGTACGACCATCTTAAAAAATTAAAAATTTTCAAGAAACGAGTGTACGCTACTCAAGTACTTACTACTTTTCTTTATACTGCTACTGCAACTACGATCTATGCAGGTACCTACCTCATTTGTTTTTCCTTGCTACGGGTGCTAACGATAAATATGTGTCTGTCGATATCGACTATCGAGCGCGCTTCAATATTACGCTATCAAAGCTAAATTTACTAACTTAATATTACGAAATATGCTTTAGTAACAAAAATATTAGACATGTTATTTGAATTTATTGATAAATTGGAATTTAAATTGTTGATATGTCGATGATATTATATTTAGATCTTGACATTTCAATTGTAATACTAATTATATTTTAATTATTTGACATTGTACTCATAATGTTGACATTCTAATGTAATATGGACTACTTCGTCTGAAATAAATGAATTTGAATTAATTTTTAATTTAAAAAGCCAATTGAATTTTGTAGGCGTGATCCTGATATCAATATCTATGCTTGTGGTTTGTCATATTTTCGTAAAAATACAAGTAATAACTGAGGGAAACACTCCTCTTAAAATTCAAGCTGTGTCCAGTAAATTTTGACATGTAATTTGTATTACCAAATAAATAATATGAAATATAACATAATATGTACACACCTTTTTATTTATATTTAGTAAGCCAACTGTTAGTATACAGATGAAAAGTTTTGTATTTAAGTTTGGATGGGGCTAAATGATATCCGAATCTACAAAATTTGTTTCCACTATTTGGGAGCTACAATAACCCGAGTGTCTGTTACTTTTGATTGCGGAAATTATAAGGATCCCGCGAGATAGTCGAATGTTTAAAGAGTGCCGCACTGGGCCCTAAGTCGGCTTATTTACTAATGGATCGATTGATTAGTAAGTAGATCACAATAGCAGCTTAATGGCAATTTGTCACGTTTTTGGAATTTTGCTACTGTTACTAATATGTCGATTGAATTATAAGTGGATCGCCATTGCATCTCAACGGTAGTTTGACGCGTTTATGGTATTCTGCTACAATTAAAACTGTAATTGAACTAATTTTGCGAACTCAGTAAATTAGCGGACTTGAAATGTCTATTGCAGCCAAAAAAGATTTTATTAACTATTTTTGAGTAGCATATTGTCGAAAATCACTTTGAGTGACGTTTTCATACAGTTTTTTGGATAGAGAATAAGGTGAATTTGATATTTCACAGCGCAAAAATCGCCCGCCTGGAAGGATAAAATCGAAGTTCACGCGGAAGTCGTTGGCAAAAACTAGTTTTTATTATTAGTGAAATCGGTCGGACTGACAAAATATCCATGGTTCTATTTTTATTTTTATTTCTATTGGACTACTAACCCCTAGAGGGAACAACAATAGGCCATCCGAGTTTACTCTACAAACAGGAGTTACAACTTCTTCCCGGGCAACCCTTTAACAACTAAAGTGTCAGATTAGCTAGGACCACATTGTACTCATTTATTCCCCACTCGTAGCGATTTTGAACCTTATTACCGTGACGGAAAGTCGCTTTTACCTTGTATGATTTTAATTTTATCTCGGAATGAGAAAGCAATTAGGGAGTAGCCAATTTTTCTTGACACCCCGCCGTTTTTTATCTTTCCTGGTTCCTGTGCGTGAGTATTTCTTCATAGTCTTGTAGATTTAAATGTGTTATTGGTAGCTACCAGCTTTTGCACGCGATTTCGTCCGTTTAGACTAATTTCAAATCGCTATCTTGAGAACTATATTTGAAGGTACATAAATAAATAAATATGCTTGGACAAATTCACTCAGCGCCATCTAGTAAGCAAAGCAAATCGAATCCGGGACCTCTGCGTGGCGACCGGTATGTTAATCAACTGAATCACTCACTTACATGTACCCATACATTATTTTATTTTATCAATTTTTTTTTGTATGGACTGTTTGAGCGTCAGTGGCCGAGCTGTTAAGGTACTCGTAAGCGTTACATTAGGGATAAATTATAACGTATGTGCTATACAAGACAAAACATACAGAGAGAAATCAAAAAAATACATACATACCTAACTCACGCATGTGTCCCACAGGTGGGGTAGACAGAGACTATGGACCGCCACTTTGCTCTGTCCTGACACAACTCCCTAGCCTCGCATATATTCACAACCCTTCTCATACATCTCTTTTTATTCTTGCCACTTTGGACCCCAGCCTTTTTGAGCACATTATTAATTTGATCAGTGATAAAAATATTTAAACAAAAATACAAATTGTCATTAGCCGGGCCATGGAAAAGTGCAATAGACCACACTCAGGATAATGCCACGGCTGACGCAGTGCTATATACTCGTATGCAGTATGCACGTTGTACATATTAAATTATGGAAGGATTTTATTCGTTTTTAAATTGTTATTTAAAGAATTAATTAAAAGTTCATAATCGACGAGAGAATAAACATCGTTCATGAATTTCTTACATTTCGTCCAGAAATGTTTAGGTATGACATTTTGTGATATCAATTATTATAAATTATGATAGTTTGAAAATGTCATCATCATCATCCTAGCGTTTATCCCGGCTTCTGCCAGGGTCCGCTTTCCGACTCATTCTGCTCCACTTCGCCCGGTCTTCGGCATCCTCTCGTCGTAGGCCGTTGGCTCTCGCATCCGACTCAGCGATGTCACTCCATCCCTTCTTGGGTAGCCCACGGGGCCTCTTTCCTGATACCGGCAGGTTCAGACACCTATTATAAAAATATCTAACTTTAAATAACAATTTAATATAGACTAAAATACGATACACATGCGTACGCTCTTACAATGTAACGGATTGTCCATTTCTCTTGGTTAACCCTCTCTCTAACTCCGTCATCCAACAGCAATTACTGAGGATAATCGCTCGACATTTCAATTACTAACCCTTTCCTTCCCTTCCCTTCCTTTCCACCATTAGTGGTTAACAAATGCGCTTTTTTCACCGCGAAAAAGAAGTGTTGGTTTGCGAGCGAATTCGTTTAGTATGGACATTGTTGTAATGGATTTGGAAAGTGTTTAAATTGTCTATTGTATTCGGATGTGGCGTGTAAGGACAGTGTAGGACAAATAGAGGTTTGAAAGCTTACGCTTTACGCTTACATCCACATGCAACGGCTCTGTTCCTCTTTTTTCTGTTATTTATGTATGTTTGTCTAGTTGTTGTTTCATGGTTCTTGTCACAAACTATGAACTAATAAAGTTCTTGTTTGGCCATTTTTATGAAATTTCTTTGTTATTACTTTTTTCTTTTTTAATTAGTTTCACGGCTCTGGATTCGAGCCACTAACCTGTAGGTATTGTTAGAGGTTGGAGGTCAGTGTTTGTAATCTCGTTGTGTGTAAATAAATGTATTTTATTCTACATGAGAAAAATACGAATTGAGTAAAACTTATGTAGAACCGAATCTTTTCTTCTATGGTAGGCCTATTGTAAAAAAGAATGTGCTCTAAGTGTGTAATATGCGTCTGTGCACATCTCTGGCCGTGGCCATCCCGTTTAGGGACAATTAAAGCAAGCGCTAATAAAGAATGTGCGCAAATACGAGCATTACGTTGTTGAGATAAGGGCTGATTTCCCATATTGACTTTTAGAAATGCGTTTAGACTTTGAGCTGGCTTGAATTGGTAAGGGCCCGTTTTAAATTCGTCGCCGCCTACACACCGGACGGAAAACGTATACGCCACGTGCCCGTGTAATCACCGCGTAGCAACCGAAGAGAAAACGTGTCTACCTTATTGGCGCGCAATAAACGCGGTGACTAAGCGGGTGCAACACGGTGACTGTGCGGGCGTAGCCTGTTTGTTTACAAATAATAAAACAAGCTCTCTGTCATTAGTAGGATAGAAACCAAAATTGCAAAATTTAAATAAATGAACCTTATAAAGACTGCAGTTGAATATAATTCTTAACATGATCATATACTTATGCTTTTGAACAGTATCTGTCATCTTTTTCCACCAATCACAACACTTGCACTCATCCCATCAGCCAAGCTCCACGCCTCGCCTAAACCCGGGAATTTATCCCTCCGTCGCCTGATGCACCGAAACTATCCCGGTGTCTCGGCGGCGGAAGCCGGGTAACCGGATTACCCGTCCGTACGCGAACCGGTTCGAACCGGTTAGCGAGGGTAGCACGTGTACGGTTAAGACGATATCGTAGGCTGGAAGGTAATTGCTGTTCAGATTTGCCGTGATCTAGTGACTCTACATCAAGCATTTGCTTGTTTGTTTGTAATCTTTTCATTGCATAAAACGTTACACAAAAAATCTTATAATCCGAAAGAGTGCTTATCCTACATCGGGATTTCTTCCAGCCAACCTTTGTTAAGTCGAGAGGACCTTTGGCGAGCGGTGAAAGCCATGATGAAATTATACAGCTTAATAATCATCCGATGTCTTATTCTAGACCTTAATCTAGCGATGTCATAGTCCAAAAGAAACACTGTTTCTGAGAGCTTATTCAACATCCTATCTCATTCAATAGTACCTATAAGTGAGAAACATTCTTTCGAACTTTCGCGTGGACATGAACAGAGGGTCTACGTAGTTGGGATAAGTACCCAGTCCACGGCGGGTGGTGCGATGGCGGAACTGTGCTGTGGGCATCAGATCAAACAGTTCCTCGGAACATTCCCCATTGTACAGGTGGTAGAATACACTCAGGGAGCCAAAGACCCTTCGGTCAGCCAGTGGTTCTAATAGATTAGGGGGTCACAGGTAAATTGAAAATATATCATAACATGTAATTGAGAAATAGTCCACCAACTTATGAAATGTAGTTGGATTGGTTAGCATTTCATACAAATTATATGGAATAAAATTTAAGGTAGCTTAAGTTGTAAGCCTCTTTCAAGCAGTGTTTCATGAAAATAACATAAATGTTAATGTTAATTACGTAACTTTGTTGCTAACAATTATCTGATTGCAATGATTGAAATTATTACTTTTGCGATTACGTATGATCGATTTAATAGTTTCAGTTTATTGCAATGGGACTTTGTTAGTAATTGAGCCCATGAAATCAATGATACGTAATAAAGTAATAATTTCAATCATTGAAATCAGAGAATTGTTATCAACAGAGTAACGTAAATAAACCTACTCGTTTCCATGATCGCTTTCAATTTTCCTATGACCTCCTGCGGCTCCTACTTACTTGCTTGTTAGACAAATCCTAAATAGGTAACATTATCACGTTGTCAACACTCTCCTTTTATAATAGACGTTTACATCTCCGTTATGTGCTCGAGAGCGTACAAAAGCGCCCATTGCAATCTTATCTGTCGATCAGGCTGCTAATTGAACCCTTGAAGAATCAGCGGCACATGAAACAGGCCTTTTGTCGCTAAACTGTGACACTACCAGCTCAATTAGATCTTCTCGACCGTAAAATCGACATGCAACAATAGATCCACTTAAATTGGACACATTTCAATTGTTAAACTTTAAACACCAGATTGAAAGGACCTCCTATTTGGAGTCTATAATTTGATTGGCGAGGTCTGATTACGCTGGGCGTATTAAGACCAGTTTACATTGAGCGTTTTAGTCGTCGCGTTTGTTTGGGGGAACGGTTCAGTTTACTTTGGTCGATTGCGTTGAAGTGGTTTGGAGATTGGGACAATAGGGGAAGCGATGGCAATCGTATTCATTGCGCCGTTGAGTGCAATATGTTGGGGAGACTGGGGCAATAAAAAAGTATTTGCAAATGGATTGTAGTTTTGTACGGTATTGAAGCTGTATTCTCTTTTGTATTGCCTCTACGCTACATTAGCTATCATGTTAGATGATAAGATCTGCACAGAATAATTGTTTGTCACGCGGTGCAAGACGTTTTCAAGTTGTAATGGGGACCAGTGAAAGTTGATATTTTAATTATTTCGTGAAGTAAATGTTCACATGCTAAACTAGATATATCATCGTTGTGCACGCAGGACGTCCACTGCTGGATATCCACGTCCAAGTTGCCTAAGGTTTTTACTCCATTCCATGCCGAATATAAATAATCATATTTTCGTTAATATCCTGGTTAGTATCCTGCTTTCCTGGCTAGGGTCGTGGTCGGCCTTGACCATTATCCTTATCAGGATTTAACAGATCACGTAATTAAGTGAAGCAACTGCCCCCGCGAGCTGTGTAACCTGTCCAGATTGGTTCATGGTTACACATTCAGTAACTTGAATATGCAGGTTTTTGCACATTATACCACGGACTCATCACTAAACATTATGAAACAAAGTCCCCAAGCTGCCGAGAGCGTCTTTCTGTCTGAACGCTAAACTAAAGTACGGATTTCGAAAATTCTTTCAAAAAAAGTTTCATTCCTTCCGAGTGTCATAATTATAGTATTTTATGTCTCGGAAAATAACATGAAACGGCAGGATAGTCAAATATTAGCAGAGTTTCGCCCAGTAACAGCCACGGAGGCCCGACAGTACAAAACCATGACAATCCTAACTTATAATTTATTACATAATAAGAATTACACTTCACTACCATCAATTCCACTAATATTCCATACCCATAAAAGAAACAGCCATAACTGAGAGGGCAATCATTCAAATTACCCGAATAACAGACGCCATTATAAGTCATTAACGCCCACCTAATGCTTATAAAGTCTCTCAGACCCTCAGCCTCCGAAGCGGGGATCGCGCTCCGTTGGCGTTAAATCGCCGCGTCTAATGTGCGCTTTTTACACGCACCGTGTGACAGCGCCCTTACTCAACCCTCGAAGCACGCACATGCCAATTTGTACTCAATTTTTGCAACATTAAAGCCCAATTTCGCGTGAACGAGCTACAGAGGGGTGCGAATACTTGCTTTATGATGTTTGTTTTGGGAAACAATATTGTTTTTTTAATGTAATATAGACGGTGTACTTCATTCGTTTCGTTTAGGGCTTATTCTGGTGGCAGGTTTTTATTTAAGGTATTTTTAAGAGTAGTCAGTACTTCATGAGAGAATGATTTTGATGTGTCATTTTTGTGGATCTTTTCGTATTATAATCAAATTAATAAGACCGGCCAAATGAAACGTCAAGTATTATTAGGCAATATTCTGTGGTTGGCAGTGTGGTGTCCGGCAGAGTAGAATAGCACCAACCCCTTACACTCGTGGGTGTCGGACAAGGCGACTCATGTTTTCGATGCGCCTGCCAAGCTTGGAGATTATGGCAATAACCTCCCCTTTCGTGGGAGAAGCCCTAAGTCCTGCAGTGGACTGTTATGAGCTGTCATGTAGATGATGATGATTCTATGGTAACGGTTCAGTTTCAGTAGGTATATTACGTTTATACAGATATTCAATTATTGGGGAGGTGATAATAAAACCTGCACGCGGTTTCGCTGCAACACTACTCCTTTTTTCGTCCGGGGTTTAAAAGTGACAAAAGTGACAAGTGACCATAACCATGAGGACAAATTTTAATGGTACTCGTTCCGGGTTTCCTACCGCGTACCTTTGTTGACGAGTAGCCCGATATTTTGACACAGTTGCATGCATCGTGGTCACGGGACGACTGGAGAGCTGCGAGCGTCGGATGGTATTGGTAACGTTAGTTTAATACATTACATGATGACAATTCCGATTAATTATGGCATAAATACGATTCGGATGTGGAATGAGCTCCCAGCCACAGTGTTTCCTTTGGACTATGACGTGGGATCGTTCAAGAGGTATATTAGAGGTCTCTTCAAAGGCGGGTAACGCATTGGTGACTCCCCTGGTGGTGCTGATTTCCATGGGCGGCGGTGACCACTTTCCATCAGGTGGCCCGCATGCCTGTTTGTCTGCCGGATAACATAAAAAAAAAAAGGCCAGACTGACTTGTCTTATTTGGGTATGGAAATTATATATTTAAATAGATAATATTGAGCAGTATTCGTTGAAATTCACATTCTTTATTTTCTTATATAATTTAAGACATCTGTATACCAGTGTACGTAGCTTAATTGATACGGCAAGTCGTAATTTTGGGTATTGTTTGTTCACTAAATATGACAAGTAAGTTTGGACAGATAACGTCTAGTCTAGAATAACGTCTCAATCCACTGTTCCTCCAAGAATCGTTCACTCGTGCGATCGCACAGCTGCATCCGGTTACCGGTGATCGCTGCGATCAGCCGCCCGGTGTGCGCCCACCCTCATATCACCCCTAATAGCGTTTATTAGCTCCTAATACGCGTTTTATCGCACTGCGAGTGTATCTGCGAATTAGTCGCGGTTATCGCAGTTAGGTGGGAGTTCACCCTATTGTTTGAGGATCATTTTATAACCCCCGAAAGAGGGGTGGTATAAGTTTGATGTATCTGTGGATCTGGGTATGTGTGTGTCTGTCTGTGGGATCGTGGCTTCCGAACGGGTGGACCGTGGAAGGCATTTTCATTTAAGAGAGGTAGGGCATAGCGGTGTATCTCGTTCGAATTGGAGCCGCCCGACTGGGGAAGTACCTCCACCTTACAGAATATCGCAGCTAAATAATACTCTTTTAAATAGTATTGTGTTTCTGCCGGTGAGTAAGGTTTCCAATGCTCCATGGGGTGGGGATTTGGGGAACCGTGGCTTTGGCAGTGGAGTGGCATTTGCTGACCTGTCTGACCTCCGCAACTCTGCTACCAAGGGAACTTGTCCAGATTCGATCATGGTTACAAATTCAGTCGCCCGAATGTGCATGTTTCATCACGTTGTTTTTCCTCACCGTAATAGCATCGGTTAGTATTCGTGTACATAACTCAGAAAATAGTCATTGGGACATGGCCGCAGCGGGATTCGAAACCGGTGCCTCTCGCTTACGACTCGCTATTTCCAACCACCAACCAAGCTATTTCTTTCAAATCTCTTTGGTTCTAATCACAACCAAACTATTTCTCAAAAAGCTCCTTGGTTCCAATTCGTATCTTTAATTTTACAACGTAACCGAAAACGCTTCCAAATTCGAACGCTTCACATTCCAAAATGGCGTCGCACCTCTTTCAAGAACAACATTAAGTAGATTACACATACTACGTGCAGCGTAGGCGACCGAACTTTAATGAGGTAACGAAGCAGTTGGGTGTAGGAAGGGAGGGCGAAGAGGGGGGGGGGGGGGGCTGTTAATTACTATTATAACTTGATTAGGACGTCGGCTCGGAAGCTGCGACGCTGGATGTAACTAGGTTTGGGGGCTGAGATGCGTTTACGCTATTGGATAGGTAGTTTGCTACAATTTACGAGTACAACATGGAGTTCTTCAAGAAAGAGGTTAAAATGTTTTTACGTCGGCAACGCGTGGGTGATGCCCCTGGTATTGCAAATGTCCATAGGCTGCGGTGACTGCTTACCACCAGACAGGCCGTAAGCTTGTTTGCCACCATGGTGGTATAAAAAAAATTAGGAATGTAAACTACCCCATACCTCGCGTATGAGGGCTCGGGGTCCGCCTTGACCATGATTCAGGATTTGGCAGATCAGATAATTGTAGTGGAGCGACTGCCATCTGATCTCCGTGACCGTGTTACCTGGGGAACTTGACCAGATTGGATCATGGTTACACATTCAGTCGCCTGAATGTGCAGGTTTAATTACGTTTTTCCATGCCGTAAGAGCATCGGTTAGTATTCAACTAATGTAGATCAGAAGAGTCATTGGTACATGGCCGCAGTGGGATTCGAACCCGGTACCTGTCGCTTACCACTCGGCCACATATGCTCACAGACTAGCAAGTAGAAGCTATGATCCGGACTCACCTCCCTCGTCTCTTCCACATTCATACATCTTTGCATGCATTTACGCCGGTTGAGGGTACTCCTGACCTGCCCTTCTTGGAGAGGGTAATTCATTTCATTAGTACCTATATTATGTCCTCCTCGGGCGCCCTCTGTCGATACTTCACACGTCTACTTACCAAAGTCGTAAAATTGTCGCCCACAGGCTGCGGTGACTGCTTACCATCAGACGGGCCGTAAGCTTGTTTGCCACCTTGGTGTTAAAAAAAAACTTGGACAAAAATAGGACATCCCATCCAGTACCATCAGAATCCTTGTCGCGGGCGCGCGTTAATTCACGTGATCCAGTTACGAACATACTCCTTGGACTCACATCCAGTTTAATAATAATGTGGGTAGTACTATCAGACACTGCACTTGGGAGTATTTTACTTACTGAAATTATAGCATAACATTTAAAGGCGCAAATAAACTGTTTATGTCATACTGTAGTCAAACAGGCAAGCGTGTCACCTGTAGGCATAGAGAAAATATTTACTAACGTAATAGAGCAGCCATTACAAACAAAAATATTGTACCAACCTGTCACGTGCGGGAGGCTGCTAAGTCATAGAATGACCGATGAAATGTTATCATTTTCTTTATTTTTGGTCCCTCGAATGGTTTGTACAGTTTTTAATGCACAAGATGGCGTTTTTTTGAATATCGAAGCCACTGTCAGATTGATCCGCGTCGCGCAATGTCTCAGAACTGACTGCGGCCACTGTTGTCCATGGACCGCAAAGCGTGGTTCAAAGAAAATACTTGCGGTGTCTCCTCTATTACTTTAGTAAATATTTTCTCTATGTCTGTAGGTAACAAAAACAACTATTATGTTTGTTAGCCTTCTTTATTACCCAGGGAGGCAAACGGACCGACGGTCCACCTGATGGGAAACGGTCACCGTCGTCCAGGACATCTGCAAGGGGAGCGGATGCGGTGCCTGTAGTTGCTTTTTGCTGTGTTTGTAATGGAAAAATCTAGTCTAAATAATAATAACAAAGGACAAATCGAATGTGATTTGCAATGGGTATTCTTTAAGTAACATATTTCAGTCTACCTAATCAAATCAGAACGCTAGCTTCCTGGTCCAAATTAAGCCTATACCTAACGACCGACCCTATCTAACATAATTTAATTAGAGCTCCGGCCATATTACAAGCTACTGGATAAAAATAGCCGTTAGAGTTAAACAATAAGCTAAATTAAAAAACTAATAGTACTCACCTAAAAATTAAGCTAAATTATCAACTAACACACTTTTACTAAAACTCTATAGATTTTTTAGTCTGTTTAAAATTAAGAATTTTTATTATTATACTGTCGGAACAAGAGGCCTACCTATCCCAAGCCTAGCCAAAGCTAAAGGTCTGTCAGAACACATATGCAACAGTAAATCAGAAATCAGAAATCATTTATTGTAAAACTGTAGTAGGAACATTGGAAGTGGTATTTGATTTAGACCAGAAATATAACAGTTTACCCAAATTTGGGTGTACAATAGTATGTTATATGTTACAATTCCATACCATCCATTTCCTACATACCTCCTCACTTCTCTCGATACAAAACTCATTCTCATTAGTCGACGATTTTTTTCTCAACCCCGCGTTACCACCCTTCCCAGAAAACAGGGTGAATTATCCAAAATAAGCTCCGGCATATCGCATAGCCGAGTTGAATGTAGCGGTAATGACATAAACTCGATTCCGACGCAGATGCTGTCTCCCACAGACCTTGACGAATCGAGTTCTGCCAGCGATTACGGTGGATTCCAGACTCGAGTGTTGACGAGTGGAAAATATCGGTAATCGTGTAATTGTACGTACTAAATAACTTAGAATAAATGGAGATGTATGAAAAGAGTTGTGGATATATGCGAGGCTAGGGAGTTGTGTCAGAACAGAGCAAAGTGGCGGTCCATAGTCTCTGCCTACCCCACCTGTGGGATAGAGGCGGGCGTGGGCTTTATGTATGTAATAGTCATCTTGACGTTAATGTCCCGATTGCGCTCTTGTGCTCGAGGGTCCGGAGTCCGCCTTGACCATTATCCAGAGTTTGGTAGATCAGATAATTTTGGCAGCTACTGGCATCTGACATGACACTCACTGCATACGTGTCTCCTAGGGATGTTCCAGTTTTTGTATAATTTAAGCTAAAAACTAGAAAGCTGTGACCAGGTATACAAAAGTAAGACCCTCATCGATTAAATATTATGTAGTGTGCAATACGGTACTTCTGATAAGAAAATTGGTCCCGAAGGCTTTTCAATTTTAATTAAGTAAACCTATATGTATGTAAATATATATGTATTATAAAAACATGAGTAAATAATTTTTATTTAATTTTAGAGGCTTACGGGCACCTAAACATACTCTTTTTTCAAAACCAAGCGTTATTTTGATATTTTATAATTAAAAATAATTTGAGCAAATGTGTCATTCCGAAAAAAATGCCAATTTCATAGGTAAGGACCCAATGTGACATATCTTCGTGATCTCAACTAATATCTCCTAACAAAGGATCGGATGACATCACAGGGTTCCGTGGTCCTTTGTCACAGATCCAAAGCTGAGGATTACGCACCCATTGCGTCTAGTATCAGTATACTTCCCAGAAGTATCTTTCCCATTGAATTTCATCACTATCCATGACCAAAAACGGGCGCCGCTGGCTTGATGTACACCGGCCTGTAGCTGTTTCTTTCACTCTTATAGGACTTCGAGTGAGTGTAAGAGAGAAGGGAGTACTTGTGCAGTATGCGCGGGAGTGTCAAGTTACCGCCTTTGTCAGGGCGTAGAAGGGCAATTTATCACAGAGTAAACAGTGTGTAGACGCGACTGTAAATAATAACCTAAAAGCACAGATCGGCAGAAAAAGTCCTTTCCTTCAGGTGGCAGGCAAGCGCCTGTTTGTCTGCCATATAACATAAAAAAGTATGTTAATCCCTCACCAAGTTCACCTAAACTCAAATATTTTCTAAGGTTCTCAACCGATTTTAATGACGCAGACAGATACACAGAGACACACGTCAAACTTATAACACCTCTCTTTTTTAAAAGGGAAAGTGTGGATGTAGTGTTTGAAATTATTAGAACATTTGAAAACACGGTTGTCAATTAAGAAAGAACGGATACAACATGTTGGTTGAAACGCAGTAATATCAGTATTAATAAATAAGTCAGAATTAATTCAAATTCAAACTTAAACTTAATTTTAAATCTTAGAATGACCGTATAAATAAAAATCTAAAAAACATTAATTAATTGGCAATAAAATAAAAATCTTTGTGCTGTAAAAAACTGCATTCGCCCAGTAGTGAAAGCAGTCTACAAGCTTACTTAAAAACTAAGGACTTTAAAACTTACAAGTAACACACTAATACTCAAATATACAATCAACCAAACAATTCTGCCAAACAGTACTAAACAATAGACTCTGCAGACGTTATGCTGTATTTGAACAGCCATATTGATGAATTCAATAACAATAATTAGACTCTAGAATCAATAGCTCAAACACAGAGGGTACCTAATCATAACTCAGAAAAAACAGCTTTCATTGTCGGTGTAATTTGATTAAAATTTGACAGCTCCTTCCTGTACCTCAATGAGGCAGGAAACTGAGTATAATACTTATGGGGTAATTCAATTATATAACACGTCCAGGGTACGTTGATTCGTCAGGACCTACAGTTTGCAAGTGACTTGGGGTCTTCCAAAATTTGTCAGGTTACAAAGGTATAATGCATTGAATAGCTAATTGTTGGTCTTGTAGGTATCATGTCGGTGTGTATTACCATCGGAACTTATAACTTGATATTTCCGCTTGATAAAGTAAAAAGAATTCCATTTTGTAAGCGATGTTAAGGGTTATTTTTGCATGATCGCCGGTGGGGTCGCAAGCGCGAGGTCCCGAGTTCGAATACTGCGGCCATGAACCAATGACTCTATTCTGAGTTATGTTGAATTCTAACCTATGCTCTTGCGGTGAGGGAAAACATCGTGATGAAACCTACACATTCAGGGGACTGAATGTGTACCTAACCATGATTCTGGTCAGGTTCCCCTTGTTACCAGGAATGCGGAAGTAATTTCCTGATCTGCCAAATCCTGGATCATGGTCAAGACACTTAAGATGGACCCTGGTCTCTCGCGTGCGAGAGCGTATCCGGGATAGTGACGCCATGATGATAAACATATTATATTTTTTTAATTTTATATTTAAAATTACATATTCTAATCGTTATTAAGAGTTATTTTTGCAATGAATTGGGGCACGAGTAGTACGGGTACTCCTACATTTGAAAAATAACTCATTCCCTAAGATAACAAGGTCGGTAATTGTCTGGCAGTGTCGAGGGTCAGTTGCTAGCCAGAGTCCAGTGTTAAAACAACAGAATTAGTTAGGCAGTTGTTTTAACAGTTAATTGGTATACCGACGTCACAGGGTGCGATAGGTTTGCCTAATTGCTTAATTTTGTCGGAGCAACATAGGTACGATATGTTGAGTTAAATCGGACCTTCATTTTATTTACGTATTCATTGCAGGTTTTTTTATTGAACTCAGAAACCTTTGTTACCTAATTTGGTTTTAGGTATGTCGATATTCTGTTGACTGTACTCTTTCTACGAAACAAGATATCCAAAAACCTTTATATTTATTTATATCATATTAACAAGAACATACAGAACATTAATATTGAAGAAATCTGATTACCTAATAAAAAAAATAATCTAACTTAAAAAAAAAAAAAAAATTAAGTCACCCACAAATAAATTTATCTGTAACCGACTCTCAAGCCCAAAGCAACTAATACTTGGCCCTGTGCCATAGAAATCGGCTCCATAGTCGAACATTTCCAACTACAACCGACCACTTTAACCAGACCTTCCATCGTTTAGTCTTTCCTCTATAAGGAGGGTCAAGATACAATAGTATTGTAGTAGTACCTGACGACAACTTTAACTTGACCCTCCATCCTTTATTCCTTCCTCTATAATAGGGGTCACGATACATTAGTTATTAAGGATACCTGACACCGATCACACACAAAAAGCTAAGGATAAAGAATTGGGGTAATTATGATGTTAATACCCGCTAATTTGGAAAAAAAACTGTCAAGTACTACAGGGTGGTTCGAAAAGTGCGAATATAAAAGTGAAAACTTGTCATTTCATAAAATTATTATTTTCATTAACCACTTAAAGAAGAACATTTATAAGAGAATTGTACGATATAATAAGTACTTATGAAACTAAACTATGGAAATTATTTGAAGTAAACTGGGACAATGTTTAATGAAACAATATAAACATTAAAATCGGTTCAGTATCAAACTTTTTCTGTCGGTAAGGTTAGTGTTATTTTCTATTGAAACGTAATTTACATATCTCCTCATCGAAGTCAAAATAAAAAATAAAAAAACTCGTAATAAAATTCGTATTTTCGAGCCATCCTCTAGTCGCAACTCGGCAAAATGAAAGCAAAAGCGGTGCCTTTTAAGATTATAAGGGTAGTAATGGAGAAAATATCCGTTGAAAGGATTCCGACGCATGAATAGACCACTTTCACACTGCCAGCTAAATTGGCCGGCAGAATTTGAGTAAAAGTGATGGGAGATCTCTTTAATTGATTGATGAGGCTTTAGTAGTTATGTTAGTAACACGATTTTGACCTAGAGGTGTTGAGTGAGTGGGAAATAACGTCACACCTTTCCCTTCTGCGCCTATGCATAATATGAACTAGGTATTAATATTACCTATGTTATAATAATGACTTATAATGTATGTACCTATACCTAATATAAGTATGACATGATGTAATGACGAATAAAATAATGTAATTATGTAATAATAATAAATTTGAAGGTACTGTGAAGTAATAACAAACTAATTAAGTAAGTAAAAATGTATGTGTTTGCAATTATTGGGATCACACTACACTCCCTATTAAATCTAAGCTAGGTTAATACTGGTTAATCCAAAGTTCGTATTAAATAAATAAATAAATAGAAATCGTTTATTACATCTATCTCACACATGGCACAGTCCATTAGATCATAATACAGCTTACAAGAAACTATAACTTAATGAGTTCTCAAATGATAAATATTTTTTCATAACAAGCTTTTATCGCGGGGTATAGTACTCACCAAGACCATTACAAATCTCAAACACGATGGTTTTATCTTATTGCGTTCAATAGGTCCTATGACAAACCTTCCAACTTTATCATCAGAGCTGTTCCATTATAATTATATCTCTAACTTCTCTACTAACCCGCAGCACCTTATTATTTTTGCGACTGGCAACACAGGAGTTGCAGCGGTGGGTGTGAGTGGTAAAACAAAAATAAATCTTTATTGATTAGGACATAAAATATCTTTTTCAATCGTCTAAAAGGAGGTTGTTGGAAAGTAAAGGGTAGTCGATCCATGGTAGAACCATCAGAACAACGAAACACAAACACCAAAAGTTCAATTTCAAATCGCAAAAAAACGCTTATCCCGAACATAGAGTTCTTCAAGAAAGGGGGTTGGTTTTCACGGGGTCGGCAACGCGTGGGTGATGCCCCTAGTATTGCAAACGTCCATAGGCTGCGGTGACTGCTTACCATCAGGCAGACCTTAAGCTTGTTTGCCACCTAAGCAATATAAAAAAAACTCTCGAAATCAGCAACCCGATCCCCGAAGAACCCGAAACTATGACCAATGAGCGATGCAAGCCGGCTCTGTAAAGCCCCGCGCTTCGGGCGATACCCGCGTGGATCCCAATCCATTGCTGACCTTTCAGGCATTCCGCCGCGCGCGCGTCATACCAAACCTTCAATGTATTAGCATACAACGCCATGAAAACTACCCGCTGACAAAAAACTACCAACTAACTTTCCTACCCTCATTTTGGCGAAGTTTATTAAAACGCTAATCCTGCTACACGCAAACAAGGGAGACCCCTACAGCCTTATACAGGGTGAGCTGTCCAAGTTTCAACACTTTGTGTTGTGACTTCGTGATGGAACTCCATTATATTATGAATTAATTCATATTTTGTACTCCAGTTCCACATTATTACACAAATTTTATTAAATTGCAACTGATTTCGAATAACTTATCTTCAGATAAGTAATTCGAAACTGTTTGCAATTTAGTAAAATTTGTATAATAAAATGGAACAATCACCACGAGGATTATTTTAGAATAAAACATATAACCAGATTGCACTCAGAAAGTTCCCAGGGGAAGGTCTCCAAATTGTCTCGATTGTATGAGAATTGCTTGTGCTCTTTTTTGCAAGTGTTCTTTGTTTTTAATATACAAAAGTACTTGTCTTAATTATAATTCGAAAATTAATAATTTAAAATTGATTGTTTTAATTAATTAAAAGACAGAATTATGGAGACGTGTTTACTGTTGTGTTTAGAAGAAAAAAGAATATTAAATCAGCATTAGCTGATGTCAATCACAAAAATCAGCAACAGTTTTGCAGAACTCGTTTTCAATTTTGTATGAAATTGTCTGATTTTTTCTCCGATTTCACATTTCATACGGTAAAAGTTGTTTGTTATCACAAGCACATGCGTGCCACTTGGCACCAAGAACTTAAAGTCACCCTGTATATTAGCTACATGGTGAAATCAATTCTCTGGCAAACAATAGTCAAATTTAGTTGCAAACACCTCATTACTGTCAAAAAGGGCTCCACGAAACTCTGTATATGATCGAGGGATACTGATGCATTGGAAACTGGAGAAGGGGACATATTATCACTACCCCTGATGAAAAAAGGGGGGCGGGCGTGTTTGACGTGTATGTATCTGTGAATCTGTGTGTCTGTCCTTAGATTCGTAGCTCCGTTGGGTTGACAGATTTTGATGCGGTTTTCTTTATTACAAAGCCAGATTAATCGAGATTGTTCTTAGCTTTGTTTCAATAATATCGGTTCAGTAGGAAGGAATGTTCAGGAGCGTTGATGGCCGACTGGTTACGGTATCCGACTCGTAAGCGAGAGGTACCGGGTACGAATCCCGCTGCAGCCGTGTACCAATGTCTCTATTCTAAGTTATGTACATTAGTTGAATACCAACCGATGCTCTTACGGTGAGGGAAAACATCGTGATGAAACCTGCATATTCAGGCGTCTGAATGTGTAACCATAATCCAATCTGGTCACGCTCCTGGTAGCAGAGTCATGGAGCTCAGATAGCAGTCGCTCCACTGTAATTACTTGATCTGCCAAATCCTGGATCATGGGGTCAAGGCAGACCGACCCTCGTGAACGAGAGCACAACCGGGACATTAACTTGACATCACTGCTAGTAGATTAAGGTTGTCATTGAATTATTTATTTGACATAGTATTTTTATTACTTTTTCACTTGACATCTATTTTGTCATCAGAATAAGTGGTAAAATGAAAATGAAAAAGTATTTATTGAATTAGGATTACGTGCTACATGAATAAACAGAATTTGAATAATGTGAATCTTATGACATCAGAAAATTATCTACCAACATTGCATAGGCAATATTGTTCATTTACTAACAAATTACGGAATAATGATCTGAAATAATTGATTTGAATTTAATTATCGCCAAGATTTTTTTTTGCTACCCCGGCGTCCGAGTGGGACCCCATAATCATTACGCCACCGACGCTCCAACTTTCCATACGAACTCCACTATACTAGCGTACTATTATCGCACATGTGTCTACTAGACTACACCAGAAGCCAACCTACTGAGTAGGCGGCACGTGCCGGCTTTACCACGTGACTTGTGACGTCACGGCGCGTGCGCCGACTCACGTTACGATGCTAATTTGGGATGTGGGACTCTGAGAGAGGGCTTCGAATTGGGAGGGTTTGGTGGTCACACGCGAAGTGTACACCTAATTTGTAAAGAAAGAATCTGATACACATAGACACCGCAACTAAAAATGTTGATAAAATGCGTAGAAACAAGGTATTAATGTAGAGCTCGTCTAGTCTAAGATGACGCGCCCCACTACTTAGTTAGTTGATTTCGATGTGTGAGTGCAAATATTGATAACGACACTTCATCTGTATGGGAGCCAATGAACGACGCGTGCTGCTACGTTTGAATCTTACCGGCAACTGAATGACCAATTACAACGGCATTTGTATATGTATTGCGTCCATATTTTAAACTTGCTTGTGTGCGTTAATACGATAGTGGAGCGCGTCATTTTAGATTAGATGAGCTCTAACAACAAAGTGATGTATAAAACTGCGGAATTAAAAACACTTCTCACGACAATATACTCTGCCTGGGTGAACAGCACCGCCTTATAGACTTAGGTTATCCTACGGCATCAAGTATAAGAAAAAAATCACTTTGTAGCGATAGTAGACGTTTCAGAGACCCGCAAAAAAAATGTTTTTAGTAGTAGTCGTAGCTTGAATGAGTGAATGAACACTTTATTGCCTAAATACAGGATACAGTAGGTACATATCGGTAGAAGAATCGCCAAGCAACAATACTTGCATTGTTTTGTTCCGGTTAGAAAGATAAGGCAGCCAGCGCAATTACAGGCATGAGGATTTCATCTGACATCACAGTGACAACACACCTCTGTTTTGCATTTCTGTTACCTTGAAACCTAAGTGCATAAATCGTAGAAATTATATCGTATGTCGTATACCTTACCACAGTTATCACTTACCATTTACCATCAGCGGGGCTATTGGCTAACTCAGTTGACAACTGTATTTGACACTAGATAATTCTACACCACGTCATCTACGTTGAAAACTGGCAATAGCGTCTACCAAATTAGAGTAGTGTCAGATTTTTTTATGTCAAATTCAGTTGTCCACTGAGATAGCCGATAGGCCCTCAGGTCTGCACGGTGGACACTAATACATAAAAAAGAAAACGCAAATACCAGCCGTTTTTCAATTGGAACAGGTACCAGGCAATCAGGACGGGCAAAGAGCTTTATTACGACAGGGGCAAAGCGGCACTTCGCCGTTATTGTTTAATCTCGAGTCAGGACTTCAATTTACTTATTCTTATTAACTTCATTAGAGGCGTCGGAGGGGGGAAGGGGGAGGGGCGAGGGGGGAAGGTAATTAGCCGCCTCATAATTGCTTAATTCGGGCTTAATTCACGCTAATCGCGTAATTAAATGATGATTTGTGCGCGGTTCCAAGGCTCGCTTTTTGGAATGCCTACGTTTTAATATTACGGTCTTTATGTTTCAGCCATTTCGATTAGATTCTTTTTGAGGCGATATTTTTTTATAGAGGCTTCTAGGAATTTACAGGGCTGGTCGCAAAATTCTTTTTGGTGACGATCCAATTCACAAACGTAATGGATTTTAATTCTACTAAAGTCAATCAATTCAATAGATAGAAAATTGTACCAAAGTATCTAAACTTAATTCGAAATAGAAATACTTTTTGTCTTACTAATAAAATTGAAATATTGCCATACGTTAATATAGCTTTGAACGCTCGTTTATAACTATACCAGGCTTATGTCTAAACACTTTTGACTGTTTATATAGGCGTACAACGTTTTTTGATCTGAACTTTTATATTACTAAGACGGTATTTTCACGTTGGAGTGATGTGATGTGAGATACGTGATGCATGAGACATCAGCTTTCATAGTAAACGTATGAAAAATCGCAATTTAGCAACCAGTGGTCTGTAATGACGTGATCTGACGCGTCATCCATAATCAAGTCCGCAACATATACAAGCAAGCAACGCAACGCTCGCTCACGTTGTGTAAGTCGAGTGTGGCTCAAACGTAACATCACATCACATCACTCCTTTCCTTTTATAACAAACAAGTCGGGCATTTGACCGCCATCTCACCTGTTGGTAAGTGACGATGCGGCCGAAGATGAAGCATGCCCGTCTTGGAACAGCCTATTCACTCTAGCCTTAAAGGCATCCAGATTATATTGATCAGAGAACACACTCGCAGGCAAAGCGTTCCATTCCTTAGCCGTACGCATTATAAAGGTCGAGCCAAAGCGGTTCGTGCGGATGGCTGGAATATCCACGACATAAGGATGAAGCGCTCGCCCGGATCGCGTTTCCCGATGGCGGAAAGGGGCCGGCGGAATGAGGTCGTGCAGCTGCTTCGCACACTCTCCGAAATGTAATCTGTAGAAGACCGACAGACGCGCAACCCTACGCCGATGTTCGAGGCTCTGCAGCCTAGCCTTAATCAACAGCGTGTCTCAAATTATCTTCTTTGCACGTTTTTCCACCGAATCCAAAGCCGCCAGTTGATATTTAGCTGATCCATCCCAGAGGTGGCAGCAGTACTCCATGCAGGACCGCACGTGTGCTTGATATAACTGAAGCAACTGCCTAGAAGTGAAGTACCGCCTAACCTTCGAGAAGATACCAAGTTTTTTTGCTGCAGTCTTTGCCTTGGATTCGATGTACTGACCGAAGTTGAGATTTGAAGATAACTCAACACCAAGAAGCTGTAGGTTGTCGGTAATTTCCACAGGAACATCCCGAAAAGTTGGAGTAAGATGGAATGGACTCCTTTTGGCGGAAAACAAACACGCCTGAGTTTTGGTTAAGTTGAACGCCACTAGATTGGCATCGCCCCAATCAGAAACTGCCTTGAGAGCTATGTCCAAACGATCAACCATGGCCTCTCGACAAGACTGAATATCGTCCCTGTTGGCTTTTGCCTCTGACAGATATCTATCCGTTACCGTGCTGTCATCTGCATACCCAAAGGTACCTGGTACAAGCAGATTGTTAATATGCAGCAGGAATAAAGTCGCGGACAGTACAGATCCCTGAGGAACTCCCGCGTCGATAGCCTGGAGATTAGACGAGTAGCCATCGATAACTACACGGATTGAACGTTCACTCAAAAAATCTGATATCCAGGTGCAAAAGCCAACAGGAATACCAAATGAAGGAAGCTTGCTTAGAAGGCAAGCATGCCAAACCCTGTCAAAGGCCTTAGAAATATCAAGAGACTCTAATATGGCGTCACCATAACAACCAAAATAACTCATCTAATCGATACAAAACATCCACAACAATTACAACGCAACTACATTACCATTACAACACTGTTACCCGCAATTCTGCATTAGTATTAGCCATGCCCGACTACCCTCAAAAACCCGAAATCAAATTGCAACGTACGCCTTCCATTGTCCCGGTTGTTCCCACAATACTATCCATTAGGAATTGTCATTGTGTCCGTCCGTAGCAAAAACAACTACACAAAAGCATTGACGACTTATCACGTGCAATTTGTCGGACCCCTTTCTGTTATAAAACAGCTATAGGACTCTTAATGGACTGTTTGAGAGGCGAAGATGTTTTGCACTCGAGTTCGTCGGTTTGCAACCCCCGATGGGGATGAGAGGGGATGGGGATGAAATATTTAAAAAATCGTTTGACGGCAGTGTTGTTTATTTGTGTGTTTGCGTGGGTTTTATAATGTAGGTTCTTTTGCCCACGACTTCGAAATCTAAATTAGGCGAGTCAGGCATTTGACCGCCATCTCACCTGGAGGCAAGTGACAATGCGGCCGAAGATGGAGCATGCCCGTCTAAGAACAGACTATTCACTCTAGCCTTGAAGGCGTCCAGATTATAATGATCAGGGAACACACTCGCAGGCAATGGGTTCCATTCCTTAACAAGCCTTCCTTAGCATACCAGACCCGTACCAGCGGGGACTACATTCAATTTAGGGATAAATTATAACCTATGTGTTATTCTGGGCTATAAGCTATATTACTGCAAAATTTTATTAAAATCCGTAGTTGTTTATGCTTGAAGTAGTAAGACATGTTCAAACATACAATTACAAAATTTCGCATTTATAATATTAGTTGGATAGTTATACGACCAATGTGGTTATTAAACCTATTATTCGGTAACAAATAATTAATTAATAATTAATAGTATTGCAAAGTACGACCAATTACTACTATGGCACTATACCAGTAAAAAATCTGCGACGCAGGAAAACGATTAAAAAAATTGATTTAAATGAGTACATTCAATGAGCCGTTGATGCAGTACAGACTCTACCTAAAAGTTATAATTTTAATTTCATCACACTGACCGCTCACAGGCTGTTCCTTATCTCTGTCTAAACAAATGCTCCACAAAAGTGCTGAGAAAGCTCGAACGGGGAACAACATGCGTGGGCCTACCTACCTACGTAAAAACAACAATAAACATAATTCAAATAAAACTCCTTTACTTATATAAAAATTTACGCTCCAATCGAATTATCAAGTCACCCATTACTTCCAGACAGTTAATTAAAAACACAATCGAATACCGAATAAAGTTACGAAGCCCGTCGACTAGTTTCGATTCAATTTGCTCGATGATTCGCTAGAATCCAATCGCTTGGTGTTGCTTCAATCGTGTTATGAGTCAATCAGAAAGCCATGAATGTCATCGCAATTCAATTCTGTATCTATTCGGTTATTAGTTTCATTAAAATTATTGCTTTGTGTGGTTTCGTCGCTTAATCGGAGTTTGGTATTGAAGTTAGTGTCAGTTCGTTTAATTTGCTATAGTGCTACAAATTTATGTAATTCGTTGGCCAAAATTGGAACTGTGTCGTTAAAATTAGAATTAGAATTGGCTTCGTTATTTTGAAATGTCACGTAAATGCCAACAACGACGCCGTCACCGGGTAAGATAGACACTGAAGAACACTTTGTTATAGAGGTATCAAATACCATTTGTTGTAGAGGTACCAAATACCAATCAAAGTAAATTCGTTATGAAAAATCTAATTGAATTTCAGCAGATTTTTTAGGTGTTGTTGAAAGAGAAAAATAAGTTGGTCTTTTGGCTCCAAAAAACCTTTTTTGGAGCCAAAAGACCAACTTATTCTCCCACTGCAGGACAAAGGCCTATCTCCCATTTTTCCACTTAAACCTATTTTTTGCCAGGTTTCTCCTCTAGAATAAAAGCTTGTTATGAAAAAATGTTTTAAACTATCGCTATATATTATCACACATTTTAAGGGTATTCGCATACCCTAAAACTGTTTTTAATTTAAAAACTCATTTCGTCGGGTCTAAAAACACCAAAAACGCCACTGTCCCCCAAACACCCGCCCACGTCATTGCGCAGTCCCCTCGACGCCCGCGTTGTTTGCTCGCGGTGTAATTGCGCTGCTAATACGAGCACTATTAACAGATACGCGTGCGCGGCACGCGGCGGCGCGGACTCTCATTAGTTACAGTTCGGGTTTGGGGTAACCTGATACTGTGTTATCAGGATTGGCAGCGTGGTCAGCGATGTTGCCATTATCAGTATTAACAGTGTTGTCAAGACTGTCGTCTTCATTTCTATTATCATCGTGACGGCTTACGACGTGGGGATGCTGAAGATTGGGCAAAGTGGAGAAAACAAAGCAGGAAAGCGAACTCTGGCAATCGCGCCATTATTCATCACAGGTATCATTATTGGTCATATGGCATTTTTACCGCTCGGATTATGATGATGATGATGATGTTGATCCTGCCAGCGTGATTAAAACTATCATCTTCATTTTCATCGTCAACTTGCTGACGTCTAAACCAATATGGTTTTGGGTTACCTGATACAGTGTTATTAGAATTGTCGGCATGGTCAGTGCTGTTGCCATTATCAGTATTGTCAGGTTTGTCGATCCTGTGATCCTGTTTATCATCATAATCCTGACGTCCTGGTTGTGCCCTTCCTACTTCCTACTTGGTGGTGAGTTTGTTGACACGCATGTCATTATCAATCTTGAAATTGTCGTTACTGTCAACACTATCAGCGTTATCAATACTGTCAGTGTTGTCGGAGCCGTGAGCATTGTCAACATTTTCGGCATTGTCACTTTTTTATAGTTAGACTGAGCAGGAATTTGACCGCCATCTCACCTGGTGGTAAGCGACGATGCGGCTGTTGATGGAGCATTCCTGTCTAGGAACAGTTTATCTCTCTAGCCTAGAAGGCGTCTAGATTGTAATGTCAGGGAACACACTCGCGATTGTCAGGCTTTTTGGCATTCTTAACGATATCACTGTAAGAGAAACATCAGTAGGCAAATGATGGGACCATTTCCCTTCCATGTTAGAAACAAACTCTCAAAGCTTGTCCCACCTTTAATTACGGCTATACACCCCTGTGATTGAGCATTTAAACAAACAGCGCAACAATCTATTAATCTACTCTCAATAAACTTGGGCAATAGTGAACCCCGCGCCCGTCCCCCCCAGCCCCGCGGGGCGGACGCCTTCTCAAAGAGCGCTTACTTACGCTTAATGGCGCTCAAACGTCGCCCTAATGAATCAAATAAAAACTCTCCGTGCCAACCCTTGGTACCCACTCACGCCAATTTCACCCCTAACCTAACACAAAAAGGGCTCACACTCGCTCGCACGCCGCCCGCACTTACGCCCCTACGCGGCGGACGTGAACTAAACGATGTGAAGATAGAATGAAATCAAGAGATAAACGTTTCATTACATTCAATTTTCAATCTTGGCCCTTTGTTCGCAAAGTAACTTTTCATTCGACAATTGGTTGGAATAACGTTCGGGGTGTGCAGGCGAATGTGTGCTCTATGATTATGGGATAGGGTGCGTATTTGCTTGAGGAGGGGAAGGGGAGGCAGGGGCAGTGTCTCACTTGACAGCTAGCCCCAAGTGCTTTAATTGAGCTCGAATAGACTTTATCAAGTCTGTGGTTGGATTTAGTTTAGAGGTTTAATGGTGGATCTTTGAGCTTAGAGTTAGACTTTTTTTACATAATATCATTAACACCTGGTGAACTAATTAGGCTTCTTTTAGAAACTTTAGAGTATCCATCTAGTTTCGATACGTACCGTATATTTTAACAGAAATAATTTTTAATACCTACACAGTTAAATATATTTTAATGGCTTACATTTGCTAGCTTTAATTTCATGGTGTTCATGTTTGTGTTTTCATCAAATTTTGCTAGGATTCTTACGTCACTATTTTTTCGATATTTTGTGCACTTTTAGTCACTTTTATTTCAAAACGAGCTAAATCTTTTTTTTTTTTGGGAAATTCACACAGCGCCATCTAGCCCCAAACTAAGCAAAGCTTGTACTATGGATGCTAGATAACTGATATACTTCTTAAATACTTTTAAATACATACTTATTATACATAGAACACCCAGACCCGTAACAGAAATTAAAATTCATCATTTAAATTTCTGCCCGGCCGGGAATCGAACCCGGGACCTCTTGTGTGGCAGACCGGCATGTTGACCATTGAACCACTCAGGTCGTCACTATTTACAGAGGAATGGAAAAGTTTCGGGACCACATTATTAAACCCCCGACGAAAAAAGATATTAGTTTGATGTTTGTATCTGTCTGTGGAATTGTAGCTCCTGAACTAGTGGGTCAATTTCGATGCGGTTTCCTTTATATGAAAGTCAGTTTAATCGAATTGGTTCTTAACTTTGTTTAATTAAAATCGGTTCAGTCGTTAAGTAAATATTATAAATAACTCTTGGTTATCCGACGTTTTTTCGTCGGTTAGGTTATAATTTCCAGTAATCCAGGGCCCAATGACAGACGGGCTGATTTTGATAGATTTTTGCTCGATATTAAAAAACAATCCCGTATATTTTTTACTTTCATGGTTATTCACTATAGTTTCATCACACGGCTAGAACTGTTACTACCTCGATGTATTGACGCAGTTGCATGCGTCAATATCCCGTAAATAAAAAATCTATTCGAAATAAAAAATCTATTCGACGGTTCTTTTAGTTTAGCATTTTTTTTAGATTGAAGAAAGAAAGAAAATATCTTTATTCTTTATTACGGACTTATAGCCTGCCACGCCAATCTGGACGTTGAAAAATCCTTCGTTTCGATTAAATGGACGCCATGCCTGCGTTAACTAGGTTTTGGCTGTGACTTCGGTTGTTACGTTCCGGTCTCTTTCCAATTTCTAAAAATACAGCCTATGTGCTATCCTGGGCTATGAGCTACATTACTGAAAGGCGTTAGAACATATTTATACGAAGCATGGGTATGTGAATCTGTCTGTGGTATTGTAGCTCCTGAGCGGATGCAACGATTTGGATTCGGTTTTCTCTATTCGAAAGCCAGTTTAATCGAAATGGTTCTTAAGCTACGTTTTATTACAATCGGTTCTGTAGTTTGGAAAAGATTTAAGTTTAAGTAAACTTAGTCGTTCGGTTATTCGACTTTTCAGTTAGGTTATTATTTCATTACTTACCTATTTTTGGGAACTTTTTTATGAATTAGTTTGCCTTCGACTTTGAGAGATCGACAGAGGACAAAATTACAAACAAATGTTTTCCATTCAAATCTGCTAGAGTGCTAAGTAAGCGGGCATTTTATGATTGGGGTGGCGAGCATTTACAACAAGATTGTTGCTACAAGTCTTCATTATTCAATCAGTGTTACTTACTTGTTTATCTTATAATTTCAACTGACTTTACTTCTTAGATAGCCTACATGTGCACACATTTAATTTTAATTTCCCATACAAATATCTCGACTGATAAAATAAATATTTACAATGCAGTCTCTGCAAGCAGAAGCTCTCTCTACCTAATTGAACAATCATTAGGTACCACCTTACTTCGAAATCCTTGAATGAGACATCATCGTCTGTCAAATACCTGGGCACCAAGTCCGCTATTTTTAGTTATCTCATAATTCTATTGATATTCAATTCATCATCATCATATCAATCGGAAGACGCCCACTGCTGAGCATAGGCCTCCTCCAGAGATCTCCATAAAGGCCGGTCCTGTGCCTTCCGCATCCAGCTGGTACACCTGGTGGAAGGCCTATGTGGTCGCCACTCGAGAATTTCCTGCCCAATCGGCCATTTGTCCTGCCAGCTATGTGCGATTCGATTACAAGTAAATCACAACTCGAGACAAATTGTGTATAACGCAAAAAGTTGTGTATAAGCGCAATTGAGTTGTAATCGAATCGACGCTTAATCGACCCTCTCATTGGTGTTGCCTTCTAAAATCTACCTACCAAGAGACTGAACAAATTAATGTGAAACTTGTGCGATTGATTTGCTTTAATTTGATTAATGTTCCGTGTTTTTTATTTTGTCTAAATTTAAGTATCCGCAATGAAGACCCTTGTGAAATAAGATGGGTGATGCCCCTGGTATTGCAAACGTCCATAGGCTGCGGTGACTGTTTTCCATTAGGCAAGCCGTAAGCGCATTTGCCACCTTAGTGGTATAAAAAAAATACCGTTCTATCACATAATTAAATCGAGCTACGATTGTAACCTAATTGAATTTGCAGGTCTTTTATTAGTAGCGAAATCCCAAAAACTGTCAAACTGCAATTGAGCTGCGTTTGCGATCCAACTACAATTCGATCGCGCCATTATTAAATTTATTAACTCAAAGCCCTGGTTAACAAGTCAAAAGTGAAAAAGAAAAGAAAAGAGACCCAAACAATGGCAGTTAACCTGTCGGCCGCCGACCGTCGGGAGGCGTCTCGACTCGAACCCGAATCGATCCCGATACCTCTTTATTTACACTACGCAATCTCACACCCCATCCTCCCCACTTCTTTCACACAAGAAAAGAAACGAGACGCACATACACAACACTAGCGAGAAGAAAAAGGACAGAAAACCGCGCCATCTTAGATGCAGCCCGTGTACCAAAAGTTAGCCAATAACTCCGTCGGCTTCGTCGCGGAACGGCGTACGTAACAGGCCATTGTTGATCTAAATCAAGCTTTATGTTTGAGTTGATAAGGTTCGATTTGTATTGGGGGTGGGTTGGGAAATTAATAACGTTCGCGAGGGCCTGACATCTCTTGATACTTTGAGGGATACGTAATGATGGCGTGCGCTTGATGGCTCTGTACTTGAAGCCCTTTAATATAATAAGCCCTATTAGTCGACTGGGAATCGTGTTTGTTGCAGTTTGTTTTGTTCAGAAACTAATAGGGATCTACCCGCAACCTTGTTATTAGCTAAGGGGAGACCCGGCCTCTCGTATTTACTTAACCCGTGGGATATTAAATCGGAAGGGGCGAATGTGGGTAGTTTTACAACTGAGACGAAATTTGTTGCGTTCGTGAAAGTTCAGTTCTTTCTGATGTTACAATTCCAATTTCAATTTCATTTATTATATCAAGTAACAAATGACTCGTTTTTGTTAAGTTAGTAAATTATGATATTAACAATAAAAATTAAAAAAGCATTGGATAGTGTGTGACAATGACAAACGAGCAGACAGCCCACCTGATGGTAAGCGGTAGCTGTCGCTCATAACATCTACGATTCATGCATTTAGGTTGCAGGCAACAAAAATGCAGAACCGCGGGTGCGTTGTCACTGTGAGGACTAAGATGAAATGCCTCATGTCTGTAATTTCGCTGGCTACCTTATCCTTTAAACCGGAACACAACAATGCAAGCATCGTTGCTTGGCGGCAGAAATAGATAAGGCGGTGATACTCACCCAGGCGAACTATAATAAACTATCCCGATTAAATTGGCTTTCAAATAAAGAAAACCCCATAGAAATCGGTCCATCCGTTTATGAGCTACGATGCCATACAGACAGACACTCGCATACACAGAGCCACTGATACGCAGGTCAAACTCATAACACTCCTCTTTTTTCGTGGGGGGTTAAAACTAAGAAGATTGATTAACTTACTATAACGGTGAGGTCGGAAGGAGCATTCGGAGGCCTAGTGGTGAAGAGGTCCAACTCGTAAGCGAGAGGACTCTCACTAACCGATGCTCTTACGGTCAGGGAAAACATCGTGATGAAACCTACACATTCAGGCGACTGAATATATAACCATGACCAAAACTGGTCAGGGTCAACAATTGAAACAATTTCAATCATTGATATCAGAGAATTGTTAGCAACAGCGTTACGTTATTAGCTTACAGGACATTAACGCCACGACTATTTTTCTTATTCATATAGTACTAGGTACATACTTATACCACCTTTACGGTCCAAACACAATTTCGCAACAAAAGAAACGAAGGTAGCAATTGACGCAGCAAAAATAGGGACTTTCCGAGATTCGGTCGGACCTTTTAAATCCGTATTCCAGTCATGTCAATGTCTCGCACCCACGCATGAGGTGGGCCTTTTTCCTCTTGGTCTTCGTTTTGCATACGTCCTGGCTGTGACAGTCGCAATCGAGTGTGACAGCCCACTAATGGAGGCTGGACGTGTGCTACCGCGGACGGTGACTAGGTTTAGTCTAGACAAAGAACATAAAACGACGCCCTAGACTATCAAGCTAGGTTGTTTTACAAGCTTTTATTTAGCTTGCAATTTTTGTATGTAACTATAGATTGGCTACTGAAAGTAGAATTTAGATACATTTCTCATCTGCCGTCAGTATAGAAATCTTATAAGACTGAGCAATTAAAATAATTACTACAGCCATCTCTGACAGTATAACCAGAGAATTCCAAAGTAAATTGTGGAATAAACGCAGTTGATACTTAAATTTTTTATGGTCTTACCTACTAGAACCTCTTTATATTTTAGAAACTTACGAACATAGATAGCCCTACCTATCAGTAAGCTGAAGTGGCATTGGGCTGGTCACATTTATGTCGCAGAACTGTCAAAAAAGTTATTGTCTTTTGAAGCGGCCTGTGAGAGGTCCTTCATTGCGAAAATCGGTTATTATGCTTTTTCCGCGATTGTTGTAACTATAGTCCATATTTCTAAATCCACTTGTTAATCGACTAAGAAAGGATGAGGTTCTAAATAATTTTTTATGTAGGTAAGTATGTTCCTCGACTACTGGAAGATGCCTGTACTGATTTTCAAATTCCTATTTTTGTTTGAAAGTGTATACTGACTAGGCAGTCCCATGGTTTGTAGACACGTAATTGGTGTTTATTACGTTATCCCGGACTCAGCGAACGTTGCTATACCTTTGTGCTCGGTCTCAAAAGCCTGCTGTCACTATACCTTATTATTGTTTAACACACGACAAAAAAGGGGGATGTTATAATTTTGATGTGTGTATCTGTGGCTTCGTAAATCTGTCTGTAGCATTATAGGTCCCGAACGGATGGACCGATTTAAATATGGTTTGCTCTTTAAGTAAACTTGGTCGGGGGTTATTCGATTTCTTCTTTCGGTTAGGTTATTTCTTACGGTAACACGGCATTTCCTCCATCACGCGACAGTAAACTGGGAAAGCATAACACGAATTCGATTGATCATTGTACGGGCTCGCCTCCCCTTCCGATTTGATTGCTAGGTATTATGTTTACCAAATTGCGATTCTGGAGAGGTATCTTAAGGGGGAGTTATCGGTCTGTTCTGATAGATAGGCATTTGTGAGTTGGTTTAGTGCTTTAGGTCTCTATCTGTCCGGGTTAAAGCGATGATATGAAAATACAAATTTCTACTTAACGATTTTATATTTAATCATATGTATTTAACAAATTTTTTTTTAAGATATAAGTCAGGTATTTGACTGCAATCTCACCTAATATTAAGTGCAGATGCAGTCTTCAATGGCGCATACCTGCCTATTAAATACCTATTCTCTTAGTACTGTGACTTCGTGATGGAACTACATTATATTTATTTATTTATTTATTAGGTTCACCAACAGTTTATACACTACATGACAATCTTATATAGTATATAGTATACTTACTTATTCAGCCCGTAACAGTCCACTGCAGGACTTAGGGCCTCTCCCACGAAAGGGGAGGTTATTGCCATAATCTCCACGCTTGGCAGACGGGTTGGAGATCGCAGTGTTTAAATATAACACTAGAAAAAGCTGCTGCCCATTTTCCACACTACGGAGACTCTTGATCTTTTGCCTCAAAAATATTAGTCGCCTTGTACGACACCCATAAGTGTAAGGGGTTGGTGCTATTCTACTCTGCCGGACACCACACGGCCAATACACGGTATATAGTATATTATAGATAAAATCATCTTTTGCAACTACAATAGTTCCACTTCAACCATCCTTACAGGCATCCGCACCAGCGGATCCGCATCCTTATGACACAAGCTTACATAAGCGCATGAATCGAAGATGTTACAGGCGACAGTAACCGCTTACCATCAGGTGGACTGTCTGCTCGTTTATAACTGAGTAGCATAAAAACACGAATCAAAGAGGGAGACAGTGATTAAAGAATCTCACCGCAGTTTTAATAACCCGCCACCCACCGAAATCCGGTTTAATCCAGTTTGAACCGCCGTAAAACAATTACGGAATCCGCATTCGAAATGCCGCAACTCGAGACAAACACGTCTATTTGCCACAGTATGGGGAATAGAATCAGTAATGCGACTTCGTACATATAATGTTATCTGGTGGTAGAACCCTGTCAAGCCTGAGGAGTCCGCCTGGGTGAGTACCACCGGCTTATCTATTGCTGCCAAGCAATGATTCTTGCAATGTAGTTTTCCGGTTTGTGAGATAAGTTTGCCAGCGTAATTACAGGCTTGAGGCATTTTATCACAGTGATGACCCATGTGCGGGTCTGCATATTTGTTCCTGCAACCTAAATACATGAATCAAACAAATAGAGAAAAATATACAACAAATAAGAGCAACATATTTTTAATCCCAGTTCAGTGGCTGAATATCCAGTACGTAAGGATGGAAGAAAAGACTGCCTGCGCATGGTTTCAAGTATTAATTTCAAGGATACCTCACACCACATCTCACTACGACCACTGTGACTTCATGATCATCAGCTTATTAAATGTTTTAAAATACTAAAATTTAAAAAAAATTAAGTAAAAGGCATTCGTCAAATTTTGACGAATTCCTTTTTTAATATTTATATTCACTTGTTCACAAAATTATGTCTGTTAGACATTGACCTTCAGTAGGACTCTAATCTGAGGATATCGATGACTACCACCATCATATTTATTTCCGCCATCTAGCAACACTGCTCATCTTCCTGCTAATCTTTGCACTGTGACGAGACCGACCAAATTTCACGAACCACCTGTACGGCGGACGGAGATCAAACAACCGCTGAGCAAACTGCAATATCGCGACTGCGACAGTCGGACGACACACGGATTGCGACATTTATCAAAAAACGGGTGTGCTGTGCGGATTACGAATGTATATAACTCCCGATCAAAAACTTTTACTTCGTAGGGAGTTAAAAGATTGACGAGTGTGTGTGGGTGTGTCTGTCTGTTTCAACGTAGCTCCCGAATGGAAGGACACATTTCAATCGGAGGGCCTGGGGTCCCTAGACCACCATCTGACCCCCATGTCCCTCTAAAAACTCGTATCTGACATCCGTGAGCCTGTTACAGTGACAAGGAAACTTGCGACCAGATTGGTTCACGGTGTGTACATTCATTTGCCAGAATGTGCAGGTTTCCTCATGATGTTTTCCCTCACCGTAAGATCGTTAGCGTTCAACAAATGTACATAACTCAGAAAAAATACATTGATACATGGCCACAGAGGGATTCGAAGCCGGCAGCTCTCGCTTACGAGTGGGATCCCTTAACCCGGCCACCGACGCGTTCTTTAACACCAATGTCTATACAAAAACACACACCAAAAACTCATTACGAACGCCTTAACTCAATCAAAAAGCGCTTTCATAATCAAATAACGTTAACCGAATGCCTCCCCAACAATCACCCGAGCCAAACTCCTCTAAACGGACTAAATAACTGACGAAATTGACTCACAGATTGAGAGTCACCCTAGGAGAGTCAAAAAGCGACATGTGTCGCTTTTTTGTCGGATTCGCCGCACGATTGTAATTGTAATTGTAACTGAGTTACGACACCGACAATGGCGTGTTGACGATGGGTTGTTTTCGTGTCGTTAGAGAGTGCAAATGTCGCTTTCGGGGTGTTTTGTTACTAATGGGTGGTGCCGTTTGGTCTATTTATATACTAGCTTTTGAACGCGACTTTGGCCGTGTAAAATTCGCTCATAACGTATGGCAGTCGCTCGAATCCTGGATCGTGGTCAAGGCGGACCCAGGGCTCTCGTGCGCGAGAGTTATAATTTTTAGAATTAAACTGGTTAATTTGCGCTTCTATAAAACCCCTCTCCGGCGCCAGAGCGGGGGGGCTCCCGAAGGCTACACCGATCTTAATCGGCTTATTTGACTTAAGGAACGACTGTGCCAAGTTTTATTCTTTGGTCAAAAAAATAAAGACTCGAGCATGTTTTGTCTCTTAGAACCTACTTACTTAAACAATGTCAAATAGTAATTAATTATGTAAATAATGACTGAAAACAGCATAAACGCATACCCCGCGCCCATAGACTACACTAGTACCTAGGATAGACTGTGCGTTTCCTGACCGCTTGCTACGCGGTGACTACGAGGTTTGTTAACGGGCAATTAGCGATTAGTCAAATCAAAAATTCTTTAGCACGACATCAATAGCGTACCTTCGTCATCCCCTGCAACAATTTCTACCTACATGTACACATTTTAAACTTCAAAAAACAATTAACCAAAAACACGACCACCAACTGCGTTATTGTTGCAGCACCCTAGCCAATAGGCGGCCGCGGCGCGCCAATCAGCGACAAGCAATTGTGCGTTCTTTTTTTGAAAACTGACAGTTGGTGAGGCGGGGCCGCTCGTTTTGCTTCATCTGTGAGTTTTTATTCAATCAAGCGATGTCGGACGAGACCGCGGTAGGTTCAGATTGGATCTGTAGATGACGGGGTGTAGCTGCGTTGTTGTGACAGTAAGTTAACTGAAGTAATAGGGAAAACGTCGTGATGAAACCTGCATATTCAGGTGACTGAATGTGTAACGACACACCCGCAGAAAGTATGTCAAATATATCAATCATTTTAAAAAGGTCTAATAGTGGATTTTCCTACTGTGACTTTTCTGACACGGCAACTTTCAACAAAAAAAAATTTTTACTTTCTGCCAGAGATGTGTCCAAAATTTCAAGCGATTTACAACAATATTTTATTCAGTAACAAGTGGATTAAAACTGTAGCAACAATAAGCCTTGTGGTTTGACATAAGCACCTGTACTCACAAACAATACTTGTGCTACACGCTACTTTACTAAGTAAAGTGGAAGAAGCACAGTAACGCTACTTTACTAAGTAAAGTAGCGTTACTGTGTGTTCTCCCAGTACCTTTCTGCTAAGTGAACGCACTGCGTTTAATTTTGTTCATTTTGAAGGACGCATTGTGCAGATCGCCACTCAAGCATGTCAGTTGGAACCCTGTACAATCTCGTGTACTATGAGACCTCATAGAAACGTTTGTGAATAAATATCTACCTACGGGTGTCAAACAGTGTATGGTTATGAATGTAGAATAGGTAGACTGTTTATTAACTTAACATAATTTAATTTTCAATATTATTGTCATTAAATTGATGACAAAGGTGAAGTGATTATTGTTACGGATTTGCTCATTAGTAGAATAATAATCAATAATAATTACAATGGAATTTGAATATCCACTTAGCTTATTACAATGGTGACCATATTAATTTCGGGTGTCGGTTTAGTAGGAAATTGGTATATTTATTAACGAATTTTGTCGGTACTATGTAGGTACAATTTAATTTAATAAAACCTAAATTTATATTAACAAGTAATTTTTGTTATAAACTCTCATCACAACGCATAACAGTCCTCTGCGTGCCATAGGACCTCTCCCACGAAAGGAAAGGTAATTGCCATAATCTCCACACTTGGCCGGCGGGTAGGAGATCGCAGTGTTATAAATATAATAATGGGAAACGCTGCTGCCCATTTTCCAGCCTGCGGAGACTCTAGATCCTATAAAACATTAGTCCCCTTGTGCGACACCCATGAGTGTAAGGGGTTGGTGCTATTCTATTCTGCCGGACACACGGCCAGTTACAAACTATAAAAAACATAGTTGCTAATTAAATATAAGAAATCATCGTATTTAATAAAATATGATGCAATAAGAATGAATTCTAGGCACCGCAGCATCATCGAGAGGTTTCTTGGCCATTTAAAAAAATAATAAATAAATAAATATTCGTGGACAAATTCACACAGCGCCATCTAGCCCCAAACTAAGCAAAGCTTGTACTATGGGTGCTAGATAACTGATAAACTACTAAAATACTTTTTAAATACATACTTATTATACATAGAACACCCAGACCCGTAACAGAAATTAAAATTCACCATTTCAATTTCTGCCCGGCCGGGAATCGAACCCGGGACCTCTTGCGTGGCAGACCGGTTGACCATTGAACCACTCAGGTCGTCATAAATGACTCCGAATGAGAAAAAGAAATTACTCCGCGGCCAAAAGTATTATGAAAAACCTAAACTTAGAGTGTCAAAGTTTTATCCGTCACCCGCGCCACTTCCTCACAAAAATGTAGCAATTTATTCATTGGAGCAATACAAAGAATTAGAACACGACAATAAACTTTTCCTATACAATTTATTGGTGCGGGTCACGCATGACGTTAATTCGTTAAAACACAGTGTAAACTCTCTTTCACTCAGAGTTACATAGACACAAACGACTCCAAGCAATGTGTGTATATGGGTATCTGTAGTGTGTCTATGTATCGGTGTGTCTGTGTATCTGTAGCTCTTTGTATGTGTGAAGATGTGGCACCGTAGCTCCAGAACAGATTTTTTTCATTTGACATCATCACTACATAGTATAAAACAAAGTCGCTTTCTCTGTCCCTATGTCCCTTTGTATGCTTAAATCTTTGAAACTACGCAACGGATTTTGATGCGGTTTTTTTTAATAGATAGAGTAATTCAAGAGGAAGGTTTTTAAGTAAGAAAAAAAGGGTAGGTAAGGGTAAAATAGGTGTACGCGTACGAAGTAGCGCCGGGTCCACTAGTATTACTATAAAATCGAGCGTTGGCGTTAATGTCCCGGTTGTGCTCTCGCGCACGAGGCCCCGGGCTCCGCCTTGACCATGATCCAGATTTGGTAGATCAGATAATGACAATGGAGCGACTGCCAGCTGACCTCCGTGACCCTGCTACCAGGGGAACCTGACCACATCGTATCATGGTTACAAATTCAGTCGCCTAAATGTGCAGGTTTCATCACGAAGTTTTCCCTCACCGTAAGACCAGTTAGTGATCAACTCAGATAACAGTCAATGGTACCCTTGAGTACATGGCGGCAGTGGGCTTCGATCCCGGGACCTATCGCTCACGAGTCGGACACCTCAACCACTAGGCCACCGATGCTCTCTCCGGATACGCTATACTCGTAGAGCTATAGTAGATATTTAAGTTCCAATATTACTTGTTTTTATTCGTTCGTTTGTACCACCTACCGTAGGGTCCACATAAAAATCGAACTCCCAATTGTAACTGAATAGGGTTAGGATGTTAGAGTTGTCAACTTTTTTAAGACCAAATATAGTATTTTCTGATTAGGTAGCCGTAAAAATATAGTAGACAGAGAATAAAAAAAAATGTAGTAGGTACATATTTTAAATAAAATATACCTATATTATTTCTTAGGTGATGAGTAATTTTGAGGAGCGCATTATAATTACTATTATAATCTTATTCTAAATTATAAACTCCGTTTTACGTTGATACTGATAAGCAACAGCTGAATAATTAGGATTTCGCCTACTCTATTAAAGTTTGAAAATAATAGGAGGAGGACACTTAAAATATTTTTCACTTTCTAGACAAGAGTTGCCTGGAAGAAATCGCTTGTAGCGACAAAGCCGGCTTTGCCCACAATGTTTAAAAAGTTATATTTTCTTTATTTGTAATTTTGTGTGCAATAAAGACTGTATCTATCTATCTAAAATTGTAGGATATCTTCAAATCTCAACTTCGGTCAGTACATCGAATCCAAAGCAAAGACTGCAGCAAAAAAACTTGGTATCCTCTCGAAGGTTAGGCGGTACTTCACTTCAAAGCAGTTGCTTCAGTTATATCAAGCACAAGTGCGGTCCTGCATGGAGTACTGCTGCCACCTCTGGGATGGATCAGCCAAATATCAACTGGCGGCTTTGGATTCGGTGGAAAAACGTGCAAAGAAGATAATTTGTGACCCGCGGTTGATTAAGGCTAGGCTGCAGAGCCTCGAACATCGGCGTAGGGTAGCGCGTCTGTCGGTCTTCTACAGATTAGGTACATTTCGGAGAGTGTGCGAAGCAGCTGCACGACCTCATTCCGCCGACCCCGCCCCGCCAGCGGGAGACGCGATCCGGGCGAGCGCTTCATCCATATGTCGTGGATCTTCCTGCTATCCGAACTTATAATGCGTACGGCTAAGGAATGGAACGCGTTGCCTGCGAGTGTGTTCCCTGATCAATATTATCTGGATGCCTTTAAGGCTAGAGTGAATAGGCTGTTTCAAGACGGGCATGCTTCATCTTCGGCCGCATCGTCACTTACCAACAGGTGAGATGGCGGTCAAATGCCTGCCTTGTCTGTTATAAAAAAACTGTGTTATACAGGGTTGACAACCCTTGGCAAAAAGTCACAGTGGAAGCACAAAAGCTGTATAAATACTGGCAATAACTCACATCATAACTCAAAAGAACACAACTTATTAACTATGCGGAGTCGCGTGATCCTCCAAACCGGAGCGGTGCAGCGCTACCGTAACCGACACGTCTATTATCCAAATGTGGTATGAAACAAAGTTTCTTTCTCTGTAAGTCTTTTTGAAAAAGAATAGGTATTTTCTAGGCAAGCATGCTATATTATCGACCTCATCGTCGCTTTCTATCAGATGAGATCAGGTCAAATACTGTCAAAATCCTTCCAGTAGATTTTGCGTGACGGAGTAAGAAACATCCGTCCAAACATCCATAGCAGGATAGTAGGATAGCATTTTACACCTAAGCACCGCTTAACTAAAATGTTAAAAAAATGATAATTATGACACCTGATAATCTTGCCAAGATCACAATCTTGGCGTTCATATCCCCGTTGTGCTCTCATGCATGAGACTCCGGAGTCCGCCTTGACCATGACCTAGGATTTGGCAGATCAGGTAATTCCAGTGGAGGAACTGCCATCTGACCTCCACGACCCTGCTACCAGAAGAACCAGACCAGATTGGGTCATGGTTACACATTCAGTCGCCCAAATGTGCAGGTTCCATCACGATGTTTTCCCTTACCGTAAGAGACATACACCGCACCGTATATAACTCAGAAAAGAGTCATTAGTACATATCCGCAGTGTGATTCAACCCCGGTACCTCTCGCTTACGAGTTGGACTCCTGGACTACTCCAACTCCAGCCACCAACGCGAAAATACTACCCCAAAACCTATTCAGCATTCACAACCGCCAACCTCAAAACTCCGCCGCCCGGACGCACGCCGCTAATGCTTTAATAAGTTTATTGTCGTTTTTCAAAAGTTCCGTGAGCGATTAATTTGGACTAACTGGGGTCGAAAGTGAAATCGTATAGCAATTTGCCGCACGACAGCCGTTTGTACGGTTCTTGTTCCGTGGTATTGGTACAAGGCGTTTAATTCCTGTGTTTTAAGGGGTAATGGTAGCGCGTGTTGTGACACTTTAGTGACTGCGTTCGTGTTTTGCTGTCGATTGTGTTATGATGGGATTGATTTTTGATTATCGACGAAACAGGGGAATGTTAAGTTTGATGTGTGTATCTGTTTATCTGTATGTACAGACACATAGACAGCTCTGGCATTGTAGCTCCCGAATGGATAGACAGAAAGAAAGTAACGTAAAGAATATCGATAAACCGAAAGATAGACCGGTATGGATGCGGTTTTTCTATTTATAAGCCATTTTAATCGAGATGTTTCTTAGTCTTGTTTAATTTTAAAGCAGTTCTTTAGTTTAAAAAATAATTTAGTGTTTGAAATCTTAGTCGGGGTTATCTGACTTTTTCTGTAGCTTAGGTTATATTGTGTGGATGGATGTTGGGTGATTCGTTCTGATGGTGGTTTTACGAGGTAGAGGTACAATGCTAGTTTGGACAACGTATTTATTTTCGCAGAATCTTTAGATATTCTAGGTTTCAGACATAGCTGTCAGCTATTTGGGCGGGGAATGTTAGATCTAGAATCTAAAAATATCTTAAATAATTTTCAACATCAGTTTAGTAATTCACAAGAGCCCTCTACAACAAGTATAACTACCGATACCATACATCAATCTACATACAATACAAAAAATAACTAATATCACCTGCTTCTAACTTACTTTACTGTGTAAATTGTGAAACCTCAAAAAATTAAGGACTGCTTAAATAAAGAACGGGTATTGTGATAGGTGTATCCAGTTGATAGTCACCAGGTGAGATAGCGGTCAAATTGGCTAGTCTAACAAAAGAAAATGTTAACAGAGTCAAATTTAAACTGACAAATTATTTATTGAAATATGATTTAACCTCTTAACAAATGTCAAAAAAAGTACGGCGAAAACAAAGATGGTCCCTTTTTAACATGGTAACAAGATTAAACTTAAATCTCTCGTAAATAATGTTACCAAAGAGAGCAACTCCAACGCTGCGCTACCCTTGTCAGAATTCCGAAATTACATCGTGTAACTGACGCAATAATACCGTCTCAGGGACAGGCGGCTCACAGATCGTTCATTCTCGTAGAAATCGCATATTACGGGCGGCTTGCACCAAATGATTAAACTCATTTCAGTTGATACGCAAACAAAAACATTAAACGTCACTCTTAAAGAATTTGGTACAAGTCGGGCTTAATCTACAAAATATTACATCCAGAAGTACCTATAAAAATACACATAACAATTACAATTCTGACTCCTATTATAATCCCAATTATTTTAGATTATAATTGCGAAAGTACCTGTCTGTTTGTTACCTTTTTACGGTTAAACTACTGAACAGATTTTATCCAAACTTAGGAGAATGAGACGAATATGACGTCATGATAAATTCAAGACAGTCAACTTATAATGTTTTATACGAAAGAGTACGCCTATAATGTGGGCCCTAACCACGGGATTATAAGCCCTTAGTATCCCGTTATAGTCCTGATAAAATGTTGTTTCCAGGATTATTACAAAAACCAGTTTTGGCTACTTCGATGTCCAACTCGCGTGATGAAGATTATGGCAAAACTATTAAGGAGGTCCAATCCCAACAGTGGCCTATTATTTGCTATTGATCATTATGATTGTACGTGTAAAGTGTCTCACACCTGCTCGGTCTCACGACGCTCGCGAGGCGGCACTGCCAGACACCATACTTCATAACTTATTGCCAAGGAACCACTTTGTAATATAAGAATGAGTAAAACGAATAATCTAAAATAGTATGGAGTGCTCTGTTCTTGTATTTGGACGGTATACGTAATTCTAATATTATATTTAAGTGTATTTTCTACTTTATTTGTATTGAATTGAAGTATTGAAAACATGCTTCGAAGTTTGAGTATGTTATAGCATTTGGTAAATAAAAAATTCGTCACTTAAGCAGAATTAGTTCTGCTTAATAATTATTGATTTAATTTAAATTTTTGTGTAACTATATTCTGTTCCGCGTCGCTCAGCTTTTACAAAGCGTGATACAAAACTGGACCTTATTTTATGAGCACTACATTCCACTTTTGTTTGCCACGCTTTTTGTTTCTGACTAAATTTAGACTTAGAATTTTGTATAACTTGATTCCTATAAAATTCGAGCGTAAATTAGAATATCCGATTCCTTGATATATTAAAATTATGTAATCTATTGAGTTTTATCTACAATTAAACATCAAAATCCTATATAACTAAACGCACCAACCCAACTAGAACAACGCCTCGAACTACAGTCTCAGCAACTTTTGCTACAGAATACTAAACTAATTATGCTACGCGTTCCGTACTATAAATTACGAGGCGAAGAAACTAGACCAGCAGTTCTCAAAGAGTTTTCCTTTGCAAAAAAATTCCTGTAGGTACAGCCGGAGTGACAAGTTGACAAAATCACCAAAATCACCCACTTTGAAGTAACAGGCTCCGTTCTCTCATAAAAATAAAATAAACGGGGTACTAAACTATTCAACTTTTCTCCCGAGTTCCTAGAGCAAGACCTTGGTGAACCTCGTTTTGAGAATAATATTAGGAGGCGCCTCTAACGAGTGGCGAGCTCGCTGCGGTGCTGAAGATCGACTAGCCTCAAAGTGCAAAAGCATTGCTTACCTACCTTATTATTGATTATCGATCTCGCAAGCACGCTGCCACTAGATTAGTGCCGCCATCGTTACAGTTCTTGAGTACTACAAAATTCTAAATGTCAATTGAAAGGACGGGAGGGCTATTTGACGTGGGGTTCCACAAAATTAAAGGGATTTGTTGTTTAGATTCAGATTATTTATTGATCAAATGAAATGCAAGGTGCTTATTATACCTAAATACTCAATTCATTTAGGCATCAGCCAGTTGTTTTCACAACTGCTTGCTTTCGTGCCGCGATTTTTGTTTTGTTTATGAACATGAATCAACAGCTTTCTTTAATTACAAATGTACACTTAGTCTTTTATTCCACACATAAGCCTTACTGACTCACACTTTGTCACCATGAAATATAATAACGAACTATAGGAATATTGCCTTGAAAGTTTAAGAACCCCGAGCTAGACTCCGAAAGCCCCTCCCGCCTCACGACGCTCCGCTCGCTAATCGTTTCATTGGCTGTTGTCACCTCGCCTCGCCGTTCGCGAGGGGCTCATAACCGGCTCTAACCGGTAATAACTAGTTAGCGGCTCTTCGAAATTTATTAGCGTCTTTGTGTTGTTCTTTGCTTGCAGAAAGCTTTTTGTTTACAAGTATTTGGAAGTATTATTAATAATTACACAGTGTTTCCTTCGGATTATGACGTGGGGTCATTCAAGAGGTATTAGAGAACTATTTTATGGTACTTACTTAATTATTAACTTGACGCTGCGGTGCTCAGCCAAACAGAACTTTGCCTCCTGCAACTTGCTCTTAAGTATTATAGAGTCATTACTAAATATTCTACATAGGAGTTTGTTTAGAGTCTATACAAACTTCTATTTCGCGTTACTTGCGAGAGTATTCCCTGATCAATATAATCTGGATGCCTTCAAGGCTAGAGTGAATAGGCTGTTCCAAGACGGGCATGCTCCATCTTCGGCAGCATCGTCACTTACCTACAGATGAGATGGCGGTCAAATGCCTATCTTGGACAATATTAGAAAAAAAAAATTGTTTGTAGAGTAATTTGCTAGTAGACGATAGCAAAAAGTAAATATTATCTCTTACCTGATAGTAAGTGACGATACAGTCAATGCGATCTGTCTCTTCCACAACGTTATCACAACAAAGTAGTAACCTAAAAATCTCACTATACTCGCTTCGCGTTGCAATATCATCCATCCATACAAATATAACCTTCCATTACAACAAACAGACACTTCCCAACGGGGCGACAGTCGATACCATTCCCCGTTTACGACGGCTGTATATCATAGTTAAACAAATTTAATACATTTGACGGGGTTACCATCGCATGTCGGCGGCTGTCTTGCCGTTGCCGTCACGCGAATACGTGCCGCCGCCGAATATATCATTTCACACTAACCCGACACCCATATCATGGAACACGGAGCCACAGTGAGGGAAGACGCAGTGGTTCAGATTCCTACAAATTATTTTAGAATTTTCGGTAAGTGTACTACCTAAAAAAACTAAAATCTAATCTTACGCAAACTGGGATATATCATAATAATAATTAGAATTTAAAAATGTTGACCCAGTCATCATCCCTATTCGCTCTCGCGCGCCCTGGCATCGCATAGCCAGCTCCCAGAGCCAGTCCACTCCACGTGCCGCCGCATAACACGTATAAACCACGTTACTCTGTAATCCCGCCCGTCCAGCGGGATCCCGCAGAATTTTCGACAGAGATTAGTCCCGCAAAATGTATGCGGGATCCCGGTATTTCAGGATCCCGGTATCCCGGTATTGTCTTTCCTAGGTGTGAATGTTTTCGAAAATGTGTCTTGAAAAATCAAAAGATGTGTCAAGATCGTAGCTTGTGGCACTCATTAGTCTCTGCGTTCCCCTACGGGATACAGACGTATTTATTTATTTATCATACATTTACAAAATATACTGGTACAAGAAATATGAGTGAGTGCGTGATGAATTATTTTCAATTTCAATTTCATTTATTTCGCATTCCATACATATAGATGTTACAATATGATGAGAATCAACATGGACCAACATCAACATCAACATAATTATTAGTTATGTGTATGAATTAAATTCGACATAAAGAAATCGGATTAATATTTTACATGTCTAATGGTACTAACCGAATAATTGCCGTAAATTGAGTCACTGGTATACGACATGAGGATGCTCGAGACCGTGCGAAGTAGAAACGGAGGAGAAGGAAAGTGGGCTCTAGCATCAGCCGGGACAAAAGATACTACAGTGCTATTCTAAGCAGGTAATCATTTTAAGAACACCATCGAGACTACTGCTATTCTGGGTACTGTGACGAATATCCACTTTTTTGTACTAGGAGGTAAATTGGTAACCGGTTACCAAGTTACGTTCGTTCGCGTCGCGCCGCCGCGCCAGTGTGCGGGCTCGGGAATTGGTCTGTCTGAACTGTGTTAGTACTGATTTATTGTCAACATTGAACGTTTAACTGGGAATATCTACCAAATTGCTATTTTATTGTCAGTTAAGACAAACATTTACTTCGCCAAATGCATCTGCGATTCCGGTGGTGTTGCGGGACTCAGAGGGTTTGCTTTCTCTTTTGTATTTTTCCTTATACACTGTGAGGGCGCCGTTGGTTATCCTACGTCATCGACTACAAGAAAAATTCCACTTTGTAGCGATAGTAGACGTTTAGAAATCCCACAAAACTTTGGCCTGCACCAATTGCCATAAAAAAAATGTTAGTGACCCAAACTTCGAGTTTTCTTAGCGATATACTAGTAACATACCCCCCACAAACCGTCATTGGCACTCGATACTTATCCTTACGTCGTACAAAATAAAGTCGCTTTTGGATTCATCTTTCATCCCGGAAAAATAAAAAGTTCCCACGGAATAGTTTGATGTCGATAGACTGTGAGGGCGCCGTAGGTCATCCTCACTTTTTGGTGACTGAAGATGTAAAGCCGACAGGGTTTTTTTTTAATCCCATCTACAAATTTTTTTTTAGCACTGGATTGTGCACTGGCAGACCAACGCTTTGTGGGTCTCCTAAACCACTACTGTCGCTACAAAGAGGAATTTTTCTCGTCCTCGTTGACGTAGGATAACCAACGGCGCCCTCACAGTCTAAGAGCTCCGAACTGCGCGCGAGCGAAAACCTCAGAGGACTACTACAGCTAGTCTAAACAAAATACCATTCTAAACAAAAAAAAAACTAACCTAGGACCTCTCCTCCACAGGTATGGTTCCAGAACCGGCGCGCAAAATGGCGTCGCCAGGAGAAGATGGAGGCGGCCCGGCTCGGGCTGTCGGAGTACGCGTGCGGCGCGCCGGCCGGGCCGCGGCTGGCGCTGGGGCTGCCCGTCGACCCGTGGCTGGCGCCGCCGCTGCTGACCGCGCTGCCTGGTACGATGGTTCACTGGTACAAAACAAACCATATACGCACCTAAACTGCGGCAAACGATGCCACCCTAGAGCCATATCATGATCGGCCAGGATATAGCCTGGCCGAAAAGAAACCCAGGCCCCATAGGCCAGCTGCGACCATGAACCGCCACGGAGCGAAACTGTAGCGTTGCCGTTTTAGAGGCTACCCGTCGACCCGTGGCTGGCGCCGCCGCTGCTGACCGCCTTGCCTGGTACGCTCGTTCATTAGCCTCACACCATTCAGAACGCGACTGTGGGCGTTTTGTCTGAACGACTCTGCGGAGTGTTTATACGGGGAAGCTTTGGAGACCAGGGACCACACTACAAGGCATTACAATGCGCGCTCTCGTGAGTATGAGAACGGTTAAGAAATAAGGCCCCTGATTTCCGTAGCCCTGTTCAGGTTCCCCTGACCAGATTGGATTAAGGTTACACATTCAGTCGCCTGAATGTTTACGTTCCATCATGATGAGAGCATATTACGCCTGTCTTCAACTAATGTAGGTTCATAACTCAGAAAAGAATCATTGGTACATATCGACACTGGGGATTGAACTCGGAGCCTCTCACTTCCGAGTTGGACCCTTAAACTAGCGACTCTTTTTTTCTTTTTCCAAGGTCTTTTTATTTGTCTTAGAATTAACAGCTCTGAAAAGTTTTACATCAGATATTCGTAAACAACAGAAAGCCAATAGCAGATTCTTTCTCTATAGAAGATATTAACCAATGCTCTTTCTTCTCTCCAGGTTTCCTTTCACATCCCCCCTCGGGCTACCCATCATACCTGACGTCTCCGGCGCCCGCGCCAGTGCCCCCGTCAGGCCCACCTGATGCGAGATCCACATCCATAGCAGCCTTGAGGCTGAAGGCCAAGGAACACGTCGAGAGCCTGTCCAAAGGCTTGCAGATGGTGTAAAGTTGTGCTGAGTTTGACTAGTGTTGCTGAGTTTGACAAGTATGCTTTGGACTACTAAGATTTGGCACCCCTGGAGTTTGAAGACGACTTCAGGCTTTCTCTTGATCATCGGCCGCATCGTCACTTTCTACCAGGTGAGATGGTGAAACGCCTGGCTAGTAGAAGAAGAAATACAGAAAAACATAGAAGATAATTCTGTTGGTCATATCGAGGACCCATAATAATACATTTGTGACTTAAAACTTGCCGAAAGCGTGTCCAAATGCCAAGGTACAGATGGTATAGATCAGTTTTAATATTTCCCACATCATTTGAGCTGAATATGGCGGATGATTTTTTTCGAAGATCGACATTGAAAGGGATGGTATCAAGTTCTGATCATCATACTACTTTAGAGTAAAGTGGAGTCATGGGTATCTGAAAATAATTTGATGCGTTACTCTTATGCAGTGTGAATGGCATTCTGAGTCAGATTTAAAGGTAATAATTCCTAGTTATATCACAACAAAGTATTAGATGAACTCAGCTTCTAATGAGGTATTAACTGAGATGTGACGATAGAAGAGACAATACAGCTTTTAGCAAGATTAAAAGGCTTTGAGTTATGACCAGTAAGAATCAAATCTCTCTCGCATTGAAGGACCCCATGTTTAAGAATATGAAACATATCAATGTGAATATCACCAAAGACTTGCAAGTAGTTCCCGCATCATTCGGAAAACAGGTAATCTTCTTAAAAAATATCTCAAGCTGGACTGAGGATATGAACAGATTGGAATCAAACCTAGATCCTGACAACAAATGGAAGCACGAAAACTCGGGTCATCTTTTTCTTTCTCTTAACATTATGATATTATGAGAAAGAGACAAACGTTAGCGTACAAATGTCAAACTCGACAAACTATGACGAAAAGCTCAGTGATAGACGAATGATCTCGTTGTTCATCGATACGCGTATCGATACAAAAATGGACGTTGCAAAACGATTTTGTGGTGAATTCTAAAGCAATAAGTATTAGTGGATTATGATAAGTGTACAGATGACAGCTTGACCTCCCCAAAACCGGAGCTGAAAGGAGCTAATATTGCTGTGAGCGTCTATAGAGACGCTAGCTCATCTTATGAGCTTGTAACACCTGACTAAATTCAGTCGACTAAATTCTGAAGCAAATCGCGTGAGATTAAATGAAAGTGAAATGTATTGCTCATATTGAATTGGATTATTTAAATTTTATTGTTTATTATTTGACATTTCTTTTACACGACATTTTAAATCTTTTTTTTTTCTATTTATTGTCAGTGTTTTATTATTGAACTTGTTTAATTGTAATTTTAATTATTTGAATAACATGCTACATTCATGTGCCAACCGGCGCAACATAGAGGAATTTGAATAATTTAATAACAGCTGTATATATTACCTATGTTGATGAATATATGAAATTGAAATTGAAATTGAGAATCTCTATATTGCTGTGCGCTTACGGGGTATCTTGTACTACTACCATCAATGTACTTGATTATGCAATAAAACTGAATTAGGTACTGAATAAGTTAATGTTTTGTATCATTTATATTATATATCGCGTGGCTCCGCTCTGGCTTCAAAAGGCATGATACAAAAATGGATCTTTTATGAGCCATACATTTCACATTTATTTGCGCTCTCAATTTTTGCTTGTGAATTTAGACGACTGAATTTAGCCATGTGTAATAAGCTATTTTGGGTAGATCTATATGCTGTTGGCTGTACTATTGTTCGATTAAATAAATACAGTTCCCTGTTTCTTGTAGACTGTGCTCCGTCAAATTTCAATATGCGTGGATTTTGATATTGCCAATTTTATTTTTGTTTTCTAATAAGGCCGGATATCGACCTACCAAAGCCAGTATAAGATATCGACGCGATGTAGTAAAAGTTTATTACTTCTACCACTTCGCGACGATATCTTACAAGCAAGATAAATCTTGGGTCAAGCAAGTTGTTTGAAACGTATTATGGCCAATTGCGTCAGGCACTTTGCTATAAATTAAATAATATAGAGACCATCGAAATAATAGGCACTAGTTGTACAGTATTTACTGAACGACACAACAAATAACAATACAACAACAAATTGAAAAAAAACCTAGAGACAAAAAAAATTACTCAGGTCCCCTGAATATAGACATATTATTTTGATGGTAGAGACCCAGAACGTACATTTTTAATTCGCAATGAGGATGAAATATAACCGATTATTTATTTAGCAATAAAATGTTTCAAGCATGCGGCTACCTAACTACTCAGACAGTAACTACTAACTCTTATGTAATTCAATATTTGTGTAAGCAAGAAAGCATGATCCGTGGGTACCATCGGTATCGCAAGGTAGGAAAAGCGACGCGCACGAAATATATACAAGAAATCGTAGATAAAGGTGGAGATACATACTTGAAGCAACACAATAATTTATTTATTTAACATTTCTATTTCAAATTTTTTCGGTATATGCACTAAACTAAAAATAGGTTCTATCAAACTGTGATCAAACTACATACTTTTCAGTTTTTGCTTGGGATTTTCTACATTTTATGGTATTTTTAGCGATGTCTTTTGGCTCAATATTTTGTTGGCAGTGTCCCCTCCTCCTTTTTCCATACCTCCATGGGTATTCTGTGCAAAAATCAAACACGTGTGACTTTTTCGAACTGATTGTAAATAAGATTATGAATAAATTATTATAATTGTAACTACTTAGAGAAGCATTAAACACTTTATTATAGTTAGTTAAATATTTAAGAAGTCATAAGTATACGGCTAGTGTTAAGGAGTCTCTGTAAATATTGTATCAAACTTTGTAAACTGAATAGTGTTGTACCTCGTAGTATGTGTGAAAGAATTGAAAGAACACTTATAGTATATGAATAAAACCTTACTTAAAACTATTTTGTTTGCTTTTATTTTAATTGTACAATAGTAAATATATCTATCTACCTGCTTGCCTTGCTACCTTGACGTAGTCAAGAATGATATGCTTACCAATAAGCTCACCACTAAGGATGTCGAAGACCGAGCGAGGTGGGCCAAGAGTAGCAGGAAGGCGGACCCTGGGCCCTCGCGTGCCGCGCGGAGGCGCAACCGGGACATAACGCCAAGATGATGATGATGATGATGATTGAATCTACCCGCTTTTTTAAGTCGTCGCTGTTCTCGAGAGATCGAATCGAATCGTCCAAATTTGAAAGAGGTTGCAGATATAGGCTGGAGCATAAGCGCTCATTGAGGATGGCATATGTCCAGCAGTGGACTAGTATAGGCTGATGATGATGATGATGATCTATTCTTTCAATAATTCAACGTACATAAGTATCCCGTTCGAATTCTAGCCTCCCGACTGGGGAAGTAGCTATGTCCCCTTACAGAATAATCTTAAATAATTATCTTATTTAATTAATTCTTCTTCTTTCTAAAATTAATCATCTTGGTGTTAATGTCCCGGTTGTGCTCTCGACAACGAGGTCCCGGGGTCCGCCTTGACCTTGATCCAGGATTTAGCGATCAGGTTATTACAGTGGAGCGACTACCATATCTGACCTCAGTGACCCTGCTACCAGGGGAACCTGACCAGATTGGATAATGGTTACAAATTCAGTTGCCTGAATTTGCAGGTTTCATCGCGATGTTTTCCCTCACCGTAAGAACATCGGTTAGAATTCAATGAATGAACATAACTCAGAAAAGAGTCTTTGGTACATAACCGCAGCGGGATTCGAACCCGGTACCTCTCGCTTACTAATTAGATACTCAATAGCCCGACTACCGACGCTCTCATATCTGCTATTTTAAATATTTAGTATTATTTACCAGCTGGTCAGTAAGGTCTCCACTGCTCCATTGGGTCGGGCTTTGGGGAACAGTGGCTTTGGCAAGAGCTCCCCAGTGCCCTAGAGTTTTTAGAGGTAGGAAACGCGCGATACACCTGGTGTTGCTAATGTCAATACTCTATAGGCAGTGGAGACCACTTTACATCAGGAGGCCTGCTTGTATGTCTATCACAAGTATGCCATTAAAATAACCGTCAATTTCTTGATTTGAGCGCCTTTTCCATTTCTGATTTCGTAATTATCTCCAAGCTTGGCCGCAGGTTGGGATCATCTTCATCATCATAAAATGCTACTTTTGGACTTAGTCTCCGTCATATTCCGCGGCTTTTTTTTCCATAATAGCCACGCTTGTCAGGTTGATTTTAACCCCCGACGAAAAAACAGGGACGTTATATGTTTTACGTGTTTATCTGTGGCTTTGTGTGCGGTCAAAACGATTTGGATGCTGTATCCTGTATTTGAAAGCCAATTTGATCGAAATGGTTCTTAGTTTTGTTTAATTAAATTCGGTTATGGTATTTAGAAAATTTTAGAATCTAAGTAAACTTGGTCAGGGGTTATCCGACTTTTTCTGGCGTTCAGGTTATAGATGGCAGTGTTTGGTAATACTCACTTAAAACACTGTTGTGATCGCTGCGATCCTATTTGTCTGTCGTAGGTATCTGCTCTAGACCGTATCTATGACATAGAAAAAGCAGACTGGTGATAATATGGCAGCATGATATTATTAGATATTTGTAATAAAGCCCCCCCCCTCAAAGCATGTTTTTATTTTTAGATTCAGCGATATGCCTCCAGAAAAGGTCTCTTATCAACTTGTTACATATCTATTTTGCATCTCACAATCTCATTCACAATTTTGAATTTCTATCCCAGTCTGCATGCTGGATATCCGGATATCCTCGACTACCAAGCCAAGCTAGTTTTATAAATAGGGACTTTATTGTAAGAAAAAGTTGTACGTTGGGAGGAATCTCCGAAGCCACTAAACCTATTTTGAGAATGCTTTCACTAAAAAGAAGCTACGTTATGCCCGAGTGGCATACCTACTAGCCCTTATATGCCACTTATATGCACTAGGTTTTCAACTAGGTTGTCAGTTCTACCAGGTTTTACTAGGCTAGCTTTAATTCGTAAACAATAATAGAATCCTGTGGGTTAGTTTAACTGGACTGCATAGGCGTAGGAAGAGAGAGGGCCGGGTGGGTCGTGCCCACCCCAGAATGGTCTGGTGCCCACCCCAGGATCGGGTGCTCACTGTACATTGGCGATTGACTCGGCTTCATCGGCCACGTCAGGGGCCAGGCCCCCCCCTGGAAAATAGCCCTAGATACGCTAATGCTGGACTGCGCGCGAGTGAAAGCCGCGGGAGAGAGCAAGTAGCAGCTAGTGGGTATACAAAAGGGATGCATAGAGTCTGTCTGTTAAGCAAAAAGCTTTAATAAAACACACCGCCCGAGGTACCCGATTGATCAAATTTACATGTTATTGAGACGACCCCGCGTCGGGTGAACCGAGTCTAGCCTCTTTTTTGTAGCTTATTAGAACTAGACATAGGTTGTTACAACTATATAATAGATATAAACAAACCGGTAGTGCTCTTGCGGCCGAGGGTCCTGGGTACCGATTCTGGTGTGCAATGCAGTTGTTATTATGTTGCAATGTAACTGTGATGTTACTATAACTACGTCGAGGTATCGAGTCAGTCCCAGCATCATCCCAGTTAAATTGCCGTTAAATCATTGTTCGACCTTTGATACGTTTTCGTTGACAGAATTGAAGACAGTTTGACAACTAAGAAAGATGCAACTTAGTAATTTATTTATTTATTTATTTATTGGAGTACCAACAGCCATAATAAACCATAATGCAACTAAATTACCAGGAAACGAATGTGGAAGAGTTCGAACTCATGAAAGTTATAACTCAACATCTGTCATTTGAATAACAATCACACGTTTGGCATGCGATGCAATTGTAATGTTACTGCAACTGAGACGATTTCCGTACCAGAATCGAAGCCTTGGGCCGCATTGACTATGATCCAAGATTTGGCAGATCAGGTAATTACAGTGGCGCGACTGCCACCTGTTCTCCGTGACCCTGTTATCAGTGGAACCTGACCAGATTGGATCACGGTTACATATTAAGTCGCCTGAATGTGCAGATTTCATCACGATGTTTTTCTATCACCGTAAGAGCATCGGTTATCATTCAACTAATGTATATAACTCAGAAAAGGGTCAATGGTACATAGCCGTAGTAGGTTTCGAACCCAGTACCTCTCGCTTACGAGTCAGATACCTTAACCACTCAGCCACCAAAGCTCCACCTGTTCCAAACTTTGTCATTTCGTTAAAATGTAACGAATACGACTATTTACATCTTACAAATTATTTCTGACCGAGAAATCAATGTCCACTATTGCCAAGCCATTTGGCGCTGACTATAGTAAAATCCAATCGTGGCAACCTTGGCCTGAGAGATATTGCGGATAAGATCGAAGAAGCTCGCCTTCACTGGTTTGGTGGGAAATAGGTGAACAAAACTTCCTAAGGTAATTAAAGAAAATCGTCACTTGCCACCAGGTGAGATGGAGCTCAAATGCCTGTCTTGTCTCATATGAAAAGAATGGAGGAGAATGATACCGGGTACCGCTCTGATGAGGATGTAGCAAAATCGGATGATGGTGATAATGTAGTAGTAAAATCCAATACAAAAATGGCATAAAACCCAAGTACAAGGCATAATCAACTCTCTCCATTCAACTTTTATTTATGACACGTTTCACCGCACCGCTATCGTTCCCATCTGCACCCACAATACAAATTGGAGATATAAATTAGGCCCGGGTCGCGACGCAATTATAATTAGCGGTGACGATTAGTGCCGTTCGCCCCGCCTGGGCTCCAATGGGAATGGGTACGTTTGATTCTGGTGCGTGTTTGCGCTCCGGGAGGATTTATGTGGGCAATGATTGCTGGCGGTGTGAGGGGCGGGAGTTGGGTGCTGGAATACGCGGCTTTATTTTTACAAGGTTTTGTTTTAACTTGCAATTGTTGTATGTTAGGGTCAAATTAAACTAATCAATGCAATGCTATAAATGCTTTTAAATGCAACCTTAAGAAAGTGCTTCCGCTTAAGAAAAGTATTCCGCTTGGTGGTCGCGCCATTCCATTTTACTTGGCAACATCTTGGCAATGATATATGAATTTATCATTTAAATATAGATATGTGAATTATTTATTTATCAAAGTATGTATATTTGTTCTTTATAAAAGATGCCTACGCCTACATAGAGTTTCATTAATTAATTATATTTAGTTAAAACACATTAACTTTGTCCTTTTTTACACATATACTTTAATTTAATTACGTATACCTACATTTCATTTATTTATTTATTTTATATATGCTGTGTACTTCATGCAGGTCTCCTTACCGTCAAGATCCCACTGAAAATCAGCGCTGCAGCATTTGTTGTAGCTAATGCTGAGCTGGGGTCTTTTTTTGGCATCGCATTGGTCCATGATTTGTTGTGTTCGTGTGTTTGTACCTACTTTATTTTTGTTTAGTATTAAAGTGGTCTAAAATTTTCATATTATGTAAACGCTTATGGATTTTTGTGATGTCTAAATAAATCATGTCTATGTCTATGTCTAAATATTGTAAGCCTAATTTGACACCCATTTCCCACCGTACAATTGAGCTGAAATAGCAATGCCGGATTTACCTATACAAAATAATAAAAAATATTTGAGAAATAAATAATTTACATAAATAAATATGGGCCAATGGCACCTTTTTTCAATTCGCTGTTACACTGACCGATCCATTTTATTTTGTTTAAAAATATGAACCAATCAATACTTATTATGACAACTACACATCTGAAACTCAGTATGAACTGAGTTACAGTTGTTTAAAACTTACGAGCTGTTTCTATCGTTCCTTTTTTTTCTATGACTGATGTGGCAAACAAGCTTACGGCCTGCCTGATGGTAAGCAGTCACCGCAGCGTATACTTTTACTTTTGCTGTTTTAACTAAGTTCGGCCTGAGTTTAGAGGTATAGTTGTCATAGGTATTGTTTGGTAAATCATATCGAACTTAAAAATATAGGTTCGGTCAATGTAGAGAGTGAATGTCCCTGGAGAGGTCTTCCCTGGAGAGTACAACTTGGAGGTCTTCAAGATAGGTGATGCTCCTGGTATTGCAAACGTCCACAGGCTGCGGTGACTGCTTAGTAGGCGATGGCATAGGGATTAGCATTGGTATACTTAAGTAACTTGGATGACAGTGCACTAATATGATATCATGGACCTGGTCTGACGATGGAGTCGGACATAGGAACTAATGACATCAACACGATAACTCCATCGTGTTTGGGTTCTTTGCAATGGTCTTGACAAGTACCCCCCTAAATGATATTCAAGGTCTGATGATGACGAAAGGTGGTCATAAGAATTACTGAGACGATGTCACAGACATATTCAGACATATTTATAGACACACATACCCAGAACCACAGATACATCAAACACCTCTAGACCACTGACCTGAGTGGTTCAGTGGTCAACATGCCGGTCTGCCAAGAGGTCCCGGGTTTGATTCCCGGCCGAGCAGAAATTGGAATGACGAATTTTCATTTGTGTTACGGGTCTGTAATAATATGTATAATAAGAATGTATTTAGAATTATATAAGTAGTTTATCAGTCATCTAGCATCATAACACAAGCTTTGCTTACTTTGGAGCTAGATGGCGCTGTGTGAATTTGTCCACTATTATGAGGATGAGTTTGACTTTTGAAAATACATTAATTAACGTAATCCTAATTCAATAAATACTTTTTCATTTTCATTTACATTATTTTTTTTGTCGGTGGTTAAAATTGGTAACTAAAACGCACAACCTGCTCCCGGGCTACCCTGGGCGGGAACCCAGTGTTGCCTATTTACTAGTTAAGTACTTAGCGGCGCACGGCAGCCGAGCATTAGCCGTGTAGTTGACGCAGTTAAACGTCTAGCAAAATAATATTTGGCCATCAATTAAAAAAGCCATTTGACTGCTGTGTTTGAGTAAGGCAGGGATGGGGAGCCAGTGGCACGCGTGCCAGAGATGGCACGTGTCGGAAATATTATAGCATGAAATACTTTTAGTCTAGCAATATGGATTCAAAATTTTTTCGAAAGGAAAGAGCTGTAATTAGATAAAATAGAACTTTCGGGCACAGCTCCCAGACACAGTGTTTTATTTGAACTATGAGATGGGATCCTTCAAGAGGTATATTAGAAATCTCTTTAGAGGCGGGCAGCGCATTGGTGACGCCCCTGGTGTTGCTGATGTCCATGGGCATAGACCACTTTCCATTCGGTGGCACATTTACCTGTGTATCTGCCGTATAACATAAAAAAATAAGGACTTATTATGCCAATAATACCATATCAGTTGTCTGAAAGAAGCTGACTTTTCTTGTTAACCATAACAATATTTTTATGTACACGACAGTTACCACTCCAGCAGGCGGGCGGGCTGTCTGCTCGTTTTGAGTAGCAGGAAAATAAAAATAATTTACTCGTAGGTACTTATACCTGTAAGTCTTTCTTTTTTGAAATGAATAGGTAACATAAAAAATTATTATTATATAAAAACAATTTATTTGTCCATACATCACTAAGACATAACCGAGGAAAAAAGTCGAATAACCCTCGACCAAGTTTACTTAAACTCAAATATTTGTTAAACTACAGATCCGATTTTAATGAAACAAGGTTAAAACCATCGCGATTAAAATGGCTCTATCGGCTTTACTGGCAAGTACAACCCGCGTCACGAAAGAAGAGACTTGTCAAATGGCAGTGGAGGGGATTTCGCGCAGGTAATCGTATGCAGCGCAAGTCGAACCACGTGACCCGCCAAGTCACTTCTTATTTGACACTAGTTATAAAGAAAACCGCATATAAATTGGTCCACACGTTCGGGAGCTACGATGACGCAGACTTACATACAAAGCCAAAGATACAGACGTCAAACGTATAACACCCCATTTTTTCGTCGGTGGTTAAAAATTCTTTGACGGCACGTCTTCGCCATATTGTTACATAATTTCATAAAATATAGCACGTTCGTAAAAAAGGTTCGCCATCCCTGGAGGAAGAGTTTAGTCGTCACGGTTTGTGTGTTTATCGATGTAGGTTACGAAAGGGAATAAAAAGTCGGATAGCCGCCGACTATGTTTACATGCACCCGAATGTTTTCTAAACTACTAAACCGATTCTAATAAAACAAAGCAGTGAACCATCTTGATTAAACTGGCTTTAATGTAAAGAAAACCGCACGGGAATCGGTCCATCCGTTCAGGAGCTACGTTGCCTGTGTGTCTGACCTTTATAGATACACACGTCAAACTCATAAGACCCCGCTTTTTTCGTTGGGGATTAAAAATATTACGTATCTACATGTATTGCTTTCTTACCTTTATTCTAGTATGATCTGGACTTTTATCACGCTAAGTTAAGGTAGAGGTCGTCTAATCTAAAATGACGCGCCCCAATATCGCATTAACGCACACAAGCAAGTTTAAAATATGGACGCAATACATATACAAATGCCGTTGTAATTGGTCATTCAGTTGCTGGTGAGACTCAAACGTAGGAGCACGCGTCGTTCATTGGCTCCCACACAGATGAAGTGTCGTTATCAATATTTGCACTCACACATCGAAATCAACTAACTAAGTAGTGGGGCTCGTCATTTTAGACTAGACGAGCTCTACCAATGACTGCACCCTGACGAGGAGCGTCGGTGGCCAAGTGGTTACGGTATCCGACTCGTAAGTGAGACGTGCCGGAGTCGAATTCCACTGCTGCCATATACCAATGACTCTTTTCTGAGTTTTGTACATTGGTTTAATATACTAACCGATGCACTTACGGCGAGGGAAAACGACGTTATGTTGCCTGAATGTGTAACCATGATCCAATCTGGTCAGGTTCCCATGGTAGCAAGGTCACGTAAGTCAGATGGCAGTCGCTCCATAGAAATTACCAGATCTGCCAAATCCTGGATCAAGGTCATGGCGGACCCCGGGCCCTCGTGTGCGAGAGCGTAACCAGGACATTAAAGCCAAGATGATTTAGTTACATACTTACCAAAGTTAAGCAACGTACGCACAGTGCAGGAACTGATGGGTGACCTTTTCCTACTTTGAGTCTCCCAGTACCGTTGGCAAAGCGAGGCTGGACGAGGTCTTCCTCTTTGGACTGTACTGAATGTGTACCTAACCATGATCCAATGTACTCAGGTTCCTGTGTTAATAGGGTCACGGAGGTCAGCTCCACTGTAATTACCTGTAGACGTATTCACAATGATTCGAAACCGTTTCCGAACGATTTGACACGAAATTCGTGTCGATCGATTCGAAAACTGTTATTCAGAATTCCGATAGATTCCACGGAAACTCTACTCTCTGTAACATATGAAAATTTCATCAAAAGTAACTGAAACCACATTTTCCTAAGAACTTTTGCCGGGTCCTTTGTCGATTTCGTATCCGAATCCGATTTCCGAGTCATTGTGAATACGGCTACTGATCTGCTAAATTTTGGTCCATGGTTAAGGGAGGCCCGTGGCCCTCGCAGCGAGAGCTGCAATCATAACTGTCAATAAAAAAACGAATTTACGGAAAAAAGTTATCGTATTGAAGAAATGAATAATTTTCAAGCCGCGAAAACTTTATAGACATAGACATAGACAGTATTTTATTCGGATCCTCATTACATCCTTAACCTAAGGTTAGTACAGTAAATTATAATTATTGAAAATTACACAAGACCAGCCAGTGATGCTGTGAGGGCTAATGCCTGTCACAGCGCTGGTTTTCAGAAAAGCCCATGCATCCCACGCGCGTGTTAGATAGGGTGTATAGAGTGTAAAGATCTCGGGTGTGAATTTAAGTATTTAGAAGATATTAATGATGGTGTTCTAGTATTTTATCGAAAACTAAGGATGGAAAGCTTAATGAAATAAAAATAGGGCACATTAGTTAAATATAAATAGCTATTTATTCAGGAAAGGAATAGCATATTTAAACACACATATTAGATCAAATTAGATAAGTTATTATATTATAGGATAGGCAATCATAGCAAACAAAGTTACATGGGAAATATAACAATATATTCTGAACATAATAAAACATAGCAAAATACATATTTATCCCTAAAAATCGGACAATAGTATTACGTATGATTCAATCAATAACCGATTATATAGATAAATAAAACTAATACAAAATATGAAGCAACAATAAAACAATGCAAGTTTGTACTTAACTCTGTGCCGGGTCTGGAGCAAAAAGCCCCTCGCAGTCTCTCGACTGGGTTTATATAACCAACATTCAAACGGAAGTTAGAATCCGTTACATTTCAACCAATGACAGCACGTTATAATAATTCTAATTAACTATGAAATATTGTGCAAAGATAATAACCAAATTCATCGAAATAGTTCTTAAAACTATTTTAAATAATTATAAGATACGTTAAATATTTAGAAACCAAACTTTTAGTTAATTAGTACTGAATGTACTCAAAGATTAAACATCATTCAGGAATTTCGTACATTCGTTCTGAAAGGACTATAATTTTATTTGGCAATATTATTTATTATTAATTACGATAGTTTTACTTTTAAATAACAATTAAAAATAGACTATAATACCATATAATATAACACGGCCATACTGACATGTGCTTCGTTCTCGAAGTACTTAAACATTGTGATGGTACATCAAGTTAAAACAATTATGGAATAAATTGTAAACATAATTAAAAACGTAAACTATTATATTATTTTAGTAATCTCATCATATTTCATTACAAAGCAGATTAGAATAACATTGATATATAATTTTTATCAATACGAAAAACTACTCAATTAGGTAAACAAACAATTTGTAAATTCCATTGACGTAGAACATGTTATCACATAAAGTTTACATAGGTTAACCATAAAATTATAAATATAAGTTGTGCCTGTTGTATCGTTTATGCTGTGTTATTTCCACGTGTACAACGTGTACATACAAAAGATTATTATAAATATTATGTATGTTTTGTATTCGTCACATACTTAACTTTTTTAAACCTATATTTGAAAAATAAATAACCATTTACTGTGCATTTCCGCTTTTTTTTATAGCATTCCAGCTTTCCTTTTTATTTTGTACCATTATTGATAAATAAATAACCATGTACTTAGCATTTCCGCTTTTTTTTCATTGCATTTTTGCTTGTTTTTTATTTACAATTTTAACTAAGTCCAATAGTTAAGTTATTAAGTCAATGAAATCATCAGTAATGCATGTACGCTTTTTTAAATTTCATAATTATTATTGTAAACCATCACCGTCATCACCTTTACCCGTGATCCTGATAATATTTTTTGTCACTGGCATCACCTATACCGGTGATCCTGATAAATGTTGACTATATGCCTTAACATGCCAGGCCCAACACTCACTGCCTGTGAGGATGACCGACATCGGGCAAGAAAGTCGACCAAACATAATATATAAACATTATTATAATAAAATTGAATAGGTACGTGTAGTAAATAGAAAATATTAGTGTTTAGTATAAAATATCTTTTGTTTCTGGAAGAATACAGTACTTATCGTATGGTATTGTTTCTTATGTGTGTAAATAAATGTTTGTTGTTTTACTTCTGGACTTTGTCACAATATAATAAATGGTACTTATCAGCCAAATCTACCATCATAATCCGTTCGGTCAATTCTGACGTTTGACTTTCCAATCACTAATCACTAAATTTTAATCATCTGTATGGGGAAAGTTATAAGTTCGGACGGAAATTTATAAAGTACGGCATACTAACAGTGACGTCATTGTACATTCTACAGTCATAAATTTGTAAGAAAATTCAAGTAAATGTATTCACCTATAACTTGCGTTAGACGAAACGGTCGCAATGTTAATAAACAGAAACATTTTTCTAAATTCACTATATGTACAAATGGTCCCCACGCTGTGATGGATAAAATGTTCAAGTAATCATATATCCAACAACATAAAAAATCATTAAAACTTTAAATCATTTACCAAAGAAATGAAATCCTTTCTTGTGCAAAAATGCTATTATAATATTGATGAATTTATTTAATTACCTCGAATTGAGATAATCCGGATATAGCTATTGTATTATATTATTTATGACACCGTTTTGAAATTTATGTGAAAAATGACAATACTGCTGATAGAATTAATTGCTAATACAGAATGACATCTTACTAATATGTGAATTATTTAATTTTTTGTTTATTGTACTGTTTATTAGATACTCTTACTTATTTGCAATGCCCTAACAGGGTGCCATATAAATACATGTAAGTACTACATAATATTGTGAAATCTGTTGGAAAACTGTGATACGTAATAAATGAAATGAAATAAATAATAATCTTTCGAAACCAAAATCTTCGAAACCACTGTACTGGTTTTGAAAATTCTTTCATAGCGGTAGATTATCCGAATATAGTTTATGGAAACAGGTAAAGGTAACAGAGCTAGTTCTTTTTAAAATTGTAATGGGGTTAATCGACTGTTCATACTTGTTAAACATGGTCTTTCTCGGTCCCAAGACGCAGTGCAAAGACTTTTCGCACTTAAAAATATCAGACGAATGTCGGTGGTAGATTTATTTTTTAATTAAGCGCGATCGATTCTATTGTGAACGTAAGTTTGCCTGTTATTGGATGTACATTTAAGAGTTAAAAATCTTTCATGTAATATTTCAATGTATGAATAAATATAATAAATAAAGGTACCCATTTTTAAAAGTATCTTGTCGATGTTGGTACTTTAATAAATAGCTTGAATTGAATATTTATTGTATGGTGACAGTTTGTGGAAATGAAAATGAAGTAAACAAATTAATATTTTGAGTTAAGCCGGGAACCCACCGAACAAAATGTTGTGTTGTCAACATGATGGAAACATTGTGCAACAAAAATACGTATGATAGTATTCTTGAGAGGGAAAACAATTTTTCTTGTAAATTAAGGACAATTGTTAAAACAGTACTTTCAGTGGGAAGTGTGGGGCAGGAGATTCAAAAAATTGCCTCAAATATCAACGCAAACATAGTAAAATGTTGGAAAGACGTATCTACAGCATTTCCATTTGGTCAATGATTTTAATATTTTCCAATGTGGGTAGTTATCAGTTGATAGGGTTTTGTTTACATGTTATTTCTTTGTTATAGGCGGTTGATATCGGTTATTTCTTTTATACGAGGCTAATTTTTGGATTTACTACATAGAAATGCGAAAAAAAATTGAAAACATATATGTATGTCTTTCGTTTTCGATAATCTATGTCCGACTATTACAAGTAGGCACTAACTTATTAAAGTTACCTATCAAATTGACGGGAATATAAAGGTTACGATTATCGTTAACGTATTATTTAGAAATCTTAGCAAGTATTTGTCGGTCAACCGCACAAAATAGTTTTTTTTTTTATTAAACCACCAACAAGAATTGTTGAAAAGCATATATATAATTTTGTACTGATGGCTTCTATGAAAGGATTTCTAAAATCTAAAATCATTTCTTACGGAATTAATAGAATTTATTGAGAACATGACTTGGGTTAACTTTAACCCCTAATGTAAGGGGGTAAAAACGTACTACGAAATTTGTATGGAAAAAAAAAAATTTAAGATCGAGGTAGGTAGCTACTGTCGGTTTCGTGTAGTATGAACATATAACTTAATGAAGTGTAGTGTAACACCGCTGTGAAGTTGTATAATAAAATGTGTGTATAATATTCGCACAAAATAATCACATATGCAGTTCATAAAAGTGGCCATTCTCACATCACAGTATCATATTACTGAATCATATTATTATTGGCGTTAAATCATTTTATGCAATGAATAACTAGAAATCCATTTTGAAAATACAACAAAAGTATTGTTATTGAACAAGAAATTATGCGATTACCGTTTTTAACGGTTTCAGTTGGCATTCACATACTTTTGTATTTAAAATTTAACTTTAATATGGGGAAAATATAGCGTCTATTTAGAAAATAAATTAAAATAAAATAAATTTAAAATTATTCTTTCAAACTAGTCAGTATAGTTTGAAGCACGAGTTTCAGGGATTAAGTCGTCCGCGTCTTATGCAGTATTAATGCAGAACCCTTCAGGGTGTTACCTGCTACCGTTTTAGCGATGTCGCTCCCATCGTCGATTTAAACAAGGTGTTCCAGTCTCGCAACGTGATGAAAACAGCACGACGCAAGTCCAGGTTTAGGTCTCGTTCCGTTCTTCAGAGGGGAAGTCCGTTAGTCGTGCAAGACATCGTAGATTGTAGTGACGATGCCCATTTATTTGTAGAAGGGCCTCGTGTGTTATCTGAAAAATGGAAACAGCACAGTACCATGTTCGCTCCATCATTCCTGACCCTATGGTTGTAAAACACCCGCTACTACTAGCTGTCTTGTAGTATGTAACTCAAAGCAATACTCTTTTTTTTTCAAGGAAAAACAAATCGAAATTTATAGACATCACTAACATTTTTACTCATTGACGTTCATTCGTCACACTTTTGTAATAGGTAGGTACTTGTAGGTAGATTGCTCCATCGGCAGGAGTCCAACTCTTAAATTTATGACGCTGATGAAAAGGTACTGCTGTACTAGTTATACTTATATAACGTGTACGTACACCTGTTAAGCTATAAACTTAGAATAGCAATTTCTCAATAGTTAAAATCATAAAGTAGTATCTATCAGTAGCCTGTCAGCTCATGGTTTATTCTTTAACCAAACCTGTACTAGGTCCATCGGATATACTAGTCATAGGTAATACAGTCCATCGGCTACTACATCAAAAAAGCTAAACAATAAAAGTAATTCACATTAACGTTACATAGTGCAAATAACCTAACACAAACCAATTTGGAATTTAACTGCTCGTATTTACATTCATTTGGTAAAATTATTTCTCACCAACAAAAAATTACGAAGACTTTTTTTTTTCAATTTTGTAGGCAGCTTTTCAAAATAATTTAAAAAGTATCGACGATCAAAGTTAAAATTATAATCAAACCATACCCTCATTAAACAAAAAAAATTCAAATTTTACTGTTGTGTTCGTATTCGTTTCTGGACAGGAACTTTAGTTTTAAATCCATTGTAAAATTAATTAAATTGTTATTCTGCCACTAAGTTGGTGTATAGCAACTTAAGACTTTCTCGACTTTCTCAATTTGTTCGTTACACATTCGATGAGAGAAATGAATAAACGACTCACCGATTAAAAACTGTAAATAGCAGTTTCGTCGAGGACCAAACATCGTGGTCCCGCATCTGCATTATGCAGGTACTCGCCGTTCCGCGTCGTAAGAAGAATCCAGCTTCCACAGGCTCGTGCGGGCGGAAAGATCACGATGTAACATAAAAAATAAAAATGTTAGAAATATTGTAGGACGTTGCGAGTCCTTTATCCCACTTCTGATGATAGATAGGGTGTATAGAGTGTACAGATCTCGGGTGTGAATTTAAGTATTTAGAAGATATTAATGATGGTGGTCTAGTATTTTATCGAAAACTAAGGATGGAAAGCTTAATGAAATAAAAATAGGGCACATTAGTTAAATATAAATAGCTATTTATTCAGGAAAGGAATAGCATATTTAAACACACATATTAGATCAAATTAGATAAGTTATTATATTATAGGATAGGCAATCATAGCAAACAAAGTTACATGGGAAATATAACAATATATTCTGAACATAATAAAACATAGCAAAATACATATTTATCCCTAAAAATCGGACAATAGTATTACGTATGATTCAATCAATAACCGATTATATAGATAAATAAAACTAATACAAAATATAAAGCAACAATCAAACAATGCAAGTTTGTACTTAACTCTGTGCCGGGTCTGGAGCAAAAAGCCCCTCGCAGTCTCTCGACTGGGTTTATATAACCAACATTCAAACGGAAGTTAGAAGCCGTTACATTTCAACCAATGACAGCACGTTATAATAATTCTAATTAACTATGAAATATTGTGCAAAGATAATAACCAAATTCATCGAAATAGTTCTTAAAACTATTTTAAATAATTATAAGATACGTTAAATATTTAGAAACCAAACTTTTAGTTAATTAGTACTGAATGTACTCAAAGATTAAACATCGTTCAGGAATTTCGTACATTCGTTCTGAAACGACTATAATTTTATTTGGCAATATTATTTATTATTAATTACGATAGTTTTACTTTTAAATAACAATTAAAAATAGACTATAATACCATATAATATAACACGCGCGTTACGCGAACGGTTATAAGTATTATTTAAATATCAAAATAATTTAAACAAATATGCTATTCTTTATTGATTAATCCATAAATAAATGTTCTATAATTACGAAGCTTAATAAAATATTTACCTATAAACTTGATATAATAAATAAAATATACTACCTACATTTACATTGAAAAAGAAAGAAACTTTGCAGTAGGTACTCACTAAAATAATTCTAACCGACATAAAATCGATTCAGTATTAATTAAGTTAAAGACTGATCTGTAGTACACCTGAAATATTTAAGCGTACTTATAAGGACAAATTTGGGGTGGGCGCATAATTGTGACGCTGTGTAAATAAGCATTTAATTATTTTATCCGATCGTCGAGAGCTCTTACAGATAGCTGTAAAAAACACCCTCGCAAATTGTGGAAGCTAGCGACATCTAGCGACGAGAAGTGACGTGGACGATTATTATTTGAAAGTTGGAAACCTAACCGAAAAATACTAATTAACTTCTAAGGTTCTACCTAAGAAAAATAGGCAATATGTGGTAATATTAATTTTTGTATGAAACTTAATTGTATAGATAAGCAGAAATTACATTTCCATCCCATATCATTTTTAAACGAAATTAGTGGCGACCTCTATGATGGAGTAGCGAGCAGGAAATTACAACGCTGGGTACATTTTCATGATATAGCGCCATCTATCTACCACGCAACTCAACTTTTAGTTTGGCGGAAAACTTCGTGCACACGTGTTGCACCACCACCAGTCCATTGCTAACTCTTTCAGTTTTATTTTAGTTGGTGAACTTCAAAAAAGATGGCGCCAATATGTGATATTGTGGGGAAGATGGGTGCATTTTATAGAGAAAATTTTGTTATTGGTTGTTTTTGGTTGGTTAGGGCTATTATCTCATCGAATATTTTTAGGTAGGTAATTAATATTCCAAACAAGCAATTCTCAGTATTAAAGGTTGATTTATTACTTAACTAAAGAATAAATATACTAACGTAAGATTAGCCAATTACAAAGATACAGATTAATTTCCCGACAGAAAAAGTCGGATAACCTCCGACCAAGTTTCCTCAAATATTTTACTACAAATTAAATTCTGAACCGATTTCAATTAAACAAAGCTAAGAACCACCTCGATTAAACTGGCAAATTGAGAAAACCGCATTCAAATCGATCCATCCGTTCAGGCACACCACAGATACACATATACACCACATAGACAGATACACACCTCAAACTTATAACACCTCTCTTTTTCGTCGGGGGTTAATAAAGTAATTGGTACTCAGTCTTCGATACATATTTAATTAATGAAATAATTTACAAGAAAGTTTATAAAATTTGAAGGTTGAAGGAAGGGGTCTCACGGGTAGGCTATGCTTGTCGATAAAAACTATCGATACTTATATTAACCATACTTTTGACAAGGGCTGCCTCTACCTACGAAATTGCTTTTTTGTATGGCGAAATCAGTAATTTTCCAATTAAATGGAAATGAAAAATGCTATATATCTACAGTCCTACTAGGTTTACAATGAAATATTGTAAGTAGGTACACTTTTATATATCTTTGTCATAAAATTACATCTGTTTATAGAGGCAAAACAGATCATTCTAACATGTCATTTATTTTACTTACATAAAAATTTTAACATTACAGACGTTAAACATTTTGTTCCAACTTAAATTAATATAGGTTATTGCTATACTTAAGTACAATAATTAAATATAATAAAAGTACAATAATATAATTACAACAAAAATTAAAATAATCAATGACTAATACATATACAATAATTAGTTTAATATGGTAAGGTACTCACAGGTAGTATAGTTTCGAGGTCCTTCTTACATTTTATCATCAAACATTTCTACTTACGTACTCGCAAACAAAATTATGCTTGGACAAATTCACACAGCGCCATCTAACCCCAAAAAAAGCAAAGCTTGTAGTATGGGAGTTAGATAACTGATTATACTTCTTTTTAATACATAAGTACCCACTAACACACACACCCAGACTCGTAGGTATCAGAAATTAAAATTCATCATCATTTCAATTTCAATTTCTACTTGGCCAGGAGTCGAACCCGGGACCTCTGTGTGGCAGATCGGCACATTAACCAACTGAACCATTCAGTTTGATGGACGCCGAGGCTACACACACTTGTATTTTACAAACTAGTCGGATATTATTACTTATATTATTTCTAGTAAGCTTATTTCTATTATTATGTACTTATATTGAGTATAAATGTAATTTTTTTGACATGTAACAATGGTTATCAATAATCGATTTCACATTCCGTCGACGTCGCGCCGCCGCGGCGTGGACGCGCCGCTGCCGGCCGCCGACAGCGGGCCGCGCGGGAACAGACTGACAGACAATCATATATTTTGTACAATCAGCTGCAGAGTGACGGGAACCCTCTAGATTAAAGTGAAATGTATGATAGGAGGGGGTTGCCAGTTCTCTCTGCAGCCGACTGTACTACGGTTTGTTCCAAACTAATTTTTCGTCGATGTAAACAAATAGAGTAATTATTTGTGATTTGTAGATTGGGTCGTTTAAGTATCCTTCTTTCCTTCTTTGTCATTTAAAATTACTGTGGTGTTGTTGTTTGTAATAAATGTTATTTTTCTTATTCTAGATCGTTTTAAGTGGTTTGTTGCTTACATAACTAAAGCAAAAATAGTGATTAATGGTGTAAGTTCTTTCACTTTGACGGATTGACAAGTATTTTCCGTGTCATCAGTGGTTTGTTTACATCGATAGAATAATTGTTTCCGACCAAGTTTACACTAAAGTGACGAACGAGCGGACCTGGGGTCCTATTTTTGAACCACTCGTCTCGAGTCGAACGGTTCTCAATTTTTTTGTACTATTTACTATATTTTTTTGGCGGGCCACCTGAATGAAAGTGGTCAACGCCGCCTATGGACATCAGCAACATCAGGGGTGCTACCAATGCGTTCTACCCGCCACTAAGGAGAACTCTTATATACCTCTTGAAGGATCCCATCAATTTTGATGTTGGGCCTGAAAAATTCAATATTCTGAAGAATGATGCTGATTGTCCATATTATCGAACCTTTCGAGCCAATTTAATATTGAATTATTCATGCCGAAAATAAAAATTGAAAACCGTACGACACGAGGTATTTAAAAAAAATAGAGCCACTGAATAGATGATTATGTTTGAAAGCGGTAACCATCGCCTGTTAAATTTACGATTTATTTATGTACTTAGTTTTTAAATAACATAAGTGTCATATTCATATCACTTCGAAGATAAAGATCAAAACATAAGTATGTATCTATACCCGATCAGGGAGGCAATTGATTTTTAAGAAACATATACTGTGGGGTAGTTTAGGGAGTTTAATGTTCGTTACTTTCAAAGGCAAATGTCACCTCAGTCTTCTCATGAACATGGTAACTGTAAATGAGTTTCACTCTGATGCAAATAATAAATTCAGTATTCCATGTTTTTCACAATGGGAAAGGCAACTGTCAAAGCTTTTATTTATGGCGCCAGCACAGGTTTCACATGTTTCTAGTTTTGTTGTATGGGATTTGTCTTATTTGACACGTTTGGCAGGCACAGGGGAATCTTATGCTGGTGCCATCTGAAAAAAGCTTCGACCGGCCAAACCCATTGCTTGTATCTGAACCCCTGTCTAGGCTAGACGCCGGGTACTTCCCTACCTCAGTACCCCATTACTCCCTTCACCCCCAGTCACCCTTACCCTAATCCCCCTTACCCCAAGCCCAACCTCCCTGACTCCAGTACCCCTTCCATCCCTACCTCCTTATCTCAGTATTTCCCTACCACAGTACCCTCTTATTTCAGCACCCTTACCTCAGTACTCTCCCTTACTTCACTACCCATTACAACTGTCCCCACCTACCACAGTACCGCCTTACCTGCGCACCCGCTGGTACCGCTCCAGTATGGTATCTGGCGGGCTGGGCGCGGCGCGCGGTGCGGGCGGCAGCGACAGGTATGGGGCGCCCATCGACACGCACCAACCAAACTGATGGACGAATGAATGAATAACGATATATTGCACATTTCTTCTTCTTCTTTAACATTCCGCCGCCCACCTTTGAAAATATGTCTCCCCCAGTCTCTTCCATTCTGATCGACATTTAAAATAATATAATGGGTACTTAAAATAAACTAGACTATTCTAATCTAGAAAATAGATAAGACTACATTAATTTATTAATCAATGAAAACTAGACAATTCGTATATGCCATACACAGAGATTGCGAAATAATATAAATAGTGATAAGTTCTAAAATTGTTTTTTTCATAACAAACATTTATCGCACGGTATAGTACCTACTCATCAAAACATACGAACAGTGCAAGTTAAATAAAAACTTATTGCAAAAATAAAATTGAGTTTATATATCAAAATTTTACGAAAATAAAGTATAACGCATCATGTCAATTGCATATTAGGAATAAGTCCGTATTATTTTTACAGTTCAAAGTTCAAAGTCATTTGTTCGTTATGGTATACCTATCAATGAAATATAAAATGTCCAACAGAATAAATTACATTCAAAATAAAAAAAGATAGACCAGTAAGTTTGCGTTCTTATGGCTCGACGATCTTCAGCGCTCTTCATCCTGTCGTGTTACCCTAGGCTAAGCTAAGTATAATATAAAATATTCATCTTGGCGTCAATTTTCCAATTATGCTCTATTGCGCGAGGGTTCGGGGTCAGCCTTGACCATGAACTAGAATCTGGCAGATCAGGTAATTACAATACAGTGACCGCCATCTGACCTCCGTGACCCTGTTAACCGGATAACGTGATCATCTACCTGCCTTTATGCCATTAGATGGGGTCGGCACAATATTGTCTCATCCTACCATTCAACCCTATCACTTGTCATCCATGTACTGACTCCTATCGAACGTATATCATTACATAGTCCATCCATCTTTTATTAGGTTAGCCTCTATTTAAGTATCCAACTTTAAGTTAGGTAATAGTAGTTCTTAGTTGGTTCACTATGCCATACCCACAACTAAACATTGACGACCGAAGTATCGATATTGATAAAACTACTTTTTATCTCAACTCGAGTGTGATGTTTAACTTTCAGTTGACACTGAGAACTCAGCGAAATTGTTCTTAAACCAACCAAATAACGAAAAAAAAATGGTAATGCAACTGGAATCACCTATTATTTAAATTTAATGTTTAATATAAATGTAAACTTCTTTCGGATCTGATAGAGCAATTCCATAACACACTTAAAAAATAAGAAAACAAAAACAGATAAAAACGTCACCTGTCGATACCCAAACTATCGACACTTGTACATCACTATTTAAGTATCCTCATCAAAATGGCATGAAAAATTCAATGTGCTATTTGTTCTTTTAATACCGATTTTTATTTCTTTTATACCACTAAAACAAGTTTACAACAGGTAAGCAGTTACCGCAGCCTATGGACTAATCCTTATCCTTATTCGCATAGGCGTAGGAAGGGGGGGAGCCGGGTGGGCCGTGCCCACCCCAGAAAGGTCTGGTGCCCACCCCAGGATGGGGTGCTCACTGGCTATACATTAGCGATTGACTCGGCTTCATCGGGCACCTCAGGGGCCAGCCCCCCCTGGAAAATAGCCCTAGATACGCTAATGCTTACTCGCTTGGGAAAACCAACCTGTGCCCGTTTGGCCCTCAGCTCCGCGAGGCTGGCGTGCAAGCCTTGCTGCGAACCCGACGGGAGGAACATTTCCTTCTGGAGGATGCCTTGGAGACCTGATGGGAGGGAATTATCTATACAGGGTGCTACATAATATATATATGAAGCCGTGAACTGGATGGAGTGCTAAACATATTAAAACGATAGATACAATTATTTCTGTCGTACGTGGAATTTTTGTACCTATCGTTTTCAAACATTTAGCACTCCATCCGGTTCACGGCTTCATACATATATCATGTAACACCCATGTGTATATATATACCTACTAATAATGGGAATAAATTGACTGCAGACAGGCAACAACTGGTTTACAGACAGGCGTAAAGCTTGGAGAGGAGGCCTACGGTTGAAGACGGATACCTACACTATGGACTGATGAGATGATGATGATGGTATCCGGCCTATCCGGCGTTAATTTACTATCCGGCCGGATACAGGATAGTGCGTTCATATCCGGCCGGATACCGGATAGTAAAAAAACGTATGAAAAGTGCATAAAAGTCATTTTATTCATAGGAAAAAAGTAATCTCAAAAATGATAGGTTAGCAAAAAAATATTTTTTGTGAAGTTAATCCAAGGTAAATAAAGATAAAATATTATAAATTGCTATGCTATTGCATGCAGTTGTCTAATTTCCCACCCACGCTCATAGCTTGCACGGACTTGTTCAGAGACTATGTCCCGCCAAATATTCGGCTATCCGGCTTATGGGGTGGCCGGATATCCGGTATCCGGTATCCGGCCAAACAACTATCCGTTTCATCTCTGTTTACACTACTGGACCGATTTTAAAAATTTTTCACTAATAGAATGCTACATTATCACTGAGTAACACAGGCTACTTTTTATCCTGAAAAAAGAATAGGGTCCCACGAGAAAATTGATTGAGATCCGAACTGCGCGCAAGTGAAAGCCGCTGAGAATGGCTAGTTCAATAATTATTATGATTGAACAAATCTCAACACCAAACAAAGCAAAAACGTCCGCGAACTCCACGCCAGCGAAATGCAAAATGCTGCAGCGGATGTGTGGCGTTACGAGACTCGATCGAGTGCGTAACGAGTACATTCGTGGCAGCCTTGGCGTGTGAGATATCGCAGATAAAATCTGCACTGCGATGGTTTGGTAATGTATTCCGTTCGAAAGATGATGATCATGGAACAATAATTGAATTAAAAATTTAATGAGGAGTATTGTCAGTTGCTTTCAAAAAGCATCAATAGATGGCGCTCCTACAATTCCGGTATATTTTTAAAAATTTGTATGATTTTGGCAGTGATATCATGCAGCCATCTAATGCTAAACCTAAAAATAAAATGTTTATTAATATAAACATAACTTTTAAAGGTTGAACGAAATGCACAAAGACATATTTTTATGAATAGGCACTATGTTTCATTTTATTACAACCTCTAAAATGGTTGAAAAGTATTGATAAATACAATATTATCCAATACAACGTACCCAGTGTTTATATCCTGTTTGTTAAGAACCTATTTCAAGCGATTATCAATTACCAAAATTGTCGGGCCGCCATCTAGTGAGTGGTTAAGAATGCTTTAGATACCTATTGGAAAATTCCTCATTAAGCGACAATTACTTACCCGCATTTTCCAACAACGTCTCCAAATCGCAGTCATCTTCTTCGGCAGTAGCGGGCGGCACTTGCAGCGCAGCGGCGGGCAACAGTTGTTGCCCGGCTGCGGACGATAATTGCTGCTCGGGCGACAGTTGCTGTCCTGTACCGGGTGGCTGTTGCTGCCCAGTAGTGGGCGACAGTTGTTGCCCGGTCGTAGTGATTGGAATGACGGGCCGCGGGCTTAAAACTGGCTGTTCTGTAAGAGTGTGAGAAAACTAGTTCATCATATCAGTCAAAAGACGCCCACTGCTGGGCATAGGCCTCCGCCAGAGATCTCCACGGCGGCCGGTCCCGTGCTTTTCGCATCCATCTGGTACCTGCAATCTTTACTGCGGTCCTCGGTCCACCTTGTGGGAGGCCTACCCACGCTGCGTCTACCGGTACGTGGTCGCCACTCGAGAACTTTACTGCCCCATCGGCCATCTGTTCTTCGAGCTATGTGCCCTGCCCACTGCCCGCGGCTGTGTGGTTGGTGTGGCACGCAGCGAGCGAAGCGGGTGAATTCGGTGGATATAACATCGCCATAATACGGTTGCACCGTATGATTATTAATAAAAAGACAAACACGAACATGAACTCAACCACGAACTCTAACTCGAACTCGCACACGAACTCAAACACGAACGCGAACTCGACTACTAACACGAACTCGGACACTATTACAAAATCGAGTTCGCGACACAACTCTAACACGAACTCAACCACGAACTTAATCACGAACTCGATCACAAACTCAAACACGAATACGAACTCGACTACTAACACGAACTCGAGCTCGTGACACAACTCTAACACGAATTCGAACGAACTCAAATACGAATATGAATATGGAAACTTGCTGGGGAATGAAAAGACTAGTATTGAGTAGTGTAATGTGAACGGCTGTGTGCATTGTCTATCTGTATCACTGACCGAGCAACACATCATCATCCCCCGGGCTGCCCTGCCGCGCCCGCCAGCAGGGAGAGGGGGTGCGAGTCTCACCGCGGCGGTGTGGTCGCACGTCGTCACTAGGAGTACGCAGCGAGCGAAGCGGGTGTGCTCGCTGGGTATACCATCGCTATAATACGGTTGTATCGTATGACTACGATAACAAATTTGAATGAAAATACGAACTCAGACACGTACTCGAACTCTATCCCGAACACGAACTCAAGTACGAACTCGAACACGAATAATAAATATAAATATGAATATGTATATAAATATGAATATGACACTCGCTGGGAATTGAGGAAACTAGTATCACGTAGTTGTATGTGAACGGTTGTGTGTATGGACTGTATGGTCTATCTGTATTCTGTATCCCTATCACTGACCGAGTAACACATCATCGTCTCCCGGGCTGTCGTCCTGCCGTGACCGCCAGCAGTCCCCCGGCGGCGGCTTCGGAGGGAGAAGCGAGGAAAGTCTCACCGCGGCGGTGTGGTCGCATGCTGTTACTAGCAGCACGCAGCGAGCGAAGCGGGTGAATTCGCTGGGGGGGAGAGAAGTTGTGTATACTACTGGTAGTGGATGGAGTTAATGGTTCAGTAGATTCCAAGATCATAAGAGGTTATGAGCCATTCGTATGCTTGCTTCGGTATGGCCAGGCGCGAATCCAGGGGGGGCAATGGGTGCAATTTGCCCCCTGAGCCCTGTCTCTGACTCACAATGGCCTACAGGTTTATAAGCCATAAGGTCAAAAATTTCAAGCTCGCTGCGCTCGCTCAATTATTTTATTAGTTTTATCAATTACTCCAACTTCATAGAACAGAAATGTAAAACAATTTCAAGTGACTAGTAGTGAAAATCTTAAGTTTTTTCATACTATTTACCAATCGTACAAACCTAAAATATTCATTTATAACAACCACCTCAACTTTTATTAACCATAAAGTTCGAAGTTTCGTGCGCGATTCGATTGTTCATTCAATAACTAATTCAATAATTTAAATAACTTAGTCTTTTTTACAATCAGCTGTGATTCATCACAGCACCTAAGCCAAAATGTAAAAAATTTTGAGCTCGCATCGCTGGCTCATTCATTCATTAATCACACTAACTTTAACGAACCAAAACGTACAAATTCCGAGCTCGCTTCGCTCGCTCATTCATAGGGTTCAGACACTTTTCTTAAAATTCACATAGCTCGCTGCGGTTAAACATTCATTTATTTATCACCCTATAAAAATTATTATTTTTTAACTTAGTGTGCTCGATAAATAGCTATAATTTTGACTTTATAATTTCGAAAACGCAATGCCAAATCTTAATACATATAAGTTGTTGTTCGATGTTATGTTTGACTTGTACACGACACAGTAATTTTTATAACCACGCCAAACTTATTGTAAATTAAATAAGTATAATGTATCATTAATTAATTAATTTGATTTGATTGTAACCTTAATTTCCAATTTTTATTTATATACATTCTGAATCACGTAAAAGAAATGTGAGATAGCGTTAAGGAGGAGCGGACTATCCCAACACAGACAAATAATACTTGTCTACTGGGAGTGTTCAACCTGATGTACCCCCTACAAATCTTGATTAAAGAAATAAATTACTTAAGGCATCGGCTGTCTCATATTATTTAGCTAATACGTTGGCCTACCATTATTTTTGTCGATGTAGCACTGAAGTTTGTAATAAACTCAAAACTGACTAAATAAAAGCACTTTCAATAGGTAACAATTCAAGTGGCGCACCGTGTATTCATACCCGAAATGGCAGTCTTATCGCTTCTAACAATCTATTCCAGCCAACCTTAATAACACTCACGGATCATGACCCCTGCCATCTCTCTCGGCGACCTCATCCGGCTGTAGGACAAGTCCGCCGGTCGCGGCCCGACACACGCTTGACCCCCGCCGGGACGCGGCAGGCGGGTAAAGATCGTCCGAGGGTTGCTCTTCTTCAGGTTTCTGGGTCGCTGGGCCTGAGAAGTAATAGTCTTTTCTCATATAAGTAGGCTATTTATTTGTAGGCTGTTCCTAGACAGGAATGCTCCATCTTCGGCCTCATCGTCGCTTACCACCAGGTGAGATGGCGGTCAAATGCATGGATAGAATAAATTAAAACTTAAAAATTTATGGCGTTAATGTCCTGGTTGTGCTCACGCGTACAAGGGCCCGGGATCCGCCTTGAGCATGATCCAGGATTTAGCAAAGCAGACAATTACAGTGCTTGTACAGATGGTTATGTACAAGCATCTCAAACACATACAATGTAGTGTGGTGTATTGCAAATACAGACCTAAATGAATCGTTAGTCTTCAAACCAAAACGACACGTACTGTTCGATTTTGACCCTCTTATGTTAAAATGTGCGAAATATACCTGTCTCAATGCTTCCGTGGCTATAAATGGTTTTAGTTTCCTTAAACCTCACCTGGATACAAGCAGTAGGTGCCGAACTCCAGTCTCTTCCCCAAGACCTTGAGGAAGGGGAATCTCGGTTGGACGGACTGCAGCAGGCACTCCTCGAGAAGGTCCCAGATGTGCAGCCACTGACGGCCAATGGTATTGTTTTTTAACTCCCGACGAAAAAAGAGGGGTGTTGTTAGTTTGATGTGTGTATCTGGCTATCTGTGTATCTGTCTGTGGCATCGTAGCTCGTGAACGGAGGGATCGAATTCACTGCGGTTTTCATCGTTTGAAAGCCAATTTAATCGAGAAAGTTCTGAGCTTTGTTTTATTAAAATCCGTTTGGTAGATAAAAAAATATTTGTTTATAAGTAAACTAGGTCGGGGGTTTTCAATAAAAAAGCCTCATCTAAATTGATCCATTCGTTCGGGAATTACGATGCCATAGACAAACAAACATATAGACGAATCTACAAATACACACGTCAAATTCATAACATCCTTCTTTTTTCGGCGGGTGTTAAAAATGAATAAAAATATTATACACGGCAAAGATATATGAAAGAAAGAAAATATTTATTACAAAGGACGCCACGTCATGATAATTTACATTTAACACAAAAAAACGGTATATAAAACACGGAGACAATTACGACACAACAAGTGCTGCTATTTACAATTCATAGCGAAATGGTGACAAGATAATTATTTCTTTACGATTTTCGGATTACTGTGACAACGGAAATCGGTGGATTTCATACATCGGATTTCGAATTTCGGACTTCAGGTTTCGGGTTTTGGATATCGGATTTCGAATTCCTGCTCCTTTCCAAATCTCGGATTTCGGATTCCGAATCCCGAGTCCCCAATAAATACTCACACAATCGCTGCAATACCCGAGCACGATATCCTTATCGGCGGCCACCGCCACGTCCACTACCGCCACCCGTGTGGGCACGGCCAGCACTGCACTAGGCGTGCTAGCCCGCGCCGCCCACACTCGCACGGCGGCGTCGCGGCCGCCCGTGGCCAGCAGTTGCACGGACGGCACGTAGTGGAAGCACGATATGCCCTGGGTGGGAGCAATGCTATCAGAGAGGTGTCGGAATCGAGAGTCGAGTCGAATCGAAACGTTGTATTGGTGATTTTCTTAGCGACGGTCACGGTGTCGGTCATGGTCATGGTTACGGTCATAGTCATGGTCGCGGTCACGGTCACGTGCGTGGTCTTGGATACAGTTATGGTTACGGTTATGGTCTTGTTCACGGTCATGGTCATGGTCACGATCACGGTCACTGTTCTGGTTACGGTTGCCCGTGTCGGCACGGTCAGCACTATATGCCCTGGAAGCATGAGGGGCTTCTGACAAACTCCAATCTTCATCAGGGAGTTTCGTCGGATTCGTGAGTCGACATCGTCATCGTTTTCATAGTCATGGTCACGGTGTCGATCATGGTCAAGGCCATGGTGATGGTCTCGGACACAGTCACAGACACAGGCACAGACATAGTCACAGACACAGTCACAGACACAGTCACAGACACAGTCACAGACACAGTCACAGACATAATCACAGACACAGACACAGTCACAGTCACAGTCACAGTCACAGTCACAGACACAGACACAGACACAGACACAGACACAGACACAGACACAGAAACAGACACAGACAGACACAGTCTCAGACACAGTCACAGTCACAGTTACAGACACAGTCACAGACACAGTCACAGTCATAGACACAGACACAGACACAGACACAGACACAGACACAGACACAGTGACAGTCACAGTCACAGTCACCTCATCAATACTCACCCTCTGCACCTTGAAAACGTAGTCCCCCAACTTAGCAGTAATATATCTTGCCCTGAGACTAGCCTCGGGGTCGTGCGAGCAGGACAGCAGCACGCCGCCCGCGAACGCGACGCGACGGACGGGGCGCGAGTGCGCGCGCGAGACAGAGACAGAGACGTATGTCGTGTGCGGAGGTGTTGTTAGTTCCTAAGAATGAAACCATCCTATCGTCATAGATTCCTAAACATTAAATATTGGGTCCTTATCTATAAAATTCGCGTTTTATATGACAGAAACTGTAATTTTGATAATGAAGGTAATGGCAAATCCGATTACAATGAAACTTTGGAGATAGGTAACCGAATATTATTTAAATATTATAGGGCATACCGTAAATTATCGGTCTGCGGGGAAAGCCTGCCTGGGGTAGTACCGCCATCTTGATTCGATAGAGTGAAATGACGTCACAACATTCAATTCGAATAGGCTCTACTCCAACAGAGCGTATCCCGTAAAATGGACTGAAATATACGATTTTGAAAGACATGAAGTTGTGATACTCTAAATTCATGGGAGTGAATGTTGTGTTCTGTTCTACTAACATAATTTTCGAGCTTTTTAGTCTTTATTTGATCTCGTTTTATAAATAAATTCAACATTGCATAATATACGAAATGAATCCGAAGGTATTATTTTATAAAGTACATTTTTCTAGCATTTTATTCAATTTAAAAAGTACGATGTTTCAATATCAAAATGCGGAACGGATCGTTACTATATGGCATTCATTTCGTTCATTCTGACCGATACTTAGTTAGGCGGTAGAACTGCCGCTGTAAAATTCTGTGACGTCATTATAGTCATTATACAGATGGCGGCGTACTATCGGAGTTAGGCGGTGCGATAGCAGCAATAGCTTAGTATAGACGAATGGTGGTGGGCGTTTAATAATAATATTATTTAAAATGTTGTGCAATGGGTCTTGGAAGATAATGCTTACGTTAAATTTGTGATTAACACCCCTTCCACACCACCAAATCGAGTTAGAGAATGCCTACTATATTTAGTTAGGTTACCGAAGCCCAATGCGTTTTGGTCTGATCATATCCGCAATACAGTACATACTATAATTCACGAGGCTCTGCTCTGTGCTGAGGACAGGGGAAGGTGTGTCATTGTCCGTATCAGGGTTATGGGGGAGAGGTTACGACTAGCAGTCGCAAACCGGGATCCCGGATACCGAAAATACCGGGATCCCGGACGAAAAATACGCCTTTACAATACCGGTATTCATTTTACAAAAACCGGGATTCTCGGCATTCAGTTAAAATAAAATTATATATTACTGTTGCACTAATAGAATATATAATGTATTCATATTAGACTTAAAGATGATTAGAACTATTACATTTAAGATTTACATCCTTGTCAAAACGTTTGTAACTGTTTTTAAAAGTTTATAATAAATTACTAGCGACTTCTCCAAATCCCGAAAATATCAAAAATACCGGAATCTCGGTATTGACATAAGGTCAAAAATCCCGGTTTTGAAAAGATATACCGGTATTGAGACCCCTAGGAGGAATACGAATGGAGGAGGGAGGTACTTTAGCACTCACCATCCAATAATAATGGTTGCACTGCTCCGTGGACTTGGTATAGAACAGGCCGACCCGCGGCCGCAGGAACCGAACCCGGAACAGCTCGCCGCGAGCCGAGCCCGCGCACAGCTCCGACTGACCGTCCGGCAGGGATGTCGTGTAGGCTAGGCACTGGGGGTGGCATACTGATATTATAAATCATCATCATCATCATCACAGCCCGTAACAGTCCACTGCAGGACTTAAGGCCTCTCCCACGAAAGGGGAGGTTATTGCCATAATCTCCACGCTTGGCAGGCGGGTTGGAGATCGCAATGTTTAAATATAACAATGGAAAATGCTGCTGCCCATTTTCCAGACTACGGACACTTTTGATCTTTTGCCTCGAAAACATAGTCGCCTAGTACGACACCCATGAGTGTAAGGGGTTGGTGCTATTCTACTCTGCCGGACACCACACGGCCTCTATTATAAATGCGTAGTCTACCACCAGTTGAAATGGCGGTCAAATTGAATTTGATAGGGATTTTAAATCGCTCAATTTAACAATGTTAAATTTATTTTTTTCGATATTTTCTTGCATTATGCTCACTTTTACTATTTCTAAACTGTACTGTTTCGGTGTTGTTGAAAATCAAAATTGAAAACCGTCGAGGTGAGCTATTTAAAAATAGCCTTACTTTGCCGTGGCACGCCCATTATACCAAATTCTTTGGAGAAAGCCATAATTTCAATCTTAAAAAAATACAGAGCTAAGCTAAAAGTATCACTAAATAGATTTTTTGAATATTCTCTTAGTATCGCAAAAAAATCAAGAACTTAAAAAAAAAAGAAAATTATAGAAATTAATTTCATTCGTTTAGATTTACAGTCATGATTTAAAATTTTTTGTACAAAGACTTAGGCAAATGTATAATTAAATTAAAAATAATACCGAGTAGATTTTTTATTTGAAGGACAGCTTTTTAATTATATGCTTTTGCATATGATTAAAAAACCTATCTATCAATATTTCACTTTTTCACACAGCTCCTCTATCCAAAACGTACTACAATTCCCTTATTTTACGAGCAACGCGTTCCAGTTTGGTCTGTCGGTGCAATGCAACAAACAAATGCTTTAAACGGTCCTCCTAAAATAGATATAAACATATATACAGTTTGTCTGTCTGTCCAACCTCACCGTAGGCACATCAGGCAGGCCGGCGATGCAGTACTGCGGCGCGTGCGCGAGCGCGGCCGCCGCCCACACCGACAGCGCGCGGTCCGACGACGATAGCACTAGGGACTGCACGTCCTGGGGTGGTAGGATGTTATAATTGTAAACAACTTTAGAAACAAGCGATAAACTTTCGAAACAAGCGAGATGCTTTAGAAACAAGCGAAAAACTTTCGAAACAAGCGAGATATTACGAATCAGGATGTTGAACTAAATAATACTTTTTTGCTAAGATGCGAATTATATCTATAGTAAGCAAGTGATGGCAATGCAAATAGTAACGGCGCGCGCATTAGAAATTCATCATAAAATAACGCAATTTCCGCCACCGACGCTTGATTACTTTTGAAACAAGCTTGATGTTAGTAGTAGATATTTGTGAGGAAGAGACAAGGAATAACACAATAATAATTTCAGAGATAATAAATCACTTTATCTCATACAAAACAATACGTAGGTACTTGTTATGCAAAGTAGGTTACAAAAAAAAACTTTTAGTCCGGCTTGCATGAAATTCTTAAACAAAGAGCATTGATCATTTGCTATGGAGAAAATCACCACCCACTTTCCGCCCGACCGAAATGTACAATGCTATTCAACAATAATGTTTAACGTCATTTTGAATGAAATGTTGTGTTTCACTTAAGTTTAAATGCGATTAAGAATTTGGTGCATGCCGTCCTTAAAATATGACATACGAATCTTAACTAAAAAAATTGAATTGAATTGATATTGAAAAGACAAACAGCCAAATGTTGAAACAATAATTGAAACTCACTGGCAAATAAATGGCGTCAGTCACCCAACAGTTCTTCACGCGACGACTCACGCCTGTCTTATGTTGAAAGAACTGAAATAAATGTGGCATTTCTAATTATTATTAATCGCACCGTTTCATGAATGGTTCCGACTCGTAAGCGAGAGGTACCGGGTTCGAATCCCGCTGCGGCCATGTACCAATGACTCTTTTCTGAGTCATGTACATTATGCTTTGTCTAAAATAGGATGATAATTTTGACAGCTCACTAATTGTTGGTCTTTGGCGCACGCCTATGAAGTTTTGTGTTTTTTTTTTCGGTAAAATGTACTACGTGAAATGTCGTACTTCATAGACAGGCCCCGCCCCTTTAGTGAAGTGCCACGAATAACGAATAACAACAGACAATCGAAAATCGATATTAATATGACGGATGCGGTCAATAGTACGGACTCATGTGGTCAATAGTACGGACTCATGACGAAGAAAACGGAAGTGGGAGTGCGCCCTCTGGTGGGGCGTGCTGACAGAGTCTCGACGGCACGACTCGGGCCGAGTGGCGGCCATTCTTGGCGCGACCGCCGCCGAGGAGTGACGCGTCTTGAAACTGTCTCCACATTTCGTTTATAGAAAGTGTTATTTACGTTTAAAAATAAAGTAATTTTAAAATCACTTTTGAAATAAGAAAGTTAATCACCTCAACTGCCTACATTGTGATACTGCTCTGATTTCAAGTGAAATTATAAGTGATGTGCAAAAATGAATTGGAATAAATACAGTGGAGTAAATGTGAACCTTTTCTTTAATTTATCTGGACGATCTAATACTGATATCACCACCCTGATGACAATGATCCTGATACACCCTTTCCTTCACGCGACGACATCAGAAGCGGTGATGACGAACGCAACGCCCAAGAGATGGTATGATGAGAAGCGACAAAGAAAATGCAGATAACGCTTTGTGGAAGCGTAATAATAAAAGGAAAGTGATTACTCGATCCAGTTGAATTGCCTACATTAAAATATAAAATGATTAAACACGTTCAAAGCGCAGCCAAGAGTCCAAACACCCCCAAATATAAGACAAAGCCTTCGTCAGACTGATTGGGGGATTTATAAAGTAAACAACAAATCATCTGTACCAATTGGTTATGGTCAAGGCAGACCTCGGGCCTTCGAGAGCACCACTGGGATATTGACACCATTATTAAAAATCGAGTGAAACTTACTATGGACGGCACTTTGGTATGTATTCTTTGTTTTTGCGAAACTTCCCCTCTTTTAGCAAAAAGAAATAGTGTTAGTTCAATAATTTGCGTAGTTCTAAATTAGCCAGCTAAAGTTTATTCAATGAAGTTAAAGTAAATGCTTAGATTTAGATTCATTTAGCAGTGTGGTTTGACACCACAATTAAATTAATTGCTTAAATTTCTGCAGATAAATAAAACGATTATTATTTTTTTATTTTTTAAGTTTTACTAATACAATTATTTTCTTCTATTGCATAACAATGGTGTACAACGGTTCGCTTTACCTACGAGAACAACATTGCAATGCAACGCTGGACTGGTAGCCTCAACGTGATTGATTCAACATGGGACGATGGTAGACAATCTGCGAGTGTTGCGTACATGACTGAGAAATGATGTGATATTGACAGTCATTTATGGTCAGTGTTACAAATTGTTGGTAAAGATGTCAAAAACTACTGCCAAGTTTAATAAATATTAGCTTTTGCGGGTACCTATGTCAAATAAAGAATTATGTTAAATCCCTCTAAATGTTACAGTACACTGTGTTAAAATTAAAAAAGTGACATTTAATCTAAGATTATTTTACCATCTTGAAACACGCTATGATTTAACGTATTACCAACATCACGTCAGTTACGGAAAACAAGAATAAGAAATACTTGAAAGCATAGTCCTATTATTTTTATAAATTGAGTGCGTAAGCATCGTTATGGTGGTACTGCTGCTGATTGACTTCTTCTTCTTGATCGTTACCTCACTGCTGAGGATCGTGACATCTTCGGAGTTTGTCTCCATCGGTCGCCTGATGTAATGCGACGTTGACGGATGTATCGTTCGGATGTTTGGTCCGCTCATATCTTCGGACTTCGGCCTCTGGGTCTCTTGCCTTCGACTTTTCCCGTCACCATAAATCGTTCCAGATTGTTGATTAAGTAAATATTTGATAATAACAGTGTGGCAGGGATGCCGTAGCAGTGAGTTTGTGGAACATTTAGCTGGTGTACTTTAGGATGTTGTATCTTAGAGATAGGATAGGCTTCGAATGTGCAAAATTTCAATAATGACCCAGTAAAGATCTCCGCGATTTCTATGCGAGCGGGAGGGTGCCAACATGTATCGAAAAAAAAAAGAGAAAAATTGTTAGCGTGTTTGTTTACATTTAACAGGAGACATTCGAACGAACTTTTCCATATTTCAGTATGTTTGTTATTGTGGTCGTAGTTTCCTAATGTTAAAGAAGATATCCGCGGTAACAATGGGATCACTCACTCGTTTCTTTTAATACTACAAAACGGAAAAAAAGGGGTAGTTTGGTTAGTAATTTATTTTTATGTTGGTATCAAGTTATTAATCGAAAGAAAAAGTAAATACGAGTAAGTGAACTGATTGACGGTAGATAATTTCGATTTATGTTTTGAGTAACTAAAGATAAACCTGTGACTTAGTTCGACCGAAAACCATTTGTTCTATGTTAATATGACTTAGTTTGACCTGGTTAAAGACTTTGTTAGACGGATCTATCCAAGAAGCTAACTCAATATGTGACGTCTATCGAGCCTAGGTTTTTATAAGATTTATGTGATAGTTTTGTTTTCTTAAAATTTCGTAATTCGCATCATCGGATGGAGGTGATCGTGTTTTATCACTGATGGTGAGCTGATGGAGCCTATGGGAGAGTTTTATGGTTGCTTACCGGCCTGATGGAGGCTATGGGAGCGTGGCTAATAGAAGGTAGTTGTTTCAATCTTTGTGAGAAAATGTTGAACGATAATGATGTTAAGAAAGTCCAGATATTTTGGTGATTGTTCAATAGTCGGTTTATTAAATTAACTTTAACTCCGAGTACTGAAAATTTCCATGATTACCGATATAAAGTAACTTTTTCGAGTTCTGTTGTTGTACCAGTAAGATGAGGCAGTGTAAGCAATGGTGAGATTTTATATCCTTCTGCCAGTACAAGTTTAGTAGTACCTGAACTGTTGTTGAGGTCAAATATCCTGATTTATTTGGCTGACATGGAGTGGCCTGGAAATCATGTGTGTGATAGCCCCGAAAGTCTCGATGTTGAGGCAGTAGATGGCAAATTTAATGTTGTTTTAGAAGGCGTCTGTGTATGGCACACCTTCATTATTACAATCATTGTTAAATCGTTTCAAAATGGGAGGCTAAAACATAACGTAAACTCTAAATAGAGTATACTTGTTCGAACAGTTAAAATTGATGACGATGATTATTACTTGTTTAGTTTTGGTGTGGTAACATATGAACTGGATGGTAACAACTTACCTATGACTGGCGTAACAGATAAACGTGAGAGCTTCATATTATTAAACTCCTGATTTAGTTTTGATATTGAGCAGTAGAGATAATGTTGTTTTTGTAGAGATACCACCGTGAACATTTGTTTGGGTCTGTGACGATTACTTGTTATGTAACTCGTAGACCGTTATTACGTGTTATGATAGCAGAAATGACTGTGTTACCTATCACTGACTTAGTGCAGATTTGGTCGAAGAGTTGACCACGAGCTGAGAGTCTATAGACAGCTATTAGTGAAGTAAAGCGTGTTAAAGTTACTACTTCATGATTTCAGCACTTTCATATTAAAAAGTATACTGTATAGTCTAGCAGTGGCTATATAAGTACGGCTACTACAGTGGTGCCCCTATATTATAGAAAGAGGTATTACTAGAGTCTATAAGTACCTACTGGTTTAAAAAATGTGACGAATGAACAACACTGAGCTTAAATGTTGGCAATGTTTATTAACGCCTGGGTGGCTCCCGCCTGTGTGGCTCCCGCCTGTGTGGCTCCCGCCTGTGTGGCTCCCGCCTGTGTGGCTCCCGCCTGGGTGGCTCCCGCCTGTGTGGCTTCCGCCTCTGTGGCACCCACCTGTGTGGCATTCCGCCTGTGTGGCATCCTGCCTGTGTGGCATCTCGCCTGTGTGGCATCTTGCCTGTGTGGCATCCCGCCTGTTTGGCATTTCGCCTGTGTGGCATTTCGTCTGTGTGGCATTTAGCCTGTGAGGCATTCCGCCTGTATGGCATTTCGCCGGTGTGGTATTTTTCTGTGTGGCATTTCGCCTCTGTGCCATTTACCCTTGTGTGACATCTTACCTGTATCATGCTATGGCAGACGTGATACAGGATATAGAATATACTCGTAGTTTGACGATTAGAGTGGTACTGACCAGAGTGACACCCTGTCTGTGTGGCACCTAGTCTGTGTGGTATTTCGCTATTGTGCAGGTCCAGTTGCGTGCCGGCCCGGTTGCGAGGCGGCCCGAATGCGTGGCTGCCCGTCTGATAGCGTTCGTCAGTGTGGTGGTTCGCCTGTGTGTCATTTCTTCTGTATGGTAATATTGCTCTTATTTTTAAAATTAGGATGGCGCTGACGGATGACCAAAATCATATGGCATTTAATGAAGGAGTGTTTCGATCACACTCGAAGTAACATTGGGTCTTTTGCCGAGTACTGAAAATTTTATGTAGGTAGGTATGTCACATATTTGTAGTAAATCTAAGTACCTACAGTAATGGAGGTCGGGGACAGTACACGAGCTTTGTGATTGGATTTGTGATGTTTCCCACTCAACAAGATCATCAAGGGGAAAACACTGGTGATGATGATGAAACCTTCATTTGTGGTAATTGTGATACGGTTCATAGTCTGGTGTCCTGTCACGCCTCTCTCATAAACTGAAGCCGTAGCTGAATTTATGTCGGCAACTTAGAATGAATAACTTGTGTACGAGATGATGTTGTTCTCTCAAGTCTCTCTCAATCTACGGAAGTTTAGTATGATAAATGATAATGTACGTATGTTTCATGTGTACACAAATAGCAGTTACTTAAGTATTGGTGGGTTGAAGCAGTCGTGATAGATCCAATCACATGATTCATAAGACTTACTTGGGTGATGTGTTGTGGTCAGAAGTGACCGAGCGAATATGGTACTGTGCTATGGTTTTCATGTTTCAGATAACACACGAGGACGTGTGTATAGCAGGACGGCCGTGACGGATGCGGTCAATAGTACGGACTCATGTGGTCAATAGTACGGACTCATGACGAAGAAAACGGAAGTGGGAGTGCGCCCTCTGGTGGGGCGTGCTGACAGAGTCTCGACGGCACGACTCGGGCCGAGTGGCGGCCATTCTTGGCGCGACCGCCGCCGAGGAGTGACGCGTCTTGAAACTGTCTCCACATTTCGTTTATAGAAAGTGTTATTTACGTTTAAAAATAAAGTAATTTTAAAATCACTTTTGAAATAAGAAAGTTAATCACCTCAACTGCCTACATTGTGATACTGCTCTGATTTCAAGTGAAATTATAAGTGATGTGCAAAAATGAATTGGAATAAATACAGTGGAGTAAATGTGAACCTTTTCTTTAATTTATCTGGACGATCTAATACTGATATCACCACCCTGATGACAATGATCCTGATACACCCTTTCCTTCACGCGACGACAAATATATTATAATCAAATATTTAAAATTTACATTTAAGTAAACTTATTATTTTTTGTAAATAAATTCTTATTCTTTGTTTGGATTTCACCTTAAGAGTCCTTTCACAACAACAATAACGAGTCGCGTGTATTCTACGTAATAGGATGACTGACCGAATAGAAATACGCACGTGTCATAATCGTCGTTGTAGAAGGGTTTTTAATGTCGTATTAATAAATTATTAATTCAGAAGAAAATAAGTAGTTTATTTTGTATAATACGTATAGCATAACCATGCAACTATCGATTCCAAGTTCTATGAGAATGATAATCGATAATCGAATAGATTCATTAACGATTTTACACTACCACATCCCTACTGTGATCTGTCAAAATTATCATCCTATTTTAGACAAGGTATAGTTTAATGCTAATCGATGAGGGAGTGAGAGAAAAACATCGATCAAGCGACTGAATGTGTAACCATGATCCAATCAGGTTCCCCTGGTAGCACCATCACGTAGGTCAGATGGCCGTCGCTCCTCTGTAATTATCTTATCTGCCAGATCTCGGACCACGGTTAACGCGGACCCTGGGCCCTCGTGCGCGGGAGCACAACCGGGACAATATTACAAAGATGATCATACATCATATCCATACCTCACCTGGCCGTGTGGTGTCCGGCAGAGTAGAATAGCACCAACCCCTACATTCGTGGATGTCGCACAAGGCGACCAATGTTTTCGAGGCAAAACATATTTAGTCTCCGTAGGCTAGAAAATGGGCAGCAGCGTTTCCATTGTTATTTTTAAAACACTGTAATCACAAACCCGCCTCCCAAGCGTGAAGTTTATAGCATGAGCCTCCCCTTACGTGGGAGAGGCCCTAAGTCCTGCAGTGGACTGTTATGGGCTGTGGTGATGATGACAATGACAGAGGCGAGCGACGCATTGGTAACTCCCCTGGTCCATAGGCGGTGGACACTTTTCATAAGGTGGCCCGCTTGTTTGGCTGCCGTATAACATGAAAAACACACAAAAGAAATACGTCATACCTCATACTGATGCAACAGCCCCATCTCCCCGCTGTAAAGGCCGACGCGGCCGCCGCGCGTCACCGCCGCGTAGCAGAACGAGTCCGCGCGCTCCACGCTCACCAGCTTTACTAGCGTTTCGTGCTGCGTAAGGGATATCCAGGCGAATGGAAATGTTCGCTATAGACATCATCAGGCTCATCAAAACGACCCATGGAACTTTTAGGAAACTTTAGTGTTAAATAATATCCACGCATGGCGGGAAAATGGGCAGTAATTAATAATTGAATTGGATTGGGGGAAATAAATATACTCGTAAATATTATAGCTCTTAGCTTCTGTGGAAACTTTATAGATATAATATTGAACTTACAGTACCACTTACATATCTGTCTAGTAGACAAAATCAGAACTATAGACGCCATTTAGTACTATTTGTTACCAACTGGCATTCCATTAGCGAAAGTAGTGCCGCTGTCTATTGAAAGACAGTGGCTCTTGAAGAAGTTACTATTGTAGAAATCACGGATGCTTAGAAATTAATAATTAGACGACTGCCCCCGTCGTTTTAACCCGCGCGCTGTTCGAATCTCTGTAAACATTATTCCGAGGAACTTTATTATTTTTCGGGTATAACTTCCTACTACTTAGTAGAATAATTTTCAAACGCGGTCTAGTAATTTCCGAGATTACCCCCATCATATAAACTTACAAACTTACATAACATTAGTCTAGAAGTATAGATGGATAAAATTTCTCTTCCCAAATTCTAAGAAATAACCCACAGTAATCGAGTCATAGTTTTTACTAAACACACAAAATACATATTTAACACTTTGTGTTGTCACTTCGTGATGGAACTCCATTATTATGAATTAAATCACTTTTTGCAATTTGGCAATTAGGCATCTTCAGGCATCTTGCCTGAAGATGAGTAATTCGAAACCGGTTGTAATTTAATAAAATTTGTATAATAAAGTGGAACTAGTGTACAAAAAGTGATTTAATTCACACAAAAATATTTCAATCCAACGAGTAGAGTTCCTACCTTACAATGCGTGAGTTTCACCGGCACATCAACAGCCAAAGGCTCCCACTTATCAGCCCTTGTCCTGGTCCGTCTGGCGCACGACGCCGCCAACATCCTCAGGAGCCGCCGCCAGCGGCCGCGACCGCTTTGCAGTGGGTCAAGCGATTGGTATAGATGGGCGGCGTGGTTCGCGTATTTTGTGGTTTCTGGTGAGTCGTACATACACTTACATATACAACTTCAGGGATTTGTTCAGTTTGACATCGCCGAGTCGGATACACGAACAAACGGCAGAAGTAGAGAAGAAAGATTAGAAAAGCAGACCGTGGTAGAACCCGGGATTGACAGCACGAATGATGGAGATGATTTTTGATGATGGATGGAACTAGGTGCCGCTAGGGGCCACGCGCTATGCAGTGGGTCGAACAGTAGAGATGGGCAGCGTGGGTCACGTATTTTGTGGACTCTAGTGATATTACATACATTATTTAACATCTATTGGTAGACTAATTTACATTCCACCGGGCCACCTAATTGAGTCTTCGCTGCCTATGGACACTCATATAAATACATAGACCTGACGCCTCTATCTCTTTGCTATGGGGATTGACATCGACGACACGGATTCGAAAGCCAACGGCAGAAGTGGAGAACTAAAATAAAACTTAAAATTTAACTTTTCTAGTCATCCTTTCAGCAAAGTTTTTGATCACACTTTCAATATCGATTGCATCAGTGAGGTCTTGTTCAATCGACAATATAGCTAGATTAGTTAATCTCAGAATATGTATCTACCCACCTATATTACGAATACCATTTTGTAAAGTATGGTAGTTAGATATTATATATTTATTTGGCATGTTACTATTTTCGTTCCGATTGTACCTGCGCGCACCGGCGCTCGCAGCTAGGTAACAACAAAAAAAAAAAGACGAAAATAACACTGATAGAAATTAACTTTTTCTTATATTTTAATTTTTTTTTCTAACTGCCACCTCCTCAGCGCCGCCCCCGGCAAAGTGCCGCATGAGCATAATGTTGTTGATGTCCATAGACGGCGATGACCACTTTCCATCAGGTGGCCAGTTTGTATTACGTATTACATTAAAAAAAACGATAGTAAGTAGTCCTCCCCTTCGATGAACACTCTAGGCCTCCGCCACACGCCTCCGATTTGTATGTGCAGTTAATATGACTTGACTCACCAAATATATCATTGATGGCCTGAATAAAGCCATCTCGGTCCAGCCACAGTGGGTCGGGGTCGGGCGGCGGCGCGGGCAGCGGCACGCCCTCCGCCGCCGCCGCCGCGCGGACCGCCGCCTCCAGACGGCTGTGAATGTTGTTTTCATCATCATCATCATCTTTTCATCGCCATCGTCAGTATACGCGCCATCATCATCATCAAACCCATCGTTATAATCATCATCATCGTCTACATCATCGTCAGCAGGGCTTAAGATCCATACTTTCTACAACATCCACTACCATTCTTTCGAAATTCGAACGAAATGCTCGGAACAGTAATTTCGGAAGATGGTCAGATAGTACAAAGGCAGGGTAGAGTTTAATAGACTATAATAGAGTAGGGTAGGGTAGGGTATAATAGTTTAGGGTAGTGGTAGGGTAGAAGTAGAACACCACGCGAACGAAGTCGCGTCGGGCCAGCTAATTACATGTTGAATGCGGATAAACTGGCCGCCAGAAGCCATCCATAAACCCATACTTACGTATCAGCATCATCGGTGCCATCCGAGCTGCCGCCTCGTTTGAACCGCTTCCTTAGGGCAGCCAGCCTGGCAGGCGACAGCCGCCGCAACAGCTCCCGGCTTAGAGTATCTTCGTCGGTGTCCGATCTGTGTGATTGATGTAATATACAGGGTGTTACACAATATAATATATGAAGCCGTGAACTGGATGGAGTGCTAAACTTATTATAACGATAGGTACAATTATTTGACGACCTGAGTAGTTCAGTTGTCAGATCAGTGCAATAATTTTAATTTACTAACCCTAGAAAAGTAAGAAACTAAAATCCAACAAACTATGGGTACATACCCTGATAAACTATCATCAGAAGGAGTCCTCACTGAATAGCTCCTCTCAATAATCTCCGACAACTCCTCGTTCAAAGATTTTTGTGATTTTATAGACATTTTATTGTAGTTTCCCTCATAAATCGTATTTTAATAATTACAACACAACCTTGTTGTTAGTCCGTAACTCCGTGATACAAACAAAAATAAAGTTTTGTCAATAGCCGTAATTCGCGCCGAAAAATAGTACTTCCAACGTTTTATAGATGTCGCTGTATGACATTTTAGCGCCATCTAGCGTCGAGTAGTAAAACTACTATGATACCAAGGTTGTTGCATTTTAGAATGGGTTGGACTTTCTGTTCCTCGGTAATAAAGTTGTAAGAAAATTTAAAGATGGCGCTAGTAGAATCGAAAGAAATTCTAATAAATAAATCATACCTCCTCCTTTTTTAAGTCGGTGAAAAATAAACATTTTCATACTGATATCACACTTACCTACTTTGAGTATCTACTAATATTATATTAATTATAGAAAGGAAAAGTTTGTAGGTACAAAAGTAATGGTAAATAGGTCTATCTATTTTGGGAGTGATCTCAAAAACTACGGACCCAATTTTGAAAATTCTCTCACTGATAGAAAACTACATTATTCCCAAGTGTCATAGCGTACTTTCGTCCCGAAAAATACTAGAACCCCACGGTATAGTTGAATATTTACAGAGATCCGAACTGCGCGCGGGTGAAACCCGCGGGCGGCGAACGTCTAGTTTGATTGATGAGTTGTCTACTTCTCTGGAAAGGGTAGATACAGTCATTCAACGAATTATGTGCCCATTATATAGTATGGATGCGGAAGGCACACGACCGGCCTTTGTGGCGATCTCTGGGGAAGGCCTATGCCCAGCCGTGGGCGTCTTTCGGCTGATACAGTAAGTACATTAATGATGAGCCGTGTGGTGTCCGGCAGAGTAGAATAGCACCAACCCCTTACACTCGTGGGTGTCGTACAAGGCGACTAATGTTTTCGAGGCAAAAGATCAAGAGTCTCCGTAGTCTGGAAAATGGGCAGCAGCATATTCCATTGTTATATTTAAACACTGCGATCTCCAACCCGCCTGCCAAGCGTGGAGATTATGGCAATAACGTTCCCTTTCGTGGGAGAGGCCCTATGTTCTGCAGTGAACTGTTACGGGCTGTGAAGATGATTAATGATGAGAGCGTTGGTGGCCTAATGGCTAGCATGTCCGACTCGTGAGCGAGAGGTTCTGGGCTCGAGTGCCGCCATGTACCAACTAATAGCGTCACGGAGGTCAGATGGCAGTCACTCCACTGTAATTACCTTATCTACCATATGCTGGACCATGGTCGAGGCGGACCCAGCCCTCGTACGCGAGAGCACAACCGGCACATTAACGCCAAGATTTATTTATTTATTTTATCTTAACGCAGTCTCACTCAACACTAGCTGCTATATAATTCCTGTCTCATTTTCTGCAAAGGTTGCCTGGAAGAGATCGCTTGTAGCGATAAGGCCGCCTTTGCTCATATGTGTTCCTTGTTATGAGCCCATTTTATGAGCAATAAGGGGATTCTATCGGGCATAAAAAAAAAGTAGAGCTTAACAAATGATTTTTAAATAAAACGAAAGCATTGAACATTGTCTATTTTATTTATGACAGTATATAATAATAATACTTATACAGCTATTGTAGTGTACTAGATGTTGGCTATACATAGAGCGAATTTATCGTATATCATTCGTTTTAAATTACCATTTCTATACTATTCTAGGGCTTCTCCACTCAGTCCTTTACTTACAGAGAATTAATTTATATAAAAATATCAGAACTTATCATAATATCAAATATATTTTTGTGTACAAAAAAGAAAAACGACAAATAATAACAATATTCATTAATGCTAAATTATTATTTCGAAACCAAAATTCAAGAGCTTTGGTTTTTGTTTATACAAAAATTATCTATTCATTCTAAAGTTATATATTCCCGAAGAATGTTGCATGTATATTAATAAAAATAACAAAATAAAAATTCAGTTTCGTTACTTACAATGTAAATAAATTAACGGACGGAAATAACTTGCGAAAACTATACAAAATTGTATAAATATATTATTTTTGTTTATAAATGCGATGAATTTGGTATTTGACTAAAATTTCAGTCAAAAAAGCTAATTTTTTATATGTTGTAGAAGGAGTCTGCCGATCACCCATGTCACTCCGAAGTCGCAAGTAAATAATAATATTTTCAATCAGCAATTTCGGCCCGAAATCAGACCAAACTTTCGAATCATTAAAAGGTGATAGTGTCAATATGTGTTATTTTTCAAACATAGGTGTGTACAGCCTGTTATCGTATTTTTCTGTACATATATCTGCCTATGGAGTCGTAGAGCTGCTAAATGCCTCGCCTGTAAAATTACTTCAATGTTTCCCAATTTATTTTAGTCAAACACCAAACCACTTTGGAATCTAAAAACAAGAAAACATAGGAACTGTCAACCACCTGTAACTAAAAATTTTGCAATTTAGTGGCCGTGAGTTACCAAATAATAATCCTAATTAAGTGTAAGTTGTTAAAATTATATTTCAAATATGTTTCTAATAATTTTAACGAATTAAACTTGATTTTTAAAATTTTACTTAGTTTTGATAATGCCCCGCTATAAACGAATTCACGAAGAATATCTCACAATATTACTGTTATGTCTTTTACACTATGATTTTTGAAAAAGAATTTCTGCAAATTTTAATAGAACATGACAAGCCCGAACCATTTATCTGCGATGGCAACATCCACAATGCAAACGTATATTTAGTTATCGCAAAATCTCAAGTTGTTACTGTGATGACTCGTGTTTGAAATTACTCAGTTTTGCGGTTAGTTCTTCTATATCTTCATTTCTGATCCTATCACGTAGAAACTCCAAGAATAGCTATCTACATCGTTCGCTGAGTGATTCTGAGGCTTATGAGGTCCTTCATGAGGCACCACGTCGCTGGACGAATAGCAACATGTAACCCGGTATATACTTTTGAGCTTTTGATATATACTACCGCCCTCTTAATCTCGGGCAGGGTCTATACCGTGTTCTTTTTTTATGTTATACGTCAGATAAACAGGCCGCGCGTGGCCACCTGCTGGTGCGTGGTCACCGCCACCTAGGGACATCAGCAACATCAAGGGCGCTACCAATGCGTTGCCCGCCTCTGAGGAGACCTCTAATATACCTCATGAACGATTCCATGTCATAGTAACTGAAACACTGTGGCTGGGAGCTTATTTCACATTTGAATTGTGCGAGCGAGAAACGTTCTCTTCAAACCTTCGCGTGGTGACCATCAGAGGGTCTACGTAGTGGGGATGAGTACCCAGCCTTCGGCGGGTGGTGTTCGATCTAACTTTTCCCATTTGCCCCACGCAGAAATAGGCATAGGTACCAAGTGGATGTAGACACCTCAAGTTTGATCATCTCATCTCTGAGTTGCCATCGAAACTCATACAAAAGCTTTACGAGAAATACAGATGAAGTAAGTTGCCATCGAAACTCATTCAAAAGCTCTAACGAGAAATTCAGATGAAGTAACCCCAGTTGTGAGAAACTTATGTGTATAGAATGTACAAGTTTATATAATGTACAGGGTAATTTTATTTCGGAAAACACATTCGCTACGAGAAAACCTGTTGTGACACATCGATATTTCAAATTTTAATACACTATTTTTATTTATACGTAGAATCGTATACTTTGCAAATATGCCCATGGTTGGAATTGGACATAAACAGTTGATATTTATATCCAAGTTTTATATCTTACTTTGATTCTGGAATGTTATAGAACAATATCTACTTACATTTACGTACCACGAACTTTAGTAAATACATCAATATTAAATCTTAAATTAGACATTATATATAATACTTTATCATAATAATCGTTACTTATATAATAAATAGCTTACAATTAAATGCTAACGTAATATTAATTAAATTTATTATTGTACGACGCGTATACATATTTTGTTTTTCTTCGAATACAGCTCACGAATATTTCAATATTTTTTTTTATATTCTTATAAGAGAATAATAATTATTGAAAATGTTCTTAAATTTCATGTCACCGTCCCTGAAAATGTCACGAATCTTTGGACAATGATTCCGGCGAATTTTTTTCACACCACGATGTCACTACGAATCAAAAAGAGTTTCAGAACGAATCATCGTCTAGTTTTTTCTTTATTTTTCGTAAATGATCGGTAATGGTAGCGAACATCGAGAATCTAACACATTTTTGCTTCTATCTACCCGTTTTGTTGGAAAGATTGAACCATTTAGCATTCAACTGTAGCTTTGTAGATGATTTCCTATATAATAAATAATAAAATAACCAATAGTCCACGGCTGGACTTGAGTAATCATTTGATGATTGCTTTTTTAATAATAAAAAATTAAACCAAGGTAAAAAGTCTAGATACATATTACAAAAGTCTATTATGCAGTGGCATTGCCTTTTTACTGAACTAAATTCTATCATTGTTGTTTTATTGTAAAAAATAAAAATAATAATTGTAATCTAAGTACCAATAATTACTAAGGTTAACTCAAATCCAGCCAATTATCGGACTCTAGCTGAAGTAGCATTTACATCCAGTGACTAAACACAAGTCACCAGAATCACGAGCTCAAATTTATAGGTACATGGCGTATTTGAGCGACGCACGTCGTAACGCAAATTCCGGTGCTGAGCTCAAGTGTGATGGGAGCTAACGTTAGCTCAGGTGTGGCCGAAAAATACTGGGCTGAGGGCGACGATCCTGAGCTCAAGTCTGGGCGGAGCTCGCGATAGCTCAGGTGTGGGCGGAGCTCGCGTTAGCTCAGTTGTAGGCTTAGTAGACTGGGCTGTGGGCGTCATAGTTGAGCTGCAGGTAGGGCGGGATGGCAGCGCTGAGCTCGGAGGCTCGTCGGCGTAACGCTGCGATACTGTGGCCACGCCACGTCTCTTCCTCGCCTCCACCACCGCCATTGCCGTCCACGCCGTTGCCTGGAATTCGTAAAGTTATCATTGACTTCATTGGAGGAGGTTCATGAGAGCTAGAGGTACCGGGCTCGAACACCATGCCATGTACCAATGACTTTGAGTTATGTTTTTTTTTTTAAACTTGCTTAGTTCTGAGTAAACGATGCTCTTAGGCGCTATTTAAATTGGCAACGGTCGTGCGACCATGGTCGTATAACGGACGTCGCCCTACCAAAAGGAGACTTCAAAATCGCTCGTCGCACGACCATGGCCGCACGATCGTAGCCAATTAGGATAGCGCCTTACGGTGAGGGAAAACGTCGTAAAACTAGGCGACTGGATGTGTAACCATGATCCAATGTAGTCAGGTTCCCCTGGAAACCGGGTTACGGAGGTCAGATGGTAGTTGCTGCCATCTGACATTGTAATTACCTGATCTGCCAAATTCTGTATCATGGTCAAGGGGGACCCCGGGCCCTCGTGCTCGAGAGCACAAACAGGACTTATAATTTACTGTTATAAAACTACCGTGTCAGTGTATTGGTGTGTCTCTCACTATATATCGTCACGTCTTTTTCCCGTCGCGCGTCGGGGTTGTTTGTTCCACTTACTACGGTTCTGACAATTCTCTTTTAATACATGCTCGCCGGTTTAGGGAACTCTTGACCTGACTGATATTATGTACTTTCAACGTTTCCATGATCTCCTTTCATTCCTTTCCTCTACATGACCAAACCAACTTAGCATTCTAGACTGTGAAGGCGCTTTAGGTTATCCTCGAGTCATCGAGTTTAGGAAAAATTGCACTTTGTAGTGATAGTAGATATTAGGAGACACACAAAACGTTGATCTGCCCGGGCACAATTTTTTTTCTTTCAATTAATAACTACGACTTTTCGACGATATTACTTACATTACCTCTTTTGTGAGATTTAGAGGTATAACACCGGGGCGCCTTACATTCTCTTGGCAGTTTCGCTGTTCAGACACATTAAAGTTACTTTTCTTTTTGGTGACTATAATGAGCAGTTTTCCAATAGGTTTTCATTCAAGCATTCCTAACCACTCACTAGATGGCGCCCCGACAATTTTGGTAATTGATAATCACTTAAAATAGGTTCTTATCAAACAGGATATAAACACCGGGTACGTTGTATTGGATAATATTGTATTTGTCAATAGTTTTCAACCATTTTAAAGGTTGTAATAATAATGGAACATAGTGCCAACTTCTATAAATATTTCTTTTTACACTTCATTCAACCTTTAACAGTTACGTTTATATTAATAAACATTATATTTTTAAGTTTAGTATTAGTTGGCTGCATGAAATCACTGCCACCATCATACAGATTATAAAAAGATTACCAAAATTGTAGGAGCGCCATCTATTGATGCTTTTTGAAACCAAATATCAATACCTACTGAAAAACCTTTTAGGCGCCCTCACAGTCTACTCCTTTCTCTATGCTAGTCAATACGTCTTGCATCCTTCACATAAACTTACCTAGTTTACAAAACTTTTTAGTCCTTCATACTGTCCTATCCCTGTAAGCCTAGATTATTTCGACTTACCCGAAGCGGTGGGCGAGTGGTTGTTGCAGTGCGCGAGGTGCGGCGGCGTGGGCGAGCCCTCCAGCGCCTGTCCGGACCCAATGTTGTTGCAGTACGACATCATCGTGTCGCCTGCGGATTAGTGGAGTTTGAGCTTTGAGTCATCATCATTCTAATTACAGCCAATAACAGTCCACTACAGGACTTAGGGGAATAAGAATTAGGATTAGTGCCATAATCTACAATACTCAAAATTCTTTATTGAGTAGGATATTACATATCACTTTCAATCGCCAGGAGGAGGGGGTAGGAAAGTAGGAAGGAAACACACCGTGACATATTGGCCATCCCGGGACAGGAGCACATCCACCCCACGCCAACAAAACCAGACAGAGCCGGTCAGTGCCCGGCCAGTGAGAATGTCAAGCAGAATCGGACTGGGATTGGCAGGCGTGTTGGAGATCGCAGTGTTGTAAATCTAGCAATGGAAATGTTGCTGCCCATATTCTAGCCTATAGGTACTCTAGATCTTGTGTCTGGAAAACATTAGTCGCCTTGTACGACACTCATGAATGTATAGGGTTAGTAGCTTTAAGTAAATTCATTTTTTTTATGTCACACGATAGACAAACAGGCAAGCGGGCCACCTGATGGAAAGTGGTCACCACTGCCTATAGACATTAGCAACACCGAGACTATCGCCAATGCGTTGCCCACCTCTATAACACGTTACTCTGGCAGCAAAAGGCAAATATCCCTCCACTGCCAAAGCCACGGTTCCCCAAATTCCCACCCCATGGATCTCTGGAAACCTTACTCACCGGCAGAAACACAATACTATTTAAAAGAGTATTGTTTAGCTGCGATATTCTGTAAGGTGGAGGTACTTCCACAGTCGGGCGGCTCCCATTCGAACGGGATGTCCCGCTATGCCCTACCTCTCTTATATATATTAGTATAGTTATCATCATCTCAGCCGAAAGACGCCCACTGCACAGGTGCCTGCCCATGCACACGTTAAGCTTATAACACCCGTCTTTTCTTTCGTCGGTTGCTAAACAATCTAGCTTACAAAGTGCACTCACCCAGCGAATTAAGCGGATAATGCCCCTGGTAGGGCTGCGAGGACGCCACCGAGGAGATGGGCAGCGCCGGCCCCAGCTCCGCCGGCAGCTGCGGCAGCGCGCCCGAGAACCCGCCCATGGAGACGCCGCCTTGGCCCAGCTGCCCGAGGCCTGGGGAAACATGGTTTTATGTCAAAGCTGGGTATAGTAAGGACATGTATTTGGGTTTTATCAAACAATCGGAGACGGAGAGAATTTGGGTTATTTTTCAAACAATCTGCGACGTAGATAATAGCGTTATAAATTCACACAAAATATAGAATTATGTATTAGTTAAGGATCTAATCTAGTCAAAATCCTATATATTTAACGATACCCCTCATAATATAGTTTGACGATTTTTTTTTTTTAGTTTTTACCATATGGCGGCTAGTAGTCGCCATATTGTTCAAAATGTTCAAAATTATTTATTCAACGTAGGTATATACAATACACTTATTGATGTCAATATACCTAAATACTTATTCTATAATTAGCTAGTTAACAAATACAATTTTATTCATTCTTATTTCTAATAATAAATTATATTATTAGTAGTTCTAATAATACATTATCTACTATCAATACATTTTAATTTAACAATAGACAAGTGAAATAGATCAACAAAAAGCTACTTTATGGCAAGATTAGTCTAAGTGCCTGCACACTAAAATAATTCAGTACCTCTAAGTAGGTAAGTTATACAGGTTTTGAATTTTGACTATTCTGAAGAAGATAGATAACACATTGTTCTACCTATATATTAGATAGGTATCTTACGTAAATATTAATGCAGTTCTTAGACGTTGTCAAATTTAATTACAAAAAAAAATATGTATTAAAAAATTCAAAATAAGTAGGTACAATAGAATTGATTATGTCAATTGAATTTTGATAAACGCTGACATCAGTGACATTCGCAAGATTGAGACAAATCGATAGACTTAAGAACCATCAAAATCAGCCCACGCGTTTGGTGTCTACAGTGCCACAAAGGAATAAACACACATACATACGGGAGTAATACACGGGTGCGAATGCCGAAAGCACGAATAACGATAGCGCGGTAACGTAGCGATACCGCGTGGTAGTTGAATGTTTACAAAGATCCGAACTGGGTGCAAGCGAAATCGATTACATATTAAAGAAAGAGATTCCACAAAACAGATTAAAAACTGCTATAAAAAAGTGGTTATTCATATTAATACATTTGCTTCGCGCAGCAGATAATTCGCTCGATTAAAACGTCGCGCTTTGAAGCTATCGCGCAGTGGACTTGTCGCACAACTGAACGTTCGCTCTTTGAAGCTGTCGCGGCATTGATTTTTTGCACAATTCAAGCTTTCGGGCAATAGTCTTCGGGCTATCGTTATTCGTGCTTTCGGCATTCGCACCCGTGTATTACTCCCCATGTTACTCTACTTTGCGTCGCGCAGTCGGGTAATAAATATAGAGCTGCTTTGTCACTATATAGAGCTGCGTAGTTACTATATAGAGCTGCTCCTGTCACTACATAGAGCTGCTCAATTCCAATACAGGGCTGCTCTGTTACTTTTACTACTGTTACTGAAAGTTACTCACCTCCAGGCATGGACCACGGGCGGTCCCCAAACACAGCGGGTCCACAGACGTCCCCCCCGAATGGCGGTAGCCCATGAGAAGGCAGCAGCGCGCCCGCAGCACGGAACACGTTGGTGCTCTTCTTGCGCTTCTTCCATTTGGCTCGGCGGTTCTGGAACCAGACCTGTGGAGGGGGGAGGGTACTGTTTATCATCTTGAACCGTTTTTTAATCATTATTTAAGGGGTTTTGTCCGAAGTCAATGTCACTCCATTATAATCATCACAGCACGTAACAGTCCACTGCAGGACTTAGGGCATCTCCCACTAAAGAGGAGGTTATTGCCATAATCTCCACGCTTGGCAGGCGGGTTGAATATCCAACCCTCACTCCATTATACAAGTCAACAAATATAACATAACAAAAATTATGTAAAACACCTAAAAACTAACCTAACAAACAACTAGCCTTACAATCCTATATAAAGCTTTGGCCACTATAGAAAAAGGAAAGGCCAATAAGCAATACGATAGACCAAAAAGCAATAAACATTGAAATTTACAAAAAGTTGGTCTTGCAACCTCATTCCGAAGACATTCCACCATAATATGAACCGCATCTTATATTAAGTCACATTCAGAACTATCTATCGATATTTAATATAACCGCATACTTTACTACCCATCGCACTTTATATGCAAAAATGTGACATATTTTCAGAGATATCGCAGCTTCAAATCTAAAATAACTAGACATACCAGCATATGACCAGCAAATATCCCCTACTACGTCTACCCATATTCAAATACGAGTATATTCTAAACTACTGAAGGAAAGTTCATCATGACGTTTTTGGAAATTAAGTGATCGATAGATTGTAAAGTTTTCTATCGATAGTTATACATTTTATAAATGGCCACAAATCCGTTATTTTTTCAAAATGGCGGACAGTGGAAAGTTGAGCCGGAAGGTAGAAGGTCTTTTTCATGTCATTATTTTTTTACTTAACTTGCCCTTTGCCCGCTAAACCTAATATTAATGATCGTCATAGGATATGAAATCATTCCTCATTTTTCTGGCCAACCCTAATCTTTCGGAAGGATAAGTCCCGTCGATAGCCTCTCGTTTGAGAAATTGACTACCAATTGCGGGTTCAGGGGAATGTGCTCCAAATCTGTGGGTAACTTTCCTATTCATCATCCAGTAGCCTTCCCCTGCTACGCGGGGAGACCGTTTTCTAGATATAGGAAGGGCAGAGTTATTTTTATTTTTTTATTAATTATTGTATTTATATATGAGCGGCGGTGGTCTTGTGGTTATGGTGTCCGACTCCTAAGCGAAAGGTCCGTTTACCGATGACTCTTTTCTGAGGAATGTACATCTAAGCGATGCTTTTATGGTGAGGGAAAACATCGTGACGAAACCTGCACATTCCGGCGACTGAATGTGTAACCATCATCCAATACGGCCAGGTTCCTCTGGTAACAGGGTGACAGAGGTCAGACGGCATCGCTCCACTGTAATTACCTGATCTGCCAAATCATGGATCATGGACAAGGCGGACCTCGGGCCCTCGTACGCGAGAGCACAACCGGGAGATTAACACTAAGATGATGATGATGATTATTGTAGATATTGTGTACAGACATTTATATGACGCATTTATCTTAGTAACATTTGCCAAATTCTGGATCATAACCAAGGCGGACCCCGAGCCCACGCGTGCGATAGCACAACCGGCACAGTAACGCCACGATAACCATCTTATAAAAGTAATATTTTTTAACCTGCGATAAAGCCAAGTCATAAAAATAGATTATCAAGAACTTTGGGCTTAATAATCTACTTCAAGAAAATAAGGCCCGACGCATACCCTAGTTGTGCAATACCTAATTGTGTTTCTAATAACAATACAACATTATGCAAAGCGGTTTATACTATAGATGCTGTGTAGTTAGAAGGCGGTGAAATTGAAAAACCGTACCCTACATAGCCATACCCAGCCTTGGCAACCCTATTCACCTCCCCAGATCGCTGGCTAAACCCTATAATCGTCCAGGATCGAAGCTCATTTTTCACCGGGCTGACTCGTGAGTTATTGATTCAGATAATGCTCGGATCACCGGTTATTTATCGATGTTTACTTGCGGTAGACGTCTGAATGCAGGGCGTACCTCAGGGAATTATCTTGGGGCCAATAGGTGGGGGAGTATAGACTAATGGTTTGGACTTTGATTTGGTCATTTGAGTATCCTTTTTGTTCTGTCTGTGAGGGATTGTTGTGGTTCGATTGTATTTGATGATACGATGGGTACATCTTCCTCTTCTCTTACTTTAGTTACTGCGTTACAAGTACTTTATTACTACATTAGCTGGCTCAGCGCGACTTCGTTCTCTATAAATCTTCCTCTAGGTATTTATAAAACCGCATTGAAATCCGTTGCGGCGTTTAACAGATCTCAGCGGATATACATATATACAGGGAGACAGACACCGGGAATACTGTGTATAGTTCAAATCGGCTCTGCTCTGTGGTGGTGAATTTGCTATATCTTAGTGCTACTACGCCAAAAATGCTGTAAATCTTGCTTGTAAAGTGTGGAAAATGTCCTTTTGAAATCAATTTTAGTGCAGCCGCTATAAAGTGATAGTAGATACTAACACCCATATTCAGAAACGTTACTATGAGGTCTCACAGTGCGCTCGCTAGCACAGAGATCCAACTGACGATACTAGAGATCCAACTGACGATACTAGAAATACAACTGACGATCGGCACTAATACGTCAAATTGAACGAAATTTACCAATCATAGTCGTATTAAATCCAGTGCGTTCACTTAGTAGACAAGGTTTGTGAATCTCGTTATTTTGAATTCCCTAATACTACAAGTAAACATATGCAAAACAGTGATATACGATTCAAATATTTTGGCCCCAACATGTTTGAGCGTGAATATATTGATTCGCAGTGACTTGTGCATTCCAGGCTTCCAGCTGTCCACCAGCCAACTCGCCGGCAAACGTGGCCGCCTCAAATATTTACCTAACACTTAACACTGGCTAACTAAAATAAAATCCTCGACCATACCTAGGCCACTACAGAGAAAAAAATATATATGTCCATCGGCAGACGCGGAACACATTTTCCCACTTAAAACGAAATAAAAAATCTGCCAGAACATCGCGGAAAGACAGCAGCATTAAGTATTCAAGGGTGTTTGTTGGAGAGAGAGGGCTGTGTGCGAGAGGGATGGGGATGCTCATTTGGCAACTGTCAGTGGCAAGGTTCCATTATTTATAGTATGTCAGAGACGGGTCGAGCGGCTTTTGTTTTGGGGATATCCGAGTTTTCCGGCGTTTTGTGTATCCACCGCTTCCCGGCTCGGTACATTCGTTGGCAATGCAATTCTTATGTACTTCGTTCGTGTACCGTACTTATTTATGCTGGCATCCGATTTTGGTTCGGAGTTTGGCGTTGTTAAGTCTTTGTAGTTTTTTACTAGTTTGCCTGTGACTTGGTCATGCATACATATACACACTCACGCCTGTATCCCGTAGGGGTAGTCAGAGACTATTGAGTGCCATAAGCTACGATTCTGACATACCTCCCTCGCCTCTGCCACATTCATACATATTTTTACATGCATTTACGCCAGTTGAGGGTAACCTGACCTCCTGACCTGCCTTTTTTGGAGCAGATCATTTATCTGATTTGTACGTATATGTCCTTCTACCCACATTGAATTTCTGGATAAATTATAGGCTATGTGCTATTCTGCCAAGTTATATCAAAATCCCTTCTGTCAGTAGTTTTTATGTGAAGTAGTAGATAACAAATATTCTAACATTCATTCTTCCTCACAAACTTTCGGAATTTTAATATTCATATAATAATATTTGGTGTTTAGTGGTTACATCGTAAGTAAGTATTGTTATTCTGCTTGTAATATTGAGATATCTGTCTTGGGGGTAGCTCTTGGGCGTAGCTCTCTACATGTTTAATGTTGGCAGTCTTCCGAAGGTCATCATCTTGGCATTAATGTCCCGGTTGTGGTATCGCGCGCGGATCAGGGTCCGCCTTGACCATGATCCAGGATTTAGCAGATCAGGTACGTGACCCTGTTAACAGAAATACCTCAGAAAATACTCATTGGTACATTGCGGCACTGGAGTTCCTATCTACACAAAGTATTCCAGTTTACTCAATCGCGAAATAGCATTCGTGATCCACCTGTTAGAGCCTCAGGGCGCAGGCGTCATGCGTAACGGTGCGTATGGCTGTGAGCCAATAGTAGCTGAGCCCGTGACATCATTTCAGTTCTTGAAAGTTTTCCATTTTTATGCTAGGTTGCAGGTTCCATGTTTCACGCTATGCTACTCATAAAGGGGTTTTTTTAGAGAGGAGAACTATAAATTGAAATAAAAAAAATAAAAAAAGAATTTAGTATCAGTGAAACTAGCTTTATTGGAAAGATAATTTTCTGGCGTTTATGTTTGAATATGATTTCGGTCATGTGGTCGTCATGTGTTCATTAACTTAATAAATCAACCAAAAGTGAGCTACATCGCCGAAAAAAATATTGAATGGGGGAAGAAATGAAAAACAAAGACTAATTTCACGTGGGCTAGATTGTGTGATTTAACTCCATACATTATTTTCATACAGTGCTTTTACGGTGAGGAAAACATCGTGATGAAACCTACACATTCAAACTACTGAATGTGTAACCATGATCCAATGTGGTAAGGTTCCCCTGTTAACAAGTTCACGCGCGATAAAACAAAACTGGGATATTAACGCCAAGATGATTTATATTTTTACTTGTACTGAATTGATATTGACGAGATAAAATAGACCTACAAACAACGAATTGACCACAAATCACAAAATATTTCTAAAATATAACCTCAGGACGCCACATTTAAAAATGGAGCCGGCCTTTTAATACTTTTAGTGGCTTAAATAGCTAATTTTTTTTGTGACATGCGGTTGGCAAACAGGCTAGCGGGCCACCTCATGGACCTCTATAATACGTTGCTCTGGCAGCAAAAACACAAATGCCCCTCCACTGCCAAAACCACGGTTCCCTAAATCCCCATGGAGCACTGGAACCTTACTCACCGGCAGAAACACAATAATATAGCGCATTTAATTTTAACAGTTCATTAAACACGTTTAACAGATGGAAACATATCTTAGGTATGTATGTAAGATTAAAAGTCTGTTTAAATGAAACGATAAACATATTCAGTAAGTTGGTAAATGCGACCCTAAAGCCGTTTTAAGCGCCTCTGGTGTTGCTGCTGTCCATAAGCGGCGGTGACCACTTTCCATCAGGTTGCCCGCATGCCTATTTCTCCCTGCCGTATTACATAAAAAAAGAGTAAGATATATTCTTTTGCTTTTTTTGTGTTTTAAGGCCACCGTGCCATACCTCAATCGTGGCCTCCAATATCCCCCCCCCTCTTACCCACCTCCTTTCCCCTCTTACTAAAGGCGAGAAACGAGCGGCATGCGCGTGAGTCGGTAGTTAGCGCAGTCCTAGCGCACGACTCGCAAACAGTGGGCATGGGATCGCGTATGTGCGTTTGGTGTAAGAGGAAACTGTAGATGTAGGCACTTGAAGTAGTAGACAGACCACCTGATGGTAAGCGATAACTGTCACTCATAACGCTTACGTTTTGTGCAGCTAGTTTTCACGTATTAATACCTAGCTTTTGCCCGCGACTTCGTCAGCGTGGAAATCGTTTTTATCTCCCGATCTCCATTTTAAATGACCTCGCTATTGTATGATAGCTAGTACTATGGAGAGGTCAAGCTATATCTCTGATTCTACACAACCGAATTAGATGAAACATTGCTTAGATTTTAAGTTGGACTGTGAAAACCCCATCAAAATCCGTTCGTGCCATTTGCATAGTTCTTATAGTTTAGATGGTCTGCTATTAATAATAGTTCTACATCAGATGTTCTAGTTTTCAAAATGAATTATATGAGGTCTAGGCTTAGTACCTTATTAAACATACTACACCGAGACCCGTAACATAAATTAAAATTCATCTTTTGAATTTCTGCCCGGCCGGGAATCGAAAACGGGACCTCTGCGGCACCCAGAGGTCCCGAGTACGATTCCCGGCCGGCAAAAAAAATTAATAAGTAGTTTATAAATTTTCTGGCACCCATAACACAAGGTGTGCTTACTTTGGGGCTAGATGGCGCTGTGTGAATGTAATTGAATAAACTAAAACAATTTTTATATTAAAATCTTACAAAATAGGAAATTGGTACAGCTTTGGCGACGGTTACTTTTAAATTTTGACACTTTTACAGGCCAATAGTCTCCTATAAATGTCTCAACGAATCTACATATAACACCCGCTACCTCTCCTCCCCTAGCGCTTGCCGGACGCTAATCAGTTCGGTAAACTTCGGCCTGCTTCGGCTCGGCTGCCGTATTGCTAGGCGAGACACGAGCTGATACGAGTAGGAACGATTGTGGTGACTGCGTTTCTCAAACGTTGGGGTCGTTTTCGGTCCGTTATTTTGGGTTGCTCTAGAATCTATTAGGAGTCCAGGGTGGACGCCAGTAGCTGTTCCGCGGATTTCCGATAGCACGCCGCCATCTTGATGCAATTGTGGACCAATCGCAGCAAGCCAGAGCCAGAGCTGTCTTGCTGCGATTGGTTTAAACTCAATTGCATCAAAATGACGGCGTATAATCGGAGATCGGCGATACCACTGCAGAATTAAGTACCCTTGAACGATACAAATGTACATAGAAGTCACTGTTCGCCGTTCATCGAAATAACTTTTTAAGTCTTACACAAAAAAATATCATATTATCCGGCTCGAGTGTTTCTAAACTTCCCACCGAATTAGAAAACGGTGTTCTCCAATAGATAGATTAGATAGAATAGATTTCAAAAGAAAATGGTTGTAAAAACAAGGTAACCTACCAATACAGACTTGACTCAGCTCAGTTCAGCAAAGGGTTTCAGGCAGCGTTTTTAAGGTAAGAAAATTATTTACTGGCAGAAGCAGTGTTTGCCAGCCTTTTCCAACTTTTTAGGTCTCTAAAGTATTCTTAGGGTTATAATTATTTAAAAACATAAAACACTGCCTCTTTGTTCACATAATTTCTAGTCTTACAAAAACGAAGTATGATGGGATAATAAGTTTGAGAACCTCTTCCCAACGTAAGACAGGAAGCTATAGAAGAATACACGCTTTGTTTAATTAGGTTCTTCTGTCTATCGACTTCTGTTTGTCTTTTTAAAAGTGGTTTCTAGCTATAACTCAGTTACTGCTTTGGTCAGCTAAGTTTAAAGCAAAGTTTGGAAGAGCTCTGACAAATGTCATTTCTGAATCAATAGGTGACAAGTTGCAAATAAATCACGATATATTTTTTGACAGTGACTACCAACATTTTTATAGTAAACAAATTGCATGGATTTTATTTTGTTTCCATTAGTTTTCTCGATGTTTGACAACTGGCAAAATATGGTTTTTAAGTTCGCGAACTTACTCGGCTCGACGTGGGTGATAGACGTCAGAATTCCGTAAATAACTCTAGTCAATAGCTTCGAAAATCAGTCACATTCGCAACAGAAAACCACAAAGTTAATTAAACTCCAACAAATTTTATGCACAAAAAACTGCACGAGATACATCACCAAAAACATATCGTCCGAAGCCGCGAGCCGCAAGCTACGAGCAAAAAGCAAACATGTTGGATCGCCGGCGAACTTACTCGGTGGTTTTAAAGTACGCGTACTTAGGCTGACACACGAGCGAGCAAGATCGTTGAGCCACAATTTTGCATATTTACTCGCACGATTAATTTTCTCGAGGTAAAAGTTCTTGATTCTCCGTAGGGGCTCTCATTGGAGACGCCTGAAGTCCTACATAGAACTGTTTGAAGTTGTGATGATGATGTTTTTATAGACTTTAATAAATTGTAACTTTTTTATATTCTGTGCTTGAGTGTTAAATTTTTGTTGTTGACACAAATACAGAAACAACAAGAGCCATATTAAAACAAGCTTCGCTTCCGGATAAAAGCTCGGCGCAGCTTTATCTGAGCTTCTGGAAACTCCCGCCGTATTCGGGTCGCGTTCCCGCAGTAAATATCAATTTGGGCGCGATCATCTGCTGGGCGGCGTAGGGCTGGGATGAAGTTGGTATCGAGTCGATTCGGTCGAGTGAATGAGCGATACTGCCTTGGTGGACTGGCTTACTCTTGCTGTAGTTTTAGGTTGTTTTCTTAAGTATAATGTAAGTATATATTAGGTATTTCGGGCTCGGTCCAGCACTGCTTGGCATTGTCGGGCGCTGACCGGCTCTGTATGGTATTGTGGGGCACGGACACGGTCCGGCCGTTGTCGGCGTGGGGTGGATGTGCTCCGGTCCTAGGGTGGTTTTATAATAATCCTGGAACCACCATTTTATCAGGACTATAACGGGATAGTAAGCGCTTATAACCCCGGAGAACGACCCAATTTATAGGCGTAGGTCTAAGACGCCAATAGCACTTGACCAATAATATTCTTATTAAACCAATAGTAGGACTTCGCAGTTCTGCTATTGGTTTACTACTAACTGCTCCTCGCGAAGCTCGCGAAGCAAGCTATAAGCGCCTAACAGAACTATACAACGCTAAAACGTACTCCGTGTTTCTCTTACAAGGTATTTCATGAAATAGTGAAATTATGAATTACTGCTTCGCTTATTTATAAAAAATATAAAAGTGTTTGTTACAAAGTTAAGTTTATTTTTCTTAATTTTATTTTAAAATGTATTATTAATAGCATGCGTTCGCGTTGCATACGTATATTTTCGGTGAAGTATTGTGCCATTATGTCATTGTATCGATAAAAAATTGCTATAAAGTTACAGTTTTTGATAAGAATCTGTGTAGCACATCCCTTTCGCAGGGGAAGGGAGGAGGGGAGGGCAGCGGACCTCTAAAACCAGTGCGTAGTATTGGTTATTGCGAGACTGTAATGCTGAAACGTTTTTGCCTAAATTGTTTGAAAATGTCTCTTTTTCTTCTTCTTCTTCCTAGCGTTACAGTACAAGAGCGTAAGCGCGTTTCCGCTTTTAGAAAAAGTTGTTTGGTGCATCGTTAAACAAATTGAATTAAATGAAAGAATTCGTCATTGAACCGTAGGCTTTGTTTATCTCTTTTTTATGTTATTCAGCAGATAAACAGGCAAGCGGGCTACCTGATGGAAAGTGGTCACCGCCGCCTATGGACATCAGTAACACCAATGCGTTGCCCGCCTCATAATAAAACCCTTAAAAATCAATTAAATGCAAAACTAGATTCGTACAGATATTTTAGAATGCGTTGCCTACACCTGCATAGCCATATAAAGGCAATATCTCGATAAACGCTAGGACCGTTAGTTTGTTAATTTTTTATGAATCATACCGAGAGAACACAGATCTGGTCAGGTCCTCTAGTAGCAGGGTCACGGAGGTCAGATGGCAGCCGCATCACTATAATTGCCTGACTGCGAATTCGCAGATCGATGATACCAGGAGAATATAGAACTCGGAATAAATAAATCATATTGAAAATTTACACTCCGTGACGGTATATTGCGTTTATTATCATTTTTTATTAAAAATACCCGCTGAAACCGAATTCATTCTTTTCAACACTCAATCAAGGATTCCATAAGCGTGGGCAGAGACATATCATCGTGTTTTAAAATAGCGATATTGCGTCAAAATCCTAAAACGTCGACGACGCCAGGCTTTCCATTCCTTAGCCGTAAGAAAGGTCGAATCAGAGCGATTCATGCATGCGTCTTCCGTATTTGTCCTACCTGATTTAATAATGCGAAGTATTTTATGATAATCTAACCTACAGAAAAAGTCTGATAGGCCTAGAATAGGCAAATATTTTCTAAACTACACCGCTTTTAATGTAATAAATCTACGAACTATCTCTATTGAACTAACTGGCTTTAGAGGGAAAACCGCATCCAAATCGGTCTATCCGTTCGTGAGCTACAATGGCACAGACAGACACACAAAGTCACAGACACACACGCCAAACTTATAACACCGCTTTTTTTTAAAAATTGTAGGTATCTGGTGAGAGCGTCGGTGGAGTATAGCCAGAGTGACGGCCTCGAGATTTACCGAATTTGATTACCAGTGCCGCCATTTTTCTCAGTTATATAGGTTGTTTACTAACTGATGCTCTGATGGTGAAGGACACATCGTGCGGAAACCTGCTTAAGCTGGCTGATTGTGTAACCTTGACCAGATTGAAGCACGGTTCCCCTGTCAACGGGCTCACAGCGGTTGCTCTATTTTAATTATCTGACCTGGCAAAACCCTGGACTATGGTCAAGTATACACCGAAATTGATAAGAGAAATTTTATTGATTTTAATTTAGTTTTCATTGGTATTAAATTTCGATAATATAATTATGGAGATAGTATCAAATTAAAAGATGAATTACGGAGTGACATCGTCCATTGCACTTGACAAAACTCTCTATTTAAATATTTTAAATAAATGAATGATGAATTAAGTTAAATTGGCAACTAACACAAATTTACTAAAACTTGTATTTTTAAGTCTGGATTAAATATATTATTATTAAAAATCCCTCGTTTCTTAAGCCCATGGATCGGAACTTGAATTATATGGCTTTGAAATTTGGAATTTGTGAATCAGGCTTTAAATAGACTTCTCATAACTTCACACCGGTTAAAACAATAGCATATATTTTAATACAATAAGCACACAAACGCAGTAGCTAACGCGCGCCCCGCGGCGTCGCTCGATACATAGACGCGCAAGCGTAAACGACCGCTGGGAGGTATAGTGTTGGGCCCATGTCGATATTTTTTGTCGGTGATTTATCTGATGTATTTATGTATTTATCGTCATCGGAGCGGTCAATCCCGGCTTCTGCCCACGTCCGCTTTCCTGCAGCTTTCTTTTTTGTGTTGGCAAATTTTCGCCATTGGCTCTCACGTCCGACTCAGCGGCGATGAATATGATGAATTTAAGCTTAATTAACTTTTACTATCCCACCGTCGGTGCCCGAGTGGTTAAGGTATCTGACTTGTAAGTGAGAGGTACCGGGTTCGAATCCCACTGCGGTCATGCACCAATGACTCTTTTCTGAGTTATGCACATTAATTTCATGCTAACCGATGCTCTTACGGTGAGGCAAAACTTCGTGATGAAACCTGAAACCTGTAACCATGATCCAATCTGGTCAGGTGCAAATCCGCGAGAGCACAATCGGGAAATTAATCAATATTTGTTTCGCACTTTGCCAGATATTATTAGCTTGACTTCGGGTGCCTGGGAACTCTATATTTTTTCTTTAGGCTACTTTCTGTCATTTTGTCTGATCATTAAAGTCCAAGGCACCTGAAGGATCAGAGAATCGGACAATTATTACCATGCCTAAAACCAGACTATACATCCGTAGTTCGACGATAGAACAAACTATATATTTTATGTATTTTATCGACACAGCTTACCGATAACTACTCTACGGTTGCAAATCCCCGCACTATCGCTTCCGCCCCTCGCTTCCGGCGTCTATGTACGTCTATGTAACTGCACCCAGCACATGGGTGGCTTTCGTATTACTATACTGCGTTACGTACTGTGTAGGTATACTGTGGAACTGTAAAACACGTATGCAAACGTACACACTAGATGTCGCTGTTGGTATTTTACATCGCGCTAGCGAGGTGAGGCGCTTTATATTTTATAGGGGAAACCCATTTGTATTTGTCAAAATTTCGTGGCACAATGAGAAGGATATGGGAAGGTTGTGGGAGTAAAATTTTCACGTCACGGGTGGGGCTCCCAATACTGTTCACTCTGGTTCAATCGCACTCCGTATCAGGATCCCCAGCGGGAGCGGAAGTGGAGACCCGCCAAGGGATCCCCCCCTGCTTTACCGACGGTATTGGGTGGGAGGCATACCTCAATATTGAACTAACTTCGATCTGCTTCTGTGTGCGCTTTTCTATATCTTCGTAGGAGACGTAGATAGACTTCGTAAGTTTATAAGCAAGAAAATAGGGTAGGTAGTAGAGGTGCGCGGATCCGTTATATTACATATAACATAACGTAACGTTATGCTATGAAAAAATATCATGTTATTTTTAACGTTATAATATAACACCCAAGTATAATTTTATGTGCCGTATAACGGTCACCGTTTTTCAGTTTGTATTATTATTTATGGTTAATTTAGTACCTTGTAGAACAAAATTGTATATAAAACGTATTATTAATCAATATATTTGTAGTACCACGTACAAACATTAGTTTTGCTACTTTCGACGACCTTAATCGCATAGATAACAGAATATAACAGAAAAAATAACAAAACAATATTATGGTGATCTTGTGTTATAATATATTAGTAGCAGAAAATATTATGTATTAATATTAGGTCATCATCATCATCATCATATCAGCCAGTAGACGCCCACTGCTGGGCATAGGCCTCCCCCAGAGATCTCCACAAAGACCGGTCCTGTGCTTTCCGCATCCATTATAATATTAATTTATTAATATTATTAATATTAGGTGTTATAAGTATATTTTTATACCGTTATAATATACCCGTTATCTAATATAACGAACACCTCTAGTAGGTAGGGGTAAAGTAGGCACGCGAACGAAGTCGCGAGGTCCACTAGTCTATACATAGTATACAACAAAGTCGCGTCTGTCTTAATGTATGATCTGTTTAAACTGACTTGTCTTATTTGGTAAACAAACAATGCCCAAAATCACGACTTGCCGTATCTATCACGCTACGTATATTGAATTATATAAGAAACACATAGAATGTGAATTTCAACTAATACATTATTTCCTTAACCAAATAAGACAAGTCAGTTTGGACAGATTATATGCTTAAATCTTTTAACTATGCAACGAATTTTAATGCGTTTTTCAACAATTAGTATGAAGAAGGTTTATAGAGTAGGACAATTCACGAAATTTCAATATATAATAGATATGTAATAACATAAGTTTAAGCTTTTTTATTATGAAACTCGAAAGCGCATTATAAAATCTCAACCATAAATATTTGCCAAAATTAATTACGTTTACAATTTTAATAAAAACATTGAGTAAGAGAATCCGCAAAGCCTAAGTACGGATGATAAAGCTCTATGACAGTTTAATCCTCTGCTAGAGGGAGTAACCGATATCACCTGTCCTTGTCTCAGCTAATTAAACGCGATCTCTCCTAAGCTCAGTCAGAGATGAAATGGTTAAACTTTGCCTTTTGAATGTCGAGGTAGGGAGGGGAATTGGGTCACAATCGAGGCCGAATTGTCGGTTTTAATGAGTAAAAAAATTTTTGTTAATGAAAATAAAATAAAATATTTACGGGTCGGTCTCGTGAACGAGAGATACTGAGTTTTAGATACTCCGTACAAAACGGCTATTTCATTTAAGAGACCTAATAATTATGTACTCAACATAAAATGATGGAGCCCATTTATGTTATTTACGGATATAAGAGAAGGTCTTTTCTCTATAGCTATACCATTAAAATATTAATCACTGATAGGAAGCTACGTTCTTCATATGAGTGTTATAGTGCTTGGCGCCAGAACAAAATTTGAGCTCTGGTTTTTCCGGTGATTCTCCTGAGAATGGGAAAAAGACAACACGAATCTCCAAAAAATAAAAATCAAAACTAGGGCAAACAATTAATAAATTAGGATTTTTTTTGCATTTTTTGTTAGTGTTGTCACTAAGCCATAATATCTATTCACAAAACATCTTTCCAAGTTTATTTCGAGACTCATCGAGGTATTATTGTTTTCAACCAATCAGAAAAAGCGATTTGTTATCACACGCGTTTCTGAATTATAAATTTTTGTATTGAGAATAGTTTTCGATATTTTCGAGCAATAACCGGTATAAACGATCTCAGGATATAGCTTCGGTGCAAATCACTAGAGTGTCATATGGTACTTTATGTCCCGGAAAAGTAACGGGATCCCGCGAGACAGTCAAATGGCAGCAGAGTTCCGGAATCAACGTGGGAACCGCTAGTACCTATATTAAAATTAAAATTAGATGTACATTTTTGGACTCTACATTCTGACAAGGATGCCATGATAAAGAACTCTCGCAACAACAAATTACGGCCAAACTGAGTACTTCAGCTGCCACATCATAGGAGAGTGGCACCCTCAAATTTTTCTACTAACTAGATTGACTTGCTCTCGTTTTGGTTCCAAGAAACATCTCTATAATATCTCGCTTCTGTAGGCCTGCTTGACGAAATTCCTTTTTAGAAATAAGTACCTATTGTATCGTTTATAATTGTGTCTTTTTTGTACTTGTGTACAATAAAGAGTTGAATAAATAAATAAGAAACCGAAGCCGAAACCGTCCCGGTGCCCCGCACTACGAGTCGCGTCGCTATATTAATTTTTGTCGTCTCCAAGACGACAGTCGGATTTCATTTCACTTCACTTCCGTACTCGAGAGGGACAATCTATTTCAATTTCGGGACGATTCCAAATGGCGGCGCCGTCGGTATTGTTCGGCGTTTAACGGAGCCTTGAAGAAGTTTGCGGTAGGCATTTTTTGGGTTAAAACTTCTTTTAGGTAAAGTTTTTTAAACGAATGCTCTGAAATGACTCGCCACGTCCGAGAAACTGTTTCTGTGTTTTCCTTGCACTTTGACACTGGCAATAATGGTTGTCAAGCTCTTGATAGACCCGTTGCCATTAAAAAAAATTGATTGATTTATTGAAAATATTATGTAGGAACTCGTAATAAATAAAACATCAAAGCTTAGGTACAGTAAGTGAGTTACGCCCTATCTATACTAACTTGTGTAAGTACAGTTTGGCAACCTGAGTGGTTCAGTCGGTTAATAAGCCGGTCTGGCATGCAGAGGTCCCGAGTTCGATTCCCGGCCGGATTTATATGTATACTTAATAAGTATGTATTTAAAAAATATAAAAACTAGTTTGTCAGTTTCTGGTACCTATAACACAAGCCTTGCTTACTTTGGGGCTAGATGGCGCTGTGTAACTAGTCCGAGCATATTTATTTATTATATATAATATAATTTGAGTAGCTGTGATACGTTATCATAGTGTTTGGCTGCTTAGTGAACGCACTGCGTTCAATGCAGTGGTTAATTGGTCAATTTCGTTCATTTTGGTGGACGCCTAGTGCCGAGTGCCTTTCAAGTATTATTAGCTGAAACCCTGTGTGTTCGCGCGCACTGTGAGACCTGATTAACGTGTCTGAATACCTAGGGTTGTTATAATCCGTCAGTTAAAAGGAAAGAAATACCGAAGGAGACCCAAGAAGCGTTGGATAGACATCGCGGTGTCGGATGCGAGAGCCGACGGCTTACGACGCAAGGATATTGAGGACCAGGCGAAGAGTACGCTATAGAAGTAGAGTAAGCTTGGACTGAACTTTTCTTAATTATACTAGACATACCTATATAATATAATATAGCGTTCCGGCTCTGCCTGGCATTGTCGAGCACGGTTCGGTCGTGGTTGGCGAGGGATACGTTTATGTCACTGTGTCACTGTGTGTTTATGTGTCACTGTGTGTTTCCTTCCTACTTTCTTACCCCCCTCCTTTTTGACGATTGAAAGAGATATTTAATGTCCTAGTCAATAAAGAAATTTTGAATTTTGAATTGAATTTTGAACGCTCGAATATAATATAATATTATTAATGTTATTTATCTACGTTTTAAAAAAGTATATTTTTCATGTTATACGGCAGACAAACAGGCCAGCGGGCCACCTGAAGGAAAGTGGACACCGCCGTCCAGTGACATCAGCACCAAGTTACCAATGCGTTGCCCGCCTCTTATACCCCGAAGGCTAAAAGGAGCCGGCGGGATTAGAAAGAATAGTAATTACTACATCATCATCATCATCATCACAGCCCATAACAGTCCACTGCAGGACTTCGGGCCTCTCCCACGAAAGATTGTCATAATCTTCACGCTTGGCAGGCGGGTTGGAGATCGCAGTGCAGTGGATGTAAATCTACCCAGAAAGATGCTGCTGCCCACCTTTCGGATTTGTCCCTTAGTCGCCTTTACGACACCCACGGGAAGAGATGGGGTGGTGCTATTCTTTGAGGTGGCGGCACCACACACTACTTACTACAACAACAATTACTACAACAATTAATATAATACTAGAAATAGATAAATGATTTGATACATTCTCTCACTCCCGTTCCTATAATACCAATGGCAACAACCCCCATTAGGCAGTCAGAATTCCCCTGGGGCGCGATGTCTGTCTACATCATCTATCAATCCTGTCACGGTAGAACTGGCCACTATGTTTCAAACTGGGTAGTATAGTGCCGCATACTTACCTGATTCGGTAACGATGTCGCTGTTGTCAACAACGACATGGCATTTCAAAATGGCGACCCTTGGTTCCAGTTTTGGCCGCCGGGTCACATAAGTTTGTTTGCATATTTAACTGGTACCCAAATCAGATCTAATCTCTTTTAGAAGTCTGTTTCGGACAAGCTTTGGGAATAGGTTAAATATGAGTTACAAAGAGTGTCGGTGGCCTAATAGCTGGCGGGTTCGACTTCGAGTAGGTAGGCGAGAGGTACCGCGTTCGATCCCGAGTGCAGCCATGTGGCAATGACTCTTTTCTGAGTTATGTACTCATTACTTGAACTCTAACCTATGCTGTTTCGGTGAGGGAAAACATCGTGACGAAACCTGCACGTTCAGACGACTGATATGTAAGCATGATCAAATCTAGTCATTTATTCTTGTTAACATAGTCACCGTTAGGAGACCTAACGGCTGTCATTCCTGTAAATACCTGATCTGCTAAATCCTGGATGATGGTCAAAGCAGACCTCGGGCTCCCGTGAGCGAGAGCATAACCGGGACATTAACGCCAAGATGATTATTATTTATTATACTAGAGAACATTAATAACGCTTACTTAAAAATATCATGTTTAATTTTTATAAAAATGTCAAGCAGCAGTCTCCGAACGCAACATCTAATTAAAAATAAACTTTTAAAATAGAATGGCGCAACAAAGAGGTTTTATCTACCTTTTATTATCTGTGGTTATCAAAGGAATCAGGATAGATGAAACAAGAGCAAATATTTTATAACTCGTGGTTTTAAATCACTCTCTGTGCTCAATAGTCCATATTAGAACCATTAGCCATGCTCATGATTCAATTGTAGACTACTTTGATAGACCGCGATTTAAACTCTGCGCTCGCAACAAAAAACTTTCCTCTCTTGTACAACAAATAACTATAATTTTACTGCACGGGTAACCCCCTAGCAGAACCAAAAAGACACCAACAATCAAAAGCACTTCGGCCAGATTCGGGCAAACTCGGCCAGGTGTTATCATGGTATCCGAGGCCCCAGGGGCGCTGAATTTGGGGCCGCTAATTTAGTTCGCATGTAGCTGTCTCAGTCCCAGGGGGCGTTGGATGCAGTGTGGTAGGTAGCGGCTTTTAACGCGGACGTGTTGGTGCTTGCGATGCGTGGGGTGTGGGACTAAGATGAATGGGGTGATGGTAGGGATGGGCGGTTGTTTTGAAAAATAATAAAAGCGCTATTGGAATGGTTTATTCGGTATTGGAATTAAAAAAGTTTGTTCGAATTTATAGTAAAGTAAACATTATTTAAAGAAAAAAATCTATAAATTCTGGCTACTGTAAAAATGATTTTATTACGGAGAGGTGAACCTCTGGTTCTATCTATTCGAATTAGATGAAACATGGCCTGGATTTTAAGTTGGACCCCAAACTGCTAAACTGTGAAAACCCCATCAAAATCCATTCAGTGCCATTTCCATATTTGTTATAGTTTAGCTGGTCTATTACAGTTCTACATTAAGTGTTCCAGTTTCCAAAATAAATTATACCCAATATGTTGCCCAGGCTTAATAGCTACAAAACAAAAAAGTTTCATTCAAAAGTACAAACAGACATACAAAATTTAAAATGAATTATTGACCCAAGTTACACAATTTTGATAACATTGGTAAATATATAAAGTGACAGTAGTAAGGCAAGATTTACAATCCTGTTATCTAAACTGGGAATAAATCGTGTATCTTATATAAGAGACAGTGCTCGATAGTTTAATCATATCTTAAATACCATTTAGTCAATAAAGTTGCATGAGTGAACTTTTAATGTCAATTAATCATTCTTATTCGCCCATCACTAGGCGCTAGCTTGGTTATTTTAGTTGAGAGTAAATGGCGTGTGATTTTTCTGGACTGTTGTGTAAGATATTGTATTACATTTTGACACACTTATTAATTGTGAATATGGGAATGTATTACATTTAATAGTATTTCATGTTAGCCAGGCATTTATGAAGCGTTAGATTTGATTCGTATACGAATTAGCTCCAATCTCTTTCTCATTTGTCGTAATTTAATTTACTACGAGTGTGAAAGGGATAGGAGCTAATTCGCAAACGAAACCGATTTGAAGGGTTCCAAAATATGGCGCCTGGTGGTAAGTGACGATGCGGTCGAAGATTCACCCCAGCCTTGAAGACATGCAGAGAACACACTCGCAGGCAACGTATTCCATTCCTTAGCCGTTCGCATTATAAAGGTTGAACCAAAGCGGCTCGTGCGCATAGCTTCAAGATCCACGATATAAGCATGAATTGTTATTTTATTAACTATGATGAATAATAATGGGCACTTTTATATTTAAATAAGTGTTGAAATTTTTATAATGAAAAAATTATCCCGGTGTGCTCTCGCGCGCGAATGCCCGGTGTTGAATGACAATGAATAAATAATTGGTAGATAAAGTAATTACAGTAGAGAAATGATGAGATCCGCAAGCGAACCAAGGTCACCGACATAGCCCTAAGGATTGCCAGGCTAAAGTGGCAGTAGGCAGGGCACATAGCTCGAAGAACAGATGGCCGATAGGGCAGTTAAGTTCTGGAATGGCGACCATGTACCGAAAGACGCAGCGTGGGTAGGCCTCCTACAAGTTGGACCGACGACCTGGTAAAGATTGCAGGTACCTAATGGATGTGGAAGGCACAAGACGGCCTTTGTGGAGCTGTCTGGGGGAGGCCTATGCCAAGCAGTGGGCGTCATTCGGCTGATATGATGATGATGACTGTCATCTGACCGTTATCAATATTTGCATTTGACTGAGATGACTGTTATCAATATTTGCACTCATACATCGAAATCAACTAACTAAGTAGTGGGGCGCGTCATTTTAGACTAGACGAGCTCTACCTACGTATTAGCTTTAAGTTGATGGTAGACGAATAAATTTAATTTTTTTGCATTTACGGTGATAGTTCCACTTTGTGCTGCAGTCCTCTATCATATCTACTGTGAGATGCACCTTGTAATATAAATTCTATCTTGAAGCGTTTATTGTGCACTGTCTTTTTGTGCTACAAATAAACCTTAGCCGCCTTAAAAGTGTATGTTGTGCAACCGAAACAATAGGTAGGTGTACTTAAGAAAAACTACTTAAAACTACAGCAAGAGTAAGCCAGTAAGCCAAACAAATAAAACTCATTTTATAACCATAACCAACAAATCACTACTAGCAAAATAAACAACCAAATATCGTCACAGATGAACTAGCGATTGGGGTTCATAATAAAACTGTATCGAATTAATTATTCGCAACATCGCGCCCCTCGGTTGGGCGCCCCTGCCTTGACTTTTTAATACGTTCGAGGCCACCGCTACGCCGCATTCATACGAAAGGATTACTGACGGTCAATTACTCCCTGCGCTAGTGTCAGCGTGAATCGATAACAAAGGTTAAGCAAGGTTACGCCTGCCAGTTACTGGATGGGTGACCGTTTTGTGCTTTGAGGCTGGTCCAAGTTTAGCATTGCAACGAGTGGATGAGGTGTTCTTTCTAATACCGTTGGTGGAGCGAGGTTGGCCATGGTCTTCCTCTGGGGACGACTGAGACTAGTAGAACGGTCTCGGGAGCCGATTGGCACCCCGTGATGAAGAATAGTTGGGTAGGGTAGTTAGCTGTGGTATGTTCGGGTTCTTCTTTATATTAGTGTCCGACCGAAGGTCAATTGCTGGCTGAAGCCAAAGCCAAAGTCTTCAAATCTTTCTCAAAAAGAAATTTTGTTCATGATTGGCTACAAGCTACAATTAATAATTTAAACTATTTTAAAACTTTATTATGGAAAACAGGCCTATTTGACTGTATAATATGGAACAAAGGTAATTGAAATCAATAATCTCCAGAAGTTGATCCTGAAACGAAACTTTCGATTTTATCACAAAAACCCGGCTAGTCCGAAGCCGAAAGTGGGTTTTTGGCCGATGGAGGCCGAAGCCGTAGCCGAAGCTTCGGATACTACTTTTTATTGTAATCCGGTAGATAAACATGGAAACGGGCCATCTGATTTAAAGTGGACCGGCAGAGCGGTAAGTAGCGGTAATAATAATTATACTCAGAAATAAACACCTACCTATAATCAGAAATCACGCAATATTCCAAACTCACTCATTAACCAAACAATAAAGCACTCTAGTCCATTAGCTTAAAGCTGGCAATTGCGAAACACGCTCCCCCTAATACTGGCCAAGATAAATAATTTTCATTGGCGCATTACATTAAACCGACCCCTGGTGTTGCCAGCAAATCACTGTGATCCCACCGAATCACTGTGATCCCACCAGCCGCTAAATCACGCGTAAATCCGCTAATGCGGGAATACCGGCGTTATTACAGCGGATGCGTGCTGGCAACATTATCTTTTATTGAGATATGTTTTTATAGCGGCGCGGGGTTTTTGGGAATTTTGCTGTTTTGAGGGGCAAATGGTAGTTGCGGTTGCTGCAAGTTGGGGCTTGAGTGGGTTTGATTGCGGAGAAATGTCAGTAATTATTCTGAAGAAATAATTAATTTATTATTATTTTATAATTGTTAATTATTTATTTCATTTTTAATTATGCTGTATTTGTCGACTGTAATTTATTTATTTATTTTCTTCCTTTATTGAGATTTGTTTTTATGGCGGCAGCGCGGGGTTTTTGGAAATTTTGCTGTTTTGTGGGGCAAATGGTAGTTGCGGTTGCTGCAAGTTGGCTTGTGAGGGGGTCTGATTGTGGAGAAAGGTCAGTAATTATTCTGAAGAAATAATTAATTAATTATTAATTTGGAATTATAATTTTTTTTTTTCATTTTTAATTAAGTTACACATTCAGTCGCCTGAATGTGCAGGTTTCCTCGAGATATAAGAGCAACGACCACTTATGTATTTTACATAACTCAGAAAAGTAAATGGTATGTTCAGCGGCACTGGGGATCCAATGTCGCTCTATTACTTTTCAACCTCCGTGACGGCTCACACCTTCACTACGAGTTCTATTTTTAACCGACGGGAAAAGAGCAGTGTTATAAGTTTGACGTATCTGTCTGTCTGGGGCATCGTAGCTCCCGAATAAATGAACCGATATGGTTACGGTTTTCTCTATTCAAAAGCCACTTTAACCGAGATGGTTCTTAACTTCGTTTCATTAAAATCGGTTTAGTAGTTTAGAAAATATTTGAATAAATGTAATCTCTCGTATCTGCGTCTCTTTTAAAACATTAGCTTCAGTATCGCCATCTGTGTTGCCAGCAGGGCTGGAAGAAATTTCTTTTTAGAAATAAGAAGTGCCTATTGTGTCGTTTATAATTGTGTTTTTTCCTTAATGTATTATTATGTACAATAAAGACTTAAATAAAAAAAATTGGTCGGGGTCATCCAACTTTTTCTGTCGGTCATAATACATTATTTAACCCCTACGCAATGAATCGGACCCTTTTTAACCTAGCCCATATTGCATTATCAATTTAGTAGATTTATTCCTTCAACGTTAACACCTGGACAGCCGCACCCATGTAATACCGATCGATTAGCAGGTGACGATATGTCGATATCGATAAAAAATGTATTAGGCTAATCACTAGTGTTGTTAATAGACAATTTATTTTACCCTAACTGGGTTGGGGTAGGGAATAGCGGGCGATGACTTGTGGTGACTATGAATATTTAATTTAAGACTGTTGTATTGTAAAAGAATATAGTATTTTTATGCCAATTTCAGCTATACGCACCCAGCGTTTTTCTAACTCTTTTCTGTTGCGAATGGGAAGGGACTGGAACTCGCTGCCTGCACATGTTTTCCCTGAGCGCTATAACTTGGGTATCTTTAAGACAAGAGTGAATAGGTATTTAATAGGCAACGTAGACTGCATCTGCACTTAACATCAGGTGAGATGGCAGACAAATATGTGAACACCTTCTATAAAAAAAATTTAGGCGACTCAATGTGTAATCATGATCTAATTGGATCAAGTTCCCCTGTTAGCAGGGTCACGGAGGTCATCTGATCTGCTAAATCCTGAATCATAGTCAAGGCGGATGCCGGGCCATGTGCGCGAGAGCACAACCGAGGCATTAACGCCATGATTTTTTTTATGGCAATTTCAGCCAGACTTGGGAAACTCCCCAATTTTGTATTTAAAATTTTTTTTTTCTTTAAAACTTAGAAATGACGAATTAGTGCAAGAAACTTGTCGATAGCTGACAGACTCTATTCTAGATTGTAGTGTATGAGTAGGTACGCAATTAATAAATTAGGGCTAGAGATTTTGTCGAAGATGAGTCTCATTTTATTATTAATAAAAATAGTTTTTGGTAAGTAATTGCAGATGACCATTTCAGTATTATTTTTAATTTCTACCACTAAGGTGGCAAACAAGCTTACGACCTGCCTGATGGTAAGCAGTCACCGCAGCCTATGGCCATTTGCAATACCACCCATCACCCACACCGTTAAAACCTTTTCATACCCCTATCTTGAGGAACTCCATGTTGTACTCTCCAGGAAAAACCTCTCCAGTAGTTCATTCCACAACCTTAGTACCCAATGGTCAAAATGTCGAAAATAGTAGACAAAACGAACACACGAAGGGTAGACAATAAAGAATGCATGCAGTAGAGTTCCGATGCAATCCGTCCATTAAACAATTACCCGACGCAAAAAGTCTCATCAATTATGGAGCAGCAGAAAAAGATTTTCATGTAAACTGACTATCGGAATCAGAATAGCTCATGGAGTGTTGTGTGGTGGTCTATGTATTTTTTATGAATGCAGTGCGAGTGGATAGTCTACCTGGCAGGAAGGGGTAACTATTGTATTTTTAGGTTTTTTACTGGTTAAGGTATTCGACTCGTAAGCGACAGGTACCGGGTTAGAATGCCGCTGCAGCCATGTACCAATGACTCTTTTCTGAGTTACGTACATTAGCTAAATGCTAAACGAGGCCATTGCGGTAAAGGAAAACATGAAAGCTGCACATTCAGGCGACTGGATGTGTTGTAACCAGCCTGGTCAGGTTCCCCTGGTAGCAGGGTTACGGAGGTCAGATGGTAGTCGCTCCACTGCAATTATCTGATCTGCCAAATTCCTGGATCATGGTTACTAAGGTAGTTGTCGTCTAATCTAAAATGACGCGCCCCACTATCGCATTACCGCACACAAGCAAGTTTAAAATATGGACGCAATACATATACGAATGCCGTTGTAATTGGTCATTTAGTTGCCGGTGAGATTCAAACGTAGGAACACGCGTCGTTCATTGGCTCCCACACAGATGAAGTGTCGTTATCAATATTTGCACTCACACATCGAAATCAACTAACTAAGTAGTGGGGCGCGTCATCTTAGCCTAGACGAGCTCTACTTTGCAAATTCGCGCCACAGCCCTCCCAACTATAGCTGAAAATCAGTAACTTCATTGCAATAATATTTGACAACTTAAATTCGCCACCAAACAAATAAAATTACCTTTTCATCTTCCGCTAATATCTTCCTTCCGACTGACCCCCCCGCTAAACATTCGCGCCCCCACGTTTAATTAGAACCGAATTAATCCGCGGGGGGTCTGTGAGTGATGGCCCCCCGTAATGCCTGGATGCGGCCCTGTCTGTGCTACAAATGGGGGGATTCGCCGCCAATAATGGGTCCGGCACTGCTTTATTGACGGGCAGGTGATTAGTTGTAAGTTGCAACACTGATATTGGTAGTGCAGATGATGCAGTAGTATGATTTTGAAAGTTATACTCTTCTATACCTGAGGCGCTGTCTTTATTGGCAACGGTCGCAATAAGGACAGCGTCTGAGAGCGTTGTCGAGCGTTAGTGGCCGAGTAATTAAGGATTCTGACTCGTAAGCTAGAGGTACCGAATTCGAATCCCACTGCGGCCATGTACCAATGAGTATTTTCTGAGTTATGTTCATTAGTTGAACACAAAAATATTGACCACTATAAATAAATTATAATCTTGATCTTGGCGTTAATGTCCCGGTTATACTCTTGCCAATGAGAGCCCGGGGTCTGCTTTGACGATAATCCAGGACCATGAGGCAGATCAGTTAATTACAGTGGAGCGACTATACTTTATGTATTTATTGACAAAAAAAATTGAATTGAATTGTATGGAAAGTGGTCACCTAATATTACAAATTAGCAATACTGGGAGCGTCACATATGCTTTCCCGCCACCCATGGTAGCTGAGTTTCGCAACCATTTGCTAGAAATAGTAAAATAATCTTCCTACTTAGCCAGTTGCTAAAGACAGTCTAACCCTGTTACACGTTTAATATATTTTATCTACACTCATAGCGTAATGTTCCAATTACATATTCGAAAACAGTCGTTTAAGGGTACACTTTTTTCACGCCAGTCTATAAAATTTAAAAAAAATAGTTTTTGTTACAGCATTTCCCATACTATTTTCATTACAGCTGTATCGTAAAATAACACTCGTGTCAAACTATTATCATACAAACAGACACTCATGTTTTAATACCCCGTTTTATATGACAGGAAGGATTCTATCATAGTTCAAAGGAAACATTCCCACCATAATTTTCCTTTTTTTCAAATCTTGGAAATTGTGATGATTTTTCAAATCTTGGAGATTGTGATTGTGAAATTGTGAAGTATTATGACCTTTTTACCTAACTCCCGACGAAAAAAGAGGGATGGTATAAGTTAGTCGTGTGTATCTGTGGCTCTGGATATGTGTGTATGTATCTGTCTGTCATTGTAGCTCCCGAATGGAAGGACCGATTTCAATGCGGTTTACCCTACTTAAAAAAATTTAACCGAGATGATTCTTAGCTTAATTTCAAGAGTTTAGAAAATATATGAGTATATTTAAACTCGGTCGGGGTTTGTCCGACATTTTCTGTAGGTTAGGTTATTACCAAGAAGATAATAAAGCCATATCGGCTTCATCGCCACAATTATCGTAAAAAAGCAAGAAAATAACCTAACATAACACTATATCCAACAAAGCGGCACCCACAGATCCAATTTACAAATCAAACCTACTCTTTCTCACACAAAGGGCATTATATAGAGCAAATAACTCCGTATGGGTTCGGTCGGCCACTTTCGGCCATCTTCGGGCGCAATCGGGCGAGTGTTTTAGCACTGCCATAAAGTTTCCTTTGTCGGCATTATGTTTGCCCTTTCATATTATGTTGGCGGTAACCTCGCGTGCGTGATTCATTCACCGCTTTGCTTTGCTACTTGGGAGGCTATGCTCCCGATTTGATGTGTGATTTGGTTTTACTGTATGTGTTTATTTGAAATCTGTTATCGATGGGACTGGCCTTACGTACTGTTAGATGAATTGAACTCAGAAGTATGGTGTTATACTTTATGTGTTTTAGAAATATCTGAAGATTAATAGACACCACAGGTGACCGGAGTGGCTCGTTCCTCGGTCTGAGAATAAGCATTGCTATTGAGGTAGCGCAGCCAGCTTTCTGGGCACAATTCCGGGGGGACAGTGGTGTGGTGTGGTATGCTTTATGATTGTTCCCTCTTCTGCTTTCAATATAAATACCCTTTCATGTTGTCTGTTTTATGTATTGAATGAAAACATAATTAACTTATAGAACAGTTTATTTTGTAAACACCAGAATAATACGGAACCAGACACAAAATATTAGGCACATACGCATAGATCAATCCATTTATTTTCAACAGAATGGAACGCGCTTTATGAATGGCAACACCAATCACAAATGTCAAGTTGGCAGTTTATTGTTTATTTATTAACAATTGAGTGGATCAAGATTTCCTCAATTTAAATATAACAGTGAAATTGTTAATTAAGTAGAGTTTGCAGGGAGATCATATTCGTGTTTAGAAACGTTACTATGATATCTCACATTACCCGCGAGCTCTGTATATACTCGTACATTTGACCTTTGTGCCGCAAACGCACAGGGTTCCAACTGACAATACTTGAGTGATGATCAACACTGTCATCATCATCATCATCATCAGAGCCCATAACAGTCCACTGCTGGACTTCGAGCCTCTCCCGCGAGAGGGGAGGTTGTTGCAATAATCTTCACGCTTGGCAGGCCTGGAGATCGCAGTGTTATAAATATAACAATGGATAACGCTGCTGCCCATTTTTAAGCCTACGGAGACTCTGAGATCTTTTACCCCGGAAACATTAGTCGCCTTGTACGACACCCACGAAAGTAAGAGATTGGTGCTATTCTACTCTGATTGACAGCACTCGGCCACGGCACTGTGTCCGACAAAATGAACGAAATTACCCACTTGCAAGAACTGTGTCAAAATAGTCGTAGGGAAATCGTAATTGACTCGCAATTGAATTTACTGGTGTCGCCTTCTAAAATATATAAAGAGAGGGCCGTTTTAGTCCACAATCGAGTTACAATCGGAGTAGCAAATAGTCCGGTGGTAGTCCAATGGAAAACTATTGGTCTCAAATTAGTAGCAGAGTAGCTACTATTTTATGGAATCGTTCAAGAGGTATATTAGAGGTCTCTTCAGATGTGGCCAACGCATTCGTAGCGCCCCTGGTGTTTCTGATGTCCATAGGCGGCGGTGAGCACTTTCCATCAGGTGGCTCGCTCGCCTGTTTGTCAGCCGTATAACATTTAAAAAATGCAATATTGAGGTAGATGTATATTTCGATCTCCAACCGGCCTGCCAAGCGCGGAGATTATGACAAAACTCGCTACTAATATTTATAAGATCCATCATCTCCTCAGCGAGTGAGCAATCCACGCAGTATTTGCGTGTCTGCCCCAGCAGCTTATTTATATAATACAGTTTGCCGCCGCCTCGCAAACAGCACCGGCCTCTCCGGCGCTCTGTCAACACGCACCGACCGAGTATCCGTAGCGTGGTCGAACACGCTCTAAATAATATGTAGATGTTGTTTCGCTTGTCAGTGTTTTGCCGGTTGGAAACCGTTTTTTTCGCAGTGTTTCTACACAGCGTCAGTGTTGCCTTTGGACTATGACATGGGATCGTTTAAGAGGTATATTAGAGGTCTCTTCAGAGGCGGGCAACGCATTGGTGACTCCTCTGGTGTTGCTTTTGTCTATAGGCGGCGGTGACCAGTTTCCATCAGGTGGCCTGCCTGCCTGTTTGTTTGCCTTATAACATAAAATAAAGTTTATCTTTTCCCCGAGTGACCATTTTAAATTACCTCACGAATGTCTGAAAGCTAGTACTACGGAGAGGACAAGCTGTATCTCTAGAAATCCAACCGAATTAGATTAAACATAGCCTAGATTTTAAGGTGGACCCCAAACTACCAAACTGTGAAAACCCCGTCAAAATCCATTCGGCGCCATTTCCATTCTTCTTATAGTTTAGCTTTTCTATTATGGTTCTACATCAGGTGTTCCAGTCTCAAATCGATTATACCCTATATGTTGTCCAGGCTTAATAGCTACACAACAACAAAAGTTTCATTCAAATCCGTCCAGTAGTTCTGGATTAGCGTGAACAAACAGACAAACAAATTAAAAATTCTTATTCTGTGACTGTTTTTCTTCGCTCGCAATAATTTTTTTGTAAACATATATTACAAAATATAACATATTTTTTATTGTTTTATTATATGTGTAGATTGGGAGGCACACGGACGGACGGCCATCCTGACATGTATACATACTCTAAAATAAATCATATCATAAAACTCAGTAATCATAATACTATTATTTTATTAAAAGAAAAAATATGAGTATTCACAATACTAAATGGTCTGCGTCCGCGACTCCGAGTAAGTAAACCTTCGAGCTCCCTATTTGGAGCATCAACATTGGCGATACAGAGTTTGTTACGTTCAAGTTAAGCCTTTATCTTGAGAAAATTGAAAGTGCGTTAGTACTGCAATGTGCTGTCAAAATTTACTTTTTAATCCCCACACAAAACTGGGAGTGTAAGGTTTTAAGCCTTTTCGGTTTTTTGTATTATCAGGTTTGTTACCCCGGCTAGTATTGTGTTTACCTCGATATTGCGACGTAGTTGCATGTGTCAGGGTCACGAGCAGACTGGTGCGGCTGTGTGAAGTCGCTTCTAAGGACAGACATATCTGGCCACTCTCTTTCGAATTCGACGATTACTTTCACTTCGAACGCAATTGATGACACATGCAACTGCGTCCAAATATCGAGATAAAAACAAACCTGATAATATTTGTGGACAACCTGAGTGGTTCAGTAGTCTGTCACGCAAGAGGTTCGAGGGTTCGATTCCCGGCCGGGCAGAAATTGAAATTATGAACCTTAATTTCTGTTACGGGTCTGGGTGTTCTATGTATAATAAGTATGTATTTAAAAGTATATAAGTAGTTTATCAGTTATCTAGCACCCATAACACAAGCTTTGCTTACTTTGGGGCTAGATGGCGCTATGTGGATTTGTCCACGATTATTTATTTATTTATTTAGTTATTTATTTATTTGTGATGAAAACGAGTGGTGTTACTTTGACGTTCGTATCTATATATCTGTGTGACTGTCAGTTTCTTTTATTTGGAAGCCAGTTTAAGCTGGATGCAACTTCATAACCAAGTTTCAATAACATCACTTCAGAAACTTTGGAAATACTTGAATTTATGTAAGGTTTGCTGGGTCTTTTCAAGATTAGCGGGGCTATTGGCTAACTCAGTTGACAACTGTATTTGACACTAGATAATTCTACACCACGTCATCTACGTTGAAAACTGGCAATAGCGTCTACCAAATTAGAGTAGTGTTAGATTTTTTATGTCAAATTCAGTTGTCCACTGAGATAGCCGATAGGCCCTCTGGCCGACACGAATATTTTGCCAGTTGGATGAGGGCGTGGTTGTCAAACATCAACTCCAGTTGTCTGTCAAAAGTGACGCTGTACAAGATGGCAGCATTAGTTATGATTTCGGCCACGTGCCACAATATCCTTGTAGGTCTTGTATGTGTAAGTATTATGTATACGTCGGTTTTGACGATTAGTAAATGATCCGTCTCGATTTCATACAAGTACAAACAAGACGTTTAAACAACTCATGAGCTAATATAACTAAGAAATACATAAAAAATAATGATCTAGGTGTTAATATCCCGATTTGTGTTCTCGCACGCGAGTACCCGGGGTCCGCCTTGACCATTATCAAGATTTGGCAGATCAGGTAATTACAGTGGAGCGACTGCCATCTGACCTCCGTGACCCTGTTACCAGGGGAACCTGTTCAGATTGGATCATGGTTACACATTCAGTCGCCTGAATGTGTAGGTTTCATCACGATGTTTTCCCTGACCGTAAGAGCATCGGTTAGTGATCAACTAATGTAGATAATACATTTAAGAGTCATTGGTGCATGGCGGCAGTGGGATTCGAACCGGGTACCTCTCACTTCTGACACCTTAACCACTAGGTCACCAATGAACTCATGAGCAACACTACTGCCACATTAATAATAACTGCTTATCACTCCATCACCCGCTATCACTCTCCCTGTCCAATCAGGAATTCAGTTTTATATGTAATTTATTTTTGTGTAAAATATTTATTTCGTTTCCTAAATGGTCAAATATTGTAATGTAACTATGTATATTATTATAATAATAAACAAAATAAAGGAAAAAAAATCATATGTTGCATTTTAAGCTATTGAAAATATTCTTTTGATCTGCTATTCGTTAACTAAAAATCCCTAAAGAGGAGAAATAACCCAATCAAGTTCACACACCTATTAACAAAGTGCTACGGGTGCGTAGCAAATCGGCTACGACACCTACAGCTGTTAATAAATTATTTGTGTAATTAACACCGACTTAAGCTGACTTTAGAAATGAGCGTCGGTGGGTCGAATGGTTAAGGTATCCGACGCGTAACCGAGAGGTACCTGGTTCGAATCCCACTTGGGGCTTGTACCAATGACTCTTTCCTCAGAGAAAACATCGCGACGAAACCTGCACTTTGAGGCGACTGAATGTGCAACCATGATCCAATCCGGTCATGTTCTCCTGGTAGCAGGGTCACGGAGGTCAGACGGCAGTCGCTCCACTGTAATTATCCGATCTGCCAAATCCTGGATCATGGTCAAGGCGGACCTCGGGCCCTGCGCGAGAGCATAACCGGGATATTAACGCCAACATGAAGCTGATTTAGAGATATCGGTATTGTATGAAATGGATGAAAACCGGCTTACGAAAGATATCTATTGCGAGAATATGAATGGAAGAGTAGACAGAGGGCGCCCGAGAAGCACATAAAACTGATCAAATAAATGACCTCCAAAAAGACAGGTCAGAAACGCCGCTATATTCCGACCGACATAAATGTATGAAATCTCAACACTCATACATCACAGAGGAAACTTTTAGGAAGTGTATGGGAGCATGACGAAACAACAAACTATTGACCCCCAAGCACAAAGCACAGGCCGTGTAATACCAGTTTTATTGCCTCGATATTCTTGCGTTGATCGGAAATAATTAAAACATACAAACAGTAGCCGATTGTCTGCTTTTATTAGTTCCACGGTGTCGGCGGTAGTGATGGTGTGGTTGTCGATAGATTTTGTCGATATTTTTTGTCGATGGTTTTTGTCGATGCATATAGGCAGGGGTGCCGACTGGGTGGGTGGAATCCCATAGGCGGCGTCCAACTCCGTTAATTGGACGAAGTACTACAGAAGCTGAGCCATCTTCAGAGACCCAGATGGAAGGAATCAGTTGTGGTTAAACATTAGTGGCGTCTTTTAGTGCTTTAGGCCAAGACCTTCTTTGGGACGCTGAGCGAGCGTAGCAAGTAATTTTCACCAATACTTTAAAAAAAGGTAATTAAATCCTGACCAGAATTTTTAGAACTTATTTTTTACACTGGCAACAGCAAGTAACAGTAACAGTAGCTCCCTCTTGGTACTCTAGACAAACCTCATAACCTGTTTGCCGTTTTATATTAATTTTAACTTTGTATTGATTATTTCATATTTTATTCTTTAAATCTATTTTGACATTAATATGTACTTAGTGTAATATTATTTTAATTATTCAATTACTTTATAATGTGAAAGTAATTATTACCTATTGTAGTTAAATTGACGATCTCTTTTATCGAACTGATGTAATTACTTTATCTTGATTATATAAGTACTTTAAGAGCGAAATAAATAAATCGAACTCTTAAATCACATATTCATGGTTAGGTTTTACTGTATAACACTTAACCAACTCATCTCCCAATCACTCATAACAAAATTAATCTCATCAGAAAACATCGACAGCTGTCACCCCAGCCCTATCCCACGTCACGTGACCACACAGGCCGCAAAGCCTTCTTTTTTCCATGTTCACTGGCCCGCCTGTCCATGACCACTTCGCGCCACACTGCGAGATTCTTCCCTCGTTGTTTGTGGCATCCCTGGCTGTACGGGTGCGAGCCTCAGCCTTTTTTGTCCGTGGCACCTTAAAAAATCACTCAGAGGTGTAAAGGTTAGTTGTGTTTGCTCGCGCCGCCTTTATTTTTCTGTTATTCGAAACTTCGGAACGGTCGCGGTTGTGTGAAGAAATACGTTTTTTATTTATTTTTGTTCAGAGTATTGCAGTTGTTCTGATTGAAGCTTATACGTTGTCAATTCGTCACTCACGTCACAACTAAAAAGACGGTCACACTCAATACACGCACTAGACACTCACTCAGCAAGACTCACAGAAAACCAGAACTTCCCTGCTTAGAACGAGACAAACTTATGTGCCACGTGTAGCGCTGTCTCGTTCTAAGCAGGGCAGTTCTGTTTAGGTTCTGCTATAAGAGCTCATGGTAAGCCCCCAGCGCTTCGGTTTACTTCGGAGCAAAAAACTGAGTGAGTTCCCTTTCACACACAAAATACGCAATGCAACGGATGCAACGCCATTTTACCTACCTATGTATTAAATATAACCTTGTTTTTGTTTCTTCGTTTGTAAATGTTCGTATTTACCGATTTCGTGTTGTGCTTGTCGTTTTAATGGTAAAAACAAGAAAAATTGTCGACATTAGTACCGACAAGGCCGGTCACTGTAATTATTTAGCAATTGAAGTTAATATCCAAGACTTTTAACTGTGTGCTATCCAAGAATTCTCAACTACTTTTTCACATGGCGCGCTAAGAGACGGATAATATAAAAAAACTGGGGCTCTATTTTTTCATTCGCTCGCCTCAAGTCGATCGATGCAACTTCGATTTTAGGCTTAAAAACTTCAATACTTGATGCGCAATGCTGATTTTTCCTATTTTTGAACCGTCCGCATTCAGTGTAGCCAGTGTAGTTTAAAAAATTTTGAATGGTTCACGCCGAAAATCAAAATTGAAAACCGGTCAACTCGAGGCGAATGGTTCAAATATAAAAAGACCCTGAATCAGATGATTGGATAAATTCTCGACTGCATACAAATAGTCGCGAAAGTAAAAGTGAAGGTGGAAGTCCAAACAATGTAACAGTCGTATCAATAGAGACATTGACATATTAACGACATGCCACCGACATACACGGATTACTGAAACTGACGCGGTGCATACGAGCCGCGGGGATGGCTAGCCGTGTCGCTGGCAATAGGAAGTAATAAAATGTTACTTATTACCGTTTTCACTAAACTTAGGAATTGCCTAAGTTCTTTCTGATCTCAATTTGGACCTTGCTGATAAGCTAAAAAAAGATGGCACTTAGACGATTCCTGAGTTTAGTGAAAATGTAACATCATGGGGGACGATGACGGGACGATAGACAGGCCTACTCGTAAACTGAGGTACTATGGTAAGAAGGCTAATGAATATCTACTTTTGAAATTTCCAAAAATGTACTTACAATGCCGATCATTACAATTCGGAAAAACATGCTACTGGTACTTGTAACTAGAGTACGTTTTCTAATATCACTAAGGTGGCAAATAAGAGGTCTGCTTAATGACAGTTACTACAGCGTATGGTTTCATTAAAAAAAGCTATTGAGCATGTTACATACATAGTTTGATTAATAGAGAAACCTAAAACTGCTCAAAGACGAGTGAACGCAATCTATGGTACTTGCCTGCGTCGAGCAACATCAGCTCTTAGCCCAAAAAGGTGTGAAATTTTGCATGAAAATAAGATTTCACACCAAAACGCTAAAAGTCTAGCAAAATCCGCGTAGAGCAATTGTTTAATAAATTTAAAAAATGCTATTGAAAGGCCTCATACAAATGAAGTGTTGACTGTTCAGGCAAATTTCAATGCCTGCCTAACAAAAAATATTCGTCACATTACACATTTAAGTAAATGTTGTAGCACGAAGGTTACACCGTGTTTATCTTATCAATTTAACATTAAAAGCGTAATAAAAATCACTACCAATCCGATGCTAGTTGTCAGTGACGTAACGATACAGAGGAACACGCTACGCTTAGTCCGCTGCCCGCCCTAGCCGTGTGTCTCGAGTGTTAACGAAATACAAATATTAGTCGAAGAACGACACAAATTAAGACTAATGCCTAATGCAAAGCGCAGTTTAACTTGAAACTAAGTGCTTGGACAAAGCCAGCGGCAGCCTCATGTGTACTCCACACACGAGGAATACGGTAAACCGTCTAACTAGACAGTGTTAACATGATTCACTAAATGATAATCATTCATTATAATACGTTAAATAGATATTTGTAATTGACAACTTTGCGGCCAAACTGAACGGGCAAATATTCAATATAGCATCAGCTGTTAATAGCTAAGCGATAATTGTATCAAACTCGAAACGATAAGATCGCATTCTGTTTTGACAACAAAGTATTTAGATCGTTATAAATAAAATCGTATTGTAGGCCATTGTGCTCGGGTCGCCATAAAACCAGAAGCACGGAAGTCGCACAAGCCTATAAAGCAAATAAAAAACTATCGGAGTCGAGTCGCTCGCCGCTGGGACTTCATAAAACGTCAATAAAACACCTTACGTCGCCGTGAAAATTTAACTGAAGCGTTTGACTGCGGCGACCACCCATTGGAAGCTGGTTTAATGCGTATAGCCTCGACCCAACGGAGGTTTATATGTGACACGATGCGCACAATCAGGTAGAAGGGTCCGTGAAATTTATCAACGGAGTGCAACTTTTGTACGGGACGTGCGAAGAGGGCGTCCCACAGGGTTCACTCCTGGGGCCCTTTTTGTTCCTTTTTGTTTTATACGGAATTTTGCCGGATATAACCTAACGGTTCATATTTGTTTGTGATTTCGGCCGAACGGTTAACTCACCTGCCGATTTTACTGTAAACATTTATTGTATCACTGACCTGCACTCTGCTCTCTGTGAGACCGATTCGCATAGCGATCTCTTCTCTCATGAAGATGTCAGGGTAGTGGGTTTTCGAGAAACATCTCTCCAACTCGTTCAGTTGGGCTGGTGTAAACCTGAAAAGAAAAAAATATTAACACACTTGATAGGCAATCACTGTTATCATAATCATTTCTTATGCCTTGCCGTCTAACTCGGCTTACGCCAGGGTTCGCTTTCCTGCTTATCTTCTTCTATTTCGCCCGTTATTCGGCGTACTCCCGTCATAGGCAATTGGCTCTCGCATCCGACCTGGTGATGTTAATTCATCGCTTTCTCGGCCTCCTGTGGGATCTACTTCGTGATACAGGCAGTTGTTTTTAATTAAACTAGCCAGGTATTTGACTGCCATTTCACCCTGGTGATAAGTGACAACTTATCACCAGGGTGAAATGGCGGCTAGTCTAGTTTAAAAAAACTGCCTTTATCACGAATTGTCATGCGGCCGAAGATTAGAAGGTTTAGACACATATGTCTAACGTATTCATGAGGATTGCGTTGCACGTAACTAAACCAGTGCAGGCAAGCCTTCTCAATCTTGTCCGTGGAAGTATCAATGGAAGTGTAGGCAATCACATGTATGATTTAAATTTTTAGGTGCAATCGGTTCTAAAGATACATGTTTCCGAGAATAGAACTGTTTACGTAACTCTGGTTTTCACGGATTGTTGAGTCACGCGCGAGAGGCGTACTCACGTGACCGGTTTCAAATGCTACTGGTATTTGCTTTGCCTGTCACTAGCGACTCATGGTGAGAAGCTCTATTAATTTTATCTTTCAGTAGAATGCTACTAGATACTATAAATTTCAAACTTGTAAACGTAAATATTAACATAGATATGGCTATTGGAATACGATTTAAAAGAGATACTTTATAAAACTTTAGAATACTCAATAAGCAATATTAAGAATATATTCAAAATTTTCATGCGCAGGTACACAAGTAACAAAAACATCGGAACCGACAGAAAAAGGTCGGAAAACTCCTGACCAAGTAATTTAAATTTTATTTGAGTACGAAATACTCAAATATTTCCTAAACTACTAAAACCGATTTTAATTAAACCTAAAAACCATCTCGATTAAACTGGCTTTCAAACAAAGAAAACCGTATCGAAATCGGTCTATCCGTTCGAGAGCTACGATTCCACGACAAACTTAAAACACCCCCCTTTTTTTGTCGGTGGTTAAAAGGTTAAAATGCCCTTCTAAATAACCTGTTTTTATACGAACATGTAGTTTGGTATAATATTCCTTTCACTAGCTACCTTTCACACACTTTTTATGTCTCACAATGGTAAAGCTTCAATTCAATTGAAATCATTGTCTATCAAAACATAAATTTACACGTCAAATGTTATGAAATTCTTGAGTAGTCATTATTCTTAAAATAATGTTTCAATAGAAAAAATATCACAATCTTAATGTCATGAGGTAAGTTACACAGATTATCGTATTTTGTTCAAGGGAGTTAATCAGTATTTAAAGTCTTACAAGGTATCATAATGGAAGGACCAATGAATGGAATATAGGCCAATAATAGGCCAAGGCGCCACTGGGAAAAAAGTATAAATATAAAGTATAATAATATTTTAATTATTTAATAATTAAAAGGGTGTATATCGAAAAAGGTCGTAGGTATAACGAAAAATTATAAAATAATAGCTTTTTTTCAGTGTCTATTGGTCTGGGTTCCGTATGACGACATGAAAATGAAAAAATCGGTCTATGTTTAGAAAAAGTACAGCCACTGTATCGTCCCTTTTTTAGTCGTCGTGGTGTGTTTCCGTCATTTCAACGATAGAGTCTGCCTGCGTGGGTGATGCCCCTGGTATTGCAAACGTCCATAAGCTACGGTGACTGCTTACCATCAGGCAGGACGTAAGCTTGTTTGCAACCATTGAAAGTGTCTGCTGTAAAATAAAATATTCGTATTTACTGGTTTTATTTCTAGTTTTTATATGAGCTTTCCTTTAATCAAAAGTATAACGCGACTTCCCCAAGTAGCTTGCTTAGTAAGCGATTAATTAAGATGAATCTTATGACACCTCATCATCATTGAAGTCCATCAAAACAACCATATTACTCGTATAATTGGTAACCGAAACTATGAATACACTCGAAATACATGACCCTACTTCGGCAGTTGGGTAATAAATTGTTCTTTATGTTTATGATCGACTATAATAGTTGATAGCACGTCAGTGGGTGGCCAAAATTTGCTATTCGCTCGGATTTTGCACAAAAAAGTAGACGGCACGTGACGTTTTAACTTTTTTTTCGCTATTTTTAGGAAACGTAGACATACTTTAAAGTTATATATTTTTTAATCTGCGGCTTTAGATGCACATATTTTGTTTGTAAACATAAATTACTTTGTGACTTTAGTTTTTAAGATGTTGTAGAAAGATTTGAATATTGTGTAATTTAAAAAACAAGTGATCAAGATATTGCATTTTTTATACCATAAATAAATTTTACGTTATTGGTTTATACGAAAATGATAGCACACCAGGCAGTTATAATTTTTTGAATGAAGCCAGGCGGATCACTACTTTGACCCCGCCCCCACCTGTGCCATAGGAGGAAACTCTTAGAGAACATAACTCCCGCAACGACTGCGCCCAGTTTCACGCTTTAGTAAAAAAAATAAAGGTGCGGCCGTTTTTTGTCTCTTACAACCTAAGGATACTAGTCGTACATTTCTATGATGAGCCGTCGCTGCAGTGCTGTGGTCCTCATATATGACAGTACTTACCTGGTGCGATGCCTCTTCTGCTTAGCAGGCTTGTCGGAGTCCGAGGCCCCGGAGGGCATCCCCGTGGGGACCGTCGCCATGTGGCCGTGTTGCTGGTGGATGCCGCCTGGGGACAATTACTGTGGTTTAGAACTAGAGCGTTTGGAACAGATGTCTGGCCATGCCGCCCCCACCAGGCACGGGAAGGAGAGGCCGGCCCAAGAAGCGACGGCTGGACGTCGTTAAGAGTGACATGCGTGCCAACGGACTCAGTATGAAGGATGCCGAAGACCGAGCAAAGTGGACTAGATATAGCAGGAAGGCGGACCCCGGGCGCCCGCGTGTAGCGCGGGGGCGCAACCGGGATATAACGCCTAGATGATGATGAGTACTAGAGCGTTTGGAGGGTTAAGTACGACAAAAGAAAAATACGGAGCCCATAGACGCTGTCCTAATTGGCAACGATCGTGCAATTTGACGACTTAAGTGGTTCAGTGGTCAACATGCCAGTCAGCCACGCAAGAGGTCCCGGCTTCGATTCCCGGCCGGGCAGAAATTTAAATGATGAATTTTAATTTCTGTTACGGGTCTGGGTGTTCTATGTATAATAAGTATGTATTTAAAAAAAAGTACATAAGTAGTATATCAGTTAGCTAGCACCCATAGTACAAGCTTTGCTTAGTTTGGGGCTAGATGGCGCTGTGTGAATTTGTCCACGATTATTTATTTATTATTATTTATTTATTATTAATTATGGTCGTGTGCAGGGTGGTTTTGGGGCTGGGCGTCGCCCGTCGTACGACCATGGTCTCACGGCCGGTGCCAATTAGGACATCTGTCCGTCTTTCTGTCAAGACCCTTTTTCTCAGGAACGCGAAGGATCAGGAGGTCATAATCATATATCACAGCCCGTAACAGTCCACTGCAGGACTTAGGGCCTCTCCCATGAAAGGAGAGCTTTGAGATCGCAGTGTTATAAATATAACAATGAAGAACGCCGCTGCCCATTTCTCAGCCTACGGAGACCCTAGATATTTTGAGACAAATAAATACTCATTCATTCATTCATTTGCATCAAAAACATTAGTCGCCTTGTATGAAACCCACGAGTGTAATTGTTGGTGCTATTCTACTCAACCGGACACCACACGGCTTGGAGGTATCAAGTTAAAATTAATAAGTCTGCAATCGGTCAGGGCAGAGAGTTCATTCTCACACCTTATAGCCAAATTGGTCTCGAACTGTGCGGTTCCAAAGGAACGTTCTCCCACGCACACTAAGATTGTGAAATGAACTACTTGGAGAGGTTTTCCCCAGAGAGTATAACATGGAGTTCTTCAAGAATAGGGAGAAAAGGTTTTTACGGGGTCGGTAACGCGTGAGTGATGCCACTGGTACTGCTAACGTCCTTAGGCTGCGGTGACTGTTTACAATCAGGCAGGCCCTAAACTTCTTTGCCACCTTAGTGGTATAAAAAAAGATATCAAGTTGAAAAAATGTATACCAAATATTTTAAGTTAGTGTACACATCAAACTCCTAAGTTAACACAATCAAAAGAAACAGCTGTTTATGCCTCATATTTTGACGCTCGCAAGGATGTTCGGCGATTCTGATCACGCGATCCAAAACTATAGGCTACTTCCCGTTGACCTAGAATCATGAAATTTGACCAGAAGCAATGGGATGTATCACAAGTAAAGGAAAAGTTCCGGAAACCGTAAATTTGTTGTTCATCACCACAAAATAGTCAACCAACTTATAAATGTAGTTGGAATAGCAAATATTTTAAACAAGTTGTATGGGAACTAGGTGCATTTGTAACTTTGTAATGTATTTATAGTATCAAAAGCCCTCTTTTAAGCATGCATATAAATAGACCTCTATCCGACACGTCTCTCAAATTTACAAATAAGAACTTTCACAAGAAGAAGGCATTTGACATCTCACTTGATACGGCCGGAGACGGAGCGTGCCTGTCTAGGGACAGCCTATTCACTTTCTTGAAGGCTTCCAGAAAGTGATTAGGGAACACACAAAAGGCAACGAGTGGCATTCTTTAGCCGTACGTATTACGTATCAACAAAACCTTATATTGTACAGTAAAATTGGGTTACTTTGATATGCTAGGGCTACATTGATCATTTGATAAAGTCCTAAGCTAAAGATGGCTGATTTACAGTACTGTCACATACAAAGTAACACAACAAAGTTAGACTACTAGTTTACCAGTAACAAAATTAGACTGTAATTTGATTCTCTTACGTGTTAAGGATTGTAATATTTATGATGTTTTACTGTGGTCTCCTGTCAATAATAATTTTTATTCAGTGCTAGCGTTACCTTGCAGGTGTTCACGGCCGGCGTGCAGGTGCAGGCGCGCGCCCAGCGCATGATGCCGTTCAAGGGACGGCTTCGCCTCGAGCTTACTGTCTTCCAGGCACTCCTTGGGACCTGCGGGTGAGGAATTGTTGATTTGGTTAGCATTGTATTCATTTTTGCAAGACTGTGGAATGGTTTCCCTATGACGTAATGATGTCGCAGATAAGGTTAAGAGTGCCGCCTTCGATGGTACGTCACGTCATGCGCAGACCGTCAAATTACGTAGAGAACAAATGTCTGGCCATGCCACCCCCGCCAGGCACGGACGGAGAGGCCGTCCCAAGAAGCGATAGCTGGACGTCGTTACGAGTGACATGCGTGCCAAACGGACTCACCAGTAAGGATGCCGAAAACCGAGCAAAGTGGACTAAGATGAGCGTTAGCTTAGTATAGATGTAATGTCACGCTGGTCACTGCACGTGGTAAAGACTACCGTGAGGCGTCTCTACTCGCTACGGCGGGTGTTGCAGAAGTGGTCCACCGTATTCGGCGTTTGGGACTTGAAGTGGCTCTCAATAAATCTGAGGCCATATGCTTCCACGGGCCTCGGAGGGCTCCACCGCAAGGAGCCTATCTATTGGTTTGTGGTACTCGAATTGACATTCAACCGTCAATGCGATACCTTGAGCTGATGTTGGAGAGTCGATGGTCTTTCCGAGACCACTTCAGTCGATTGACACCTAAGCTGATCAGGACTGCAGGTGCCTTAAGCGGCTTGCTCCCTAATCTGGGAGGCCCTAAGACATCGTGTCGGCGCCTCTATACAGGGGTAATCAAGTCGATAGCGCTGTATGGGGCACCGGTGTGGGTTGATGCTCTGGCCGCTCATAATAGGACGTTGCTGCGCAAGCCGCAAAGGGTCATGGCGGTCAGAGTGATACGCGGATACCGCACCATATCCTTCGAGGCGGCGTGTGTTCTCGCGGGAACGCCGCCTTGGGACCTCGAGGCAGAGGTGCTGGCAGTAATATATAGACGGACGGTTGAAGTGCGCTCAGAAGATAGGGACCCCAGCCCTGAGGAAGTCAGGCGATGGCGGCTCCACGCCCGGGATGAGCTGCTTATTAAGTGGGCACGACGGCTTGAGGAGCCAAGTGCCGGGCACCGTACGGTTGAGGCCATTCGCCCTGTTCTAAAAGAATGGGTTGAGAGACGTGGGGGGGGCGTTAACCTTCCGCCTAGTGCAGGTGCTGTCGGACCATGGTTGCTTTGGCAAATATCTGCACAAGGTGGCGAGAAGGGAGCCGACGCCACAGTGTCATGAGTGTGGGGCTGCTGAAGACTCGGCGCAGCACACTATGGCGGATTGCCCAGCATTGGTGGAGCCGCGCGCGGCACTTGTCAATGCTGTGGGAACAGACCTCTCACTGCCGGCCCTGGTTAAGGCTATAGTCGACAGTAAAAGGTGCTGGATGGCTATGACCGTCTTCTGCGAAACAGTCATTACGCAGAAGGAGGCGGCGGAGCGGATAAGGGAAGAGAATGCCCTCTCGGACCCGATCCGTCGTCGGAGGGTCGGACGGAGGAGGCGAGACTATGTGCGCCACCTCCCTCCTTAACGGGAGCTCGGGCGGCAAGTGTGGGGACCACCTGTCGCTCACTGTAAGCTCCTGAGATGGTAAGACGTGCCGATGTGTCCCGGCACGTTACCATAAAAATAAAAAAAATGTAATGTTTTGATCTAAGGTTGTTAGTAAGTATCTTTATTTTTCTCTAAATTTGACTTACTATTAATGATAGCACTTTTAGTATAATACATTTTTTTGTTTTTATTTTCTCCTTTGCTTCAAATTTTTATAAAATTAATTTTAGTTATTTTTTTTGAGACGACGAAGTAGTCCATATTACATTAGAATGTCTACGTTATGAGAGCAATATAATAAATAATAATAACAATTCAAATGTCAATATATAATATCATCGCCAGGTCAAAAATTTAAATGTAAAATTAAATTCATAAAACTGTAATGTCAATATCAATTTATATCACGATTTCAAATAACTTTAATAGAAAAATGAATGAATATCTACTACATTATAGTAATAATTTAAATATAAACAATAAAATCCAAAAATAACTCAAGGTTGTATTATTATCTAGCCAACGGGTGGTGGCTGGGTAGGCTGGGCGGGGTGCGGGGCGAGACGCGTCCCCTCCCTGCCCGCCCCGCCGCCAGCACCATGGCATAGCGAGGCCACAGGAACATGTAGATAACACAACAGCCAGCAAATGTACTGTACTGATTAATATAATTTCTATTTTTACATGCGTACCTACATATGTTGTATTTATTATTACATTTATTTTTATTTATTTATAAATATTTTGGTAGTATAACGCCCGTGACGTACCTAAAAAATGGGCCCACAGAATACCAGCGCTGTGAGTCGCTTCTTGCGCCTCACAGCACATGCTGAGTGGGTACCATTTACGCTGGCCGCCGCGGCTCCGACAGATATATATTTTAAGTATTAATGTTTCCGTTGTCTGTAATTGTAACTGTTATTGTGTTGTAGTGTGCTATGTGTAATACATGTCCTTTCTTTCTACCTGATTATTCAAACTATAGTCGACACAATTGTAATTTTTTTTATACTGTTGGAAAGCCGTATAAGTGCATACCTAACCCGTGTCTGTCTGTCTCTGCATGGATCAATCCACCTTATCTGCTACAGTACTTAGGAGACTGTTGGTACTGCCTCGGACTCGACGCATCAATGATACCGTTCTTTTGCGTATCATCATCAGCACATTGATAATACGCAAAAGTATGTTGGCGTGAAACCAATCCGCTCCCAATAACGCAAACATGGCCGAGGCGCTACAATAGTGCGGCAGACCCAAAAATATCCTAAGACTGTCATTGTATTGGACACGCAGTGTGTTGTATACCTAACCCACCAGACTACAGGTGTAAAAAGACTGGTAATAAGCCTTGAATTAATGTCAGGACGCTGCTCTTATGGTGAGGGAAGACATCATGATAAAACTGACTTAATATTCAGGTGACTGAATATGAGCTATGATCCTATCCTATTTAGGCAGATTTCCTGTTGTGAACAGGGTCAGGGTCACGCTTTTGCCAAATTCTGGATCAAGGTCACGGCGGACCCCACACCCTCACGCGAGAACACAACCGGGACAAAACGTCCAGATGACACACAATTATCTCAAATCTGTAGGATATGCTCAACACGGTGCAACCCAGACAAACGAAGTAATACAAGTTCGCAAAAAGAGTGCTCATGGAAAGACAACGAGTAAAGTTCGAAGCCGGTACTTCCGGATATTACTATGGCCCTGACTTACTTCCTATCGGAAGGTAAGTGAATAGATGCTCGATACTGGGCCGATAGGTGGCTTTTTTACGATCATTTGATAGAATTGGTCATATATTGTTGTTTACAGACACACAGATAGACAATTAGACAGACACACGTCTAACGTATAACACCCCACTTTTATCGTCGCTTATTTCTTAATGTTTGCATTCGTGTTCGCATATGTTTTGCGAATTTTAAAATCAGAAAAAATACAGAATTATAAAAGATGGCTGTAATTAAACAGAAAATTCTTATCACTGTAGATTGCTATAGGGATTACCGAATGCCCCGTATTTTACGGGTTATTCCGTTTTTCAGGCTATAATAGTACAGAAACCTGTAATTGTATAAATTAAATACGGGGTAAAAAATAATTCTCTACATGAAACACTGCTGTTTTAATTGTCTCTCGTAAAAAATATAAAGCCCTTATTCTTTTATTCTGGTAACCCTAAAATCAAGAAGTGGCAGGTGGCAATAATTTCTTTTCAATCGTGTTATAATTGTAATTTGATTGTGAACTAAAACGGCAGTCGCCTGATGGATTTTAGTGGGTGTCACCCAATAACTATTCAATTTCAGTCAATTACGATTCCATTGCGACTCTATCAACTCTATTGATAAATTATCTGGTTTAAAAAGGACAGGTCTAGCCTCAAAGTACCAGTACCCATCCAGTTTCCGAACTCTGCGAGCGTTGCTTCACCTTAGTTATTAGTTGGATTGATTACTGGTTATCTTGGTTGTGATTTATGTATCGAGGACAAGAATGAGACTCAAATTCTAATAATTGAAAATGGACATTCATTTCCAAAATGTTTATACCTATCTCATGTACGCTCGTCATACTAATGCCCAAGAACAGTGCTATATATGGCGGACTTTTTTTATTTGCTATTGAGGCACACGGAACACCTGATGGAAAGTGGCCACCGTCGTCCAGGACATCTGCAATCAGAAGGGAGCGGATGCGGTGCCGGCCTTTGAGGTACCTGTAGACATGCCCTTTGAAGAACCCCATGTACCCCAAAAACGCAGGAATCAAGACGGAAGAAACAAATTCACGACATAACTGTTGTAATGTAATATTAACTTACCAAAATACAAAGTGTTGCAGAAGGAAGAGTGGCGTCGGATATAACGAATACAATCTAGTAGTATTGCTTCTTTTCAAGCACAAACAACTTCATAATTTGATTGCAAAAGAATTGAATTCTCAAATTTATTTCAATTCGTTATTACAATAATATTATTATGTTATAGTTATTTTATTTATTTTATCATAAATGTGAGGTTAGACGCGAATTTATTAGCTGAAGTAGGTTCAGCTCGGTGTCGGCCCCGCGACTGAAGGCAGGGACTAGGGACTAATAATTACACAGCACTCAATGAAGCATGTGGGGCGGTCGGGCTCTCCTTATAGCCCTAGGTTAGGCTCCGGCGCGTGATTTCGCCTCACTGTATCTAGGATCCTACATCATGTAGTGTTTTGTCAAAGACGTTAGGGGCGTTCCGCATTACACTTGTACACTTAACTCATTATAATTATGTATCTTTCTATCATTTTGGTCCGTGCTTCACTGGGGGGCACACTGAAAACCAGCGCTATGGCAGCAGCCATGGCTTAGAATAGAATAGAATATTTATTTGCTTAAAACATGGTTACAATGATAGGTCTTAAGATAATCATCACACAGTGGCTCTCACATGTTCAGCCAGTATTATCAGGCATGCAAATTTGTTCAGTGTTAATGAACATGCACCTTAGGCTACATTCAGGAGCCTTATGTTTGAACCGCTCGCGTCGAGGCGAAAGGTTTTAATGTTTGATGTTCGGCATGAGAACTTCAATATTTTGATGCATGACATGGATTTATCCATTTTGTTATTGCCCAACGTCATTTAAAGAATATAGAATAATCATGGTCAAAATCAAAATCTGTTAAAATACAGATTTTATTTATTTAAAAAATTTATGCACTAAAAATAACACAATTGGCGGAATTAAACAAGGTTTTATCTACCAGTCAGCCAGTACCCCACGCGTAAAGTGAGTGAGTGCCAAAGGTGCCAAAAGCGGAACAGAGTTCCCGGTTACTAACCTATTTTTTTGATAATAGGACGGCCTCTCACGAATTTCACTTCGAATAAGATGGGAGGAAACTACAATACAAAATCACGTCATAACTTAACAGGACAAACGATAATAAGAACCGTGATGACTGTCAGTGTCTTTTCTTCAGTAGTTTGCCTATCGGCAAACTACTGAAGAAAACTACTGAGGATGATCGTCTGTATGTTAGGACAAGAACGAACGTGGCGTAACGAGGTACTAGTGACATTATTTATCACTCATCTGTAGCACTTATTCGAGAGACCGTAGCATTAACAAAAAAAATTGTATAGTACATCACAATGTTTTTCTACATGGTAAGAGCATCGGTTAGTGTTCAATTATAGTAAGTAATTGGTACATGACGACATTGAGGATCGAACTCGGTATCTCTTGCTTACGAGTAGACCTACCCCTTAACCATTAGGACACATATGCTCGCTGCTGATCGTCGGCTGCCATTGAATTCACAAAACTATGATCTCTAGTGAATTCAGTGATAGACTTGTGATTTAAGATAGTACTTCATCACCAATAGCCTAAATAAGTGGATCATCGTCATCATCATCACAGCCCGTAACAATCCACTGCAGGACTTAGGGCCTCTCCCACGAAAGGGGAGGTTATTGCCATAATCTCCACGCTTGGCAGGCGGGTTGGAGATCGCAGTGTTCAAATATAACAATGAAAAATGCTGCTGCCCATTTTCCAGACTACGGAGAATCTAGATCTTTTGCCTCGATAACATTAGTCGCCTTGTACGACACTAATGCGTGTAAGGGGTTGGTGCTATTCTACTCTGCCGGACACCACACGGCCAATAAGTGGATCGATGCACTGTAAATCCACGTCAAATATCATATTAAATCATCGCGTATTTTCGAGAGAGAGTTAAAGTTTTTCATCGAGACGTGTTTAAAGTCGGGCAAAAAATATGGCACGCAGGTGTCAGTAGATAAGATTATAAACATTTTGGTATCGTCTTAAAAGTTTAATTTTACCACAGAGGTCGAATATTGTGCCTACCATAACATTAGTTATGGCCTGTGGTCAAAGGGATAAATAAATACTGTGGTTTTGGTACAGGTTCTGCATAACAACAATATTAACATTTCAATATACCTAACATTGTGGAGAGCGAACCTTGTTTTACACCAATACCCTGGATCTCGGCTCTCTGGTCTACACATGAACGTACGTTCTATAATCTTTTATAAAAGCTATAGAATCTCTATTTCATATTGTGTATTTATTTTGTGTCAAGAGAGGTAGGGCATAGCGGGGTATCCCGTTCGAATTGGAGCCGCCCGACTGGGGAAGTACCTCCACCTTACAGAATACCGCAGCTAAACAATACTCTTTTAAATAGTATTGTGTTTCTGCCGGTGAGTAAGGTTTCCAGAGCTCCTTGGGGTGGGAATTTGGGGAACCGTGGCTTTGGCAGTGGAAAGATATTTGCCTTTTTGCTGCCAGAGTAACGTGTTATAGAGGTGGACAACGCATTGGCGATACTCTCGGTGTTGCTAATGTCTATAGGCAGTGGTGACCACTTTCCATCAGGTGGCCCGCTTGCCTGTTGGCCTATCGTATGAAAAAAAAAATTGTTTTACTCGGACAACAGATGTGTAAAATTAGATCGCGCTATCGAGTTGGCGGCAATGTATTATACAGGCAAATTATTATATCCCCATTGGGTGTCGCGTCCGACGAAGCCTTGAAAGCCTTCCCAGCTAATGGCAACTACAGGTAGTGTTTAGTGGGAAGGCCACGTAACCAACCCGTCCGGCCACTCGATGGTATGCTATGACCATTTACTACAGAGGGAGGACAGTTACATACTAGCTGGCATTTTCTATATGCAGTGCCACGATCTGTAGTTCTTCCGTTCGTTTTACCGTCTATTCTATTTTATAGCTAAGCAAATTTTCGCAGCGGTAATTATTGACGCCGTAGCCGAGCGGTTCCAAGAGGTAGTATCCAGAGGTCGGCGGTTCAAACCTTTCTCTGTACTTACAATTTTTTATTCACAACTCAAATGAAAAAGAAAATGATGCAGTGGTTTGCTTAAAATTGGCTTGAGTGGGCTCTTTTTTCCCCGTATATTTTTTTTTCTTTGGTTCACTGGATAAGGAGGTTATCGTAGTCCTCCGGATACCATTGCCTTTGCGGTGAGCGCAAAAAAATAATTTTATGGCTAAACCTAAAGAAAGCAACCCATTACCTACTCAGAAATGGTCCTAATATAGATGCATTGTCCTTTATTTTGGCCTAGTGAACTCGTGTTCCTAGCAAGAAGCACTTTCCAAGGCCAACGTCTAAGCCCATTAAACAGGAGTTCGCAAACAGTTCCCTCCGACAGACAGTACTAATACACTTAACAGTTGTCCCCGAAATTAATTCTAAACCACGGAGATCGCGGATTAGCAGCGAAAGTCATTCGGAAGCGAGAAAGAAAATGGAATTTTGACCCTACGCATTAATTTGTGGCTACCGGCTTCGCGGGCGGGAACAAAACGCAAGCTTAGTGCCATAGATGGTAAAATAAATAGAATTGCAAAGTAAAAATTGCACCATCAGTAATCATCGTCATCACTGAGGAGTAAATCAAAAACGTAAAAGCTGTCATTCAACAACCGGACCAAATTGGATCAGCTCTTTGTAGCTTTTTATACTTCCTGTCTCCAGATTGCGACTTAGACCCTGTTGGACCGAGTCCGGGCGTTAGGTATGCTCAGCGTGCTCCTGGCATCGGCACCCGAGGGTGATATATTTGTAAGGCGATGGGTGTAAGGAATGCTTCCAGTTCTGCGAGATGATGAATGAATGAGTAAGTTTTGTATTGCTGTATTGGTCGACTGTAGTGCTGTAAAGTTTGCTAAACAAATAAATGGTAGCACACTGGATCATGCGAGCTCATAAACTAGCTTTTTATAACCTAACCGACAGAAAATTATGAATTTGTTATATCAGCCCACTGCTTACAAAGAGATATATAAGAGGAATATTGGTCACATGTGTGTAGCTCTATATAATCATCTTCCTGAAGACTTGAAGTTGTTGACTGGGAACTCATTCAAATCTAAATTGACTGCTTGGTTGCTCCACCATTCTTTCTATAGTGTTAAAGAGTACCTAGAGTTTAAAGTTTGAACGGCAAATGATTTAGATTCACAATGTTTGCACACTTGCATGCAAGTTGAATACCTACCACTGTATTAATGTTAAGAACTGTATTATAAACTACTGTATTCTTGCAAATAAACTATTTGATTTGATTTTAAAAAGTTGAATAACCCTCGACCAAGTTTACTGACACTCAAATATTTTCTAAACTACCGAACCGATTTTAATAAAACAAAGCTAAGAACCATCTCGATTAAACTGGCATTCAAATAGAGAAAACCGCATACAAATCGGTCCATCTGTTTGGGAGCTACAATGCCACAGGCAAATACACAAAGCCACGGATACACAGATCACCACTCTGCTTTCGTGGGGTTTAAAATCAGAATCGCACCTACGATTCGTCCTTAAAATTATATAATTATAATAATATACCGTTAGGAGCTGCCAAGACTGTTGAACCAGTCTCAGGGTCCCCAGCGGAAGACCTTGGTCAACCACACTTCCCACATTTAACGAGTGGGGAGCTCGTTGCGGTGCTGAAGTTCGACTAGCCTCAAAGTCTGTCAACCAGTTTCTGACACTTCGTACTTACCACCAGGTGAGATGGCGGTCAAATGCCTGGCTAGTCTAGCTAAAACAAAGGTGCTTAACCTTGGTTGTCGGTCTCGCAAGCACTCTGTCACTAGAGATACAAGATAATTTGCGAATTATTCCGTCGATCTGTCAATTGATTTGAGCTGTGAGCTACGAACTGTTACGGCAGATCAGCCTTTCAGTCACATTCCTTTAAAAACTTGCATAGAACTTCGAGGTCAGAGTGAATAGATTGTTTCTAGGTACACTGTGAGCTGGTCCATTAGGGGTCCAAGTTGGCTAATTTTATTTAACCGGAACATTAACGCTTAGATGATGATGATGACATGCTAGTGATATCCAATTGAGACTCATTTGCGACGACATTACGATTGAGACATATTGCGTATTCTGTAAATTTATATCAATAGCGTGGTAATGGAGTTGTAATTGTGTTATTTGTGTTGCCTTCTAAAATCTACTAAGAAAGTGTCGTTTTAGTCCACAATCGAATTACAGTCAGACTAGAAAATATGTATATGCAGTTCAATTGAATGTCAATATAAAACTTTTGGTCCGAAATTAGTAGCAGAATACCAAAAACGTGTCAAACTGTACTACTCGTAAATTACTCGTAGAGTTCTGATCGAAAGTAGTAACGTCAGGTAACGGATGCAGTGCCAGCCTGTGAGGATAGGACCACGATAAGTCTAGTAAAGACAGTATAAACATTAGATAGTAGATAGTACATAAAACAATAGTAAAAATGTGGATAAGGCAATAATCTGTTGATAATCTGTCCTTCAAACATTCAATTATTTGGCTTGAACTTGTACTTTTAGTTTGTCTAAATTATTAAACATGCTGAAAATTATTTTATTTATTTATAACTCTTTATTGTACATACAAAGACAGTAAAACATCGTAAAAGTAAGACAATATAGTACAAAGGCGGTCTTATCGCTTAAAGCGATCTCTTCCAGGCAACCATTTTTACGGACATCGTAGAAGGTTCCTAGATAAAGCAGACATGTACAGAGAGTAAACTTAAACACTATTTACACTATATCACGAACAAAGGTTTCTACTACAAATTATGAAAAGAAAAAAAAACACAAATATTGCTATTCCATATATCATGAACACAGGCGATGGACTTCAGTTATTCGTTGTTAGGAGATGTACTTTCAGTTTCCTTTTAAATGTGAGCGGTGACTCTGAGCATCTCACATCGCGGGGCAGAGCATTCCACAAGCGCACTGACTGAACAGTGAACGACTTGTCGTAGAAGCCTGTGACATGTTTAGGCATTATCAATGTTAGGTCGCGAGAGGATCGGAGGGATCGACTTTGAACGTCCGAGTCATACCGGAAACGCTCTTTTAGGTATTGCGGCGAGCAGCGGTCGAAGAGCACTCGGTACAGTAGCGAAAGACAGTGACTGTTTCGCCGCTGGCGAATAGGGAGCCACCCAAGCCGAGCGCGGAACTCGGAAACGTGGTCGAACTTGCGGAGACCAAAAATAAATCTAATACAATAATTTTGTAGTCGTTCGAGTTTATAAAGTTGTTCTTCAGTCAAGTCAGTCAAACATGAGTCAGCGTAATCAAGAATCGACAGTAACAAAGACTGTGCTAACGCGATCTTAGTAGGGATTGGCAAAAAATTGCGTAGTCTTCTCAAAGACGACGATGAGGCGAACAACTTACGACTCATCTCAGCAATATGTGGCCACCAGGACAATGTTTTGTCAATAATGACACCGAGATTCCTGACTGAGTCACTGTATGGCACGCACACTCCGTCGAAGGAGACGTTAGGCAACGCCTTCAGGTCCAGTTTCGCCAACATCTTCGAGCCACCGATAACTATCAATTGCGTTTTCAGAGCGTTGATTTTGAGCCCATGTGAAGCACTCCAACACGCGATCCGATCGAGATCGTAATTGATGTCGTTAATGGCGTTGGCAATCTTTTCCGGGGATGACTGCGAGTAAATTTGTAAATCGTCAGTTGAGCTAAGGTCGGCAGTAATACGATTTATGAAAATAGCGAAGAGAATTGGGGAAAGTACACCACCCTGCGGAACACCAGCGCCTAGCTCGCACCACGCTGAGAGAGATTCATCAGCACGGATCCGCTGACGACGACCCACTAAGTAGCTTCCAAACCACTCGACAGCATCCCCAGAAATATTAAGTGGTCTCATTATAGCCAAGAGAATCTCATGGTCGACTGTATTGAAAGCGTTGCTGAAATCTAAAAGTGCCAGAACCGTTACTTTACTGTTCTCCATGCCCATCCTGATATCATCGGTTATCTTGACGAGTGCAGTGGTAGTACCATGTCCCAGTCGGAAGCCAGATTGGAAGGGATTGAGGAGATTATGGCAAGCGAGGAAAGTTGAGAGTTGATGATGGACAAGGCGTTCAAAGACTTTAGAAAGGAATGACAATATGGAGATTGGGCGGAGATCAGTGAAGGAGACAGGAGACGCTTTTTTAGGAATCGGATAAAGTAAGGCTTCCTTCCACAGACGTGGGTAGCACTTTGTGTGAAAATTATCTCGCCTTTGAAATTGTTTTGCCCATTATTTAATAAAAATTTACATAACTCAGGAATGTAAACAATCCTACAGAAATCAAATTGTTTGTTATGACTTTTATGAATGACGTTCTATGTCGTTTTAAAACTTGACATAAGTTGCCATACAGATATTTTTTTTATAAGCTGTTCGGACTGCGTGGTCTTATTATAGGTGCTTAGGTAGGTACGACTTGTAGTGTGCCTTTTGGAGATCCCAAGTTAAGTGAATGCCTTGGAAAGACTTGAGCTACATCGTCACTTGCCAAATAATCAGAAGGATGAGCTTTTATCCCATTTCGTACAGTCAACTGCAGAGTGAATGATGAAATGCTAGGGGCATAGGGGGACTATATATTAAATGTTTAGTAGCTAGCATATTGGGAACTTTATTTCCCCTTCTTTAACCGGGTTCCAAATGGGGGGATATAGACACCCGCATTCACACACAATACTTGTCTTTTTTTTTATACCACCAAGATGGCAAACAAGCTTAGGGTCTGCCTGATGGTTAGCAGTCACCGCAGCCTATGGACGTTTGCAATACCAGGGGCATCACCCACGCGTTGCCGACCCCGTAAAAATCTTTTAACCCCTTTCTTGAAGAACTCCATGTTGTACTCTCCAGGGAAAACCTCTCCAGATAGTTCATTCCACAACCTTAGTGTGCGTGGGAGAAAGTTCCTTTGGAACCGCACAGATCGCGACCAATTTGGCTCTAATATAAGTATTTTCACTATGAGTGCTCGTTCACTAAGTTTTCTTTTATGTCATACGGCATGCAAAAAGGCAAGCCTGCCATATGGCCATATGGGTCTCAAGTCTGCTTATTTACTTGGAACAAATGAATTGTAATTGGATCGCTATAGCAGCTCAATTTATTTGTAGCAGTATAGTAAGAACGCGTCAAACTGCTATTGGCCTGCTATTGCGATCCGATAACAATGCAATCGAGCTATTAGTAACAATACCAGCCAATGAGCTTCTATTGTGATCCAATTATAATTCAATTTCTATTTCCAAATTATGATAGTGATAAAGTGAGTGTGGAAATTAGTAAATGGTGCACTCTGTTCGCGTATCTGCTCGTTTGATATGGCGCAAGAGATAAAAAAATTTTTTTTCTTTCAGTCAGTTCTAGACCTACCGCGCTCTGCGCGCCCCAGTATTGCCCGGATCAAGGGATCGCGCGGGCTCATAAACCGGGTTTAATGGAATTGAGTCGCGTAAAACAGAACTGTCCGCGCCCATGGCGTGTTTAATAGGCCGGTAGGGCTGAGCCGCGGATTTTTTTCACCACTGCCTTTCCCCGTACGGCCATTGTACATGACCTCCCTTATGTATGAAAGCTAGTACTACGGAGAGGTCAAGCTGTGCCTGTTGTTCTACCCAACCCAATTCGATAAAACATGGCCTCGATTTTAAGTTGGACCCCAAACTACCAAACTGTGAGAATCCCATCAAAATCCTTTCTTCGCCATTTCCATATTTCTTATAGTAAATATAAATCACAATAATAGTAGTTTATGCAACTGTCATATAAAAGGGGGTATTAAAACATGAGTGTCTGTTTATCATACGTGGCGTAGCCGAGTATGATAATAGTTTAACACGAGTGTTTTAATACCTAATTATATGCAGTTGCATACACTACTTTATCTACACTCATATTTTTATGTTAAAATATCGTACCTATAGTTTTCTCAACTTTGCTGGAAGTAAGCTGCGAGTCAGTTCTGTTGTATCTACGCGTCGAGGATATCAAGCGGCGGGAAATTCACTTTACTACTTTCACATTTATCTATTTATTTGCTTAAAATAAGAAAAAACACTCACAAACACAAATTACAACAATTACAAAAAATATTTTGTTTAGCGGGAAAATAATTACACAGAATATAAACAGGAAAATTTAAATTTTGAATTTGAATTTGTTAAAGACATCTATGTATTCAGCCTACATTTGACCGTGTCCGGGCGCCCGACGAGAATTAAGAAAATATAAGTGTTGCATAATGATTAAAAAGTTATTTTACGATACAGCTGTCATGAAAATAGTATGGGAAATGCTGTATCGAAAAGTAATTTATTAAAATTTTAATAGTCTGGCGTGAAAAAAGTGTACCCTTAAACGACTGTTTTCGAATATGTAATTGGAACATTACGCTATGAGTGTAGATAAATATATAAATCTACTTCACGTACCTAATATACTTCTGGAACATAATTACTTATGTCATTTTAAGCCATTTAAAAAAAGAATCTATCGAAATATTAGGCCACGGCCAGCCCTGGGTTGTTCCCAACGCATAAACTTAGTTTCGTAGGTGCGCGCATTTATTTTTATAGGCGGTAGTGTTGATAGGAGTACGACTATGTAACTCAGTATTTTTGGTACTGTCTTAAAAAGTCAAGCGACTTGGGTTGAAGGTTGATTGAAACCCGGTGGCAACCTACTAATAGTACCTATAGACGACCTGAATGGTTAAGTTGGTAATGAACACGTAGAAATTTAGCAAGCAAACATTTAATTTTAATTTCTGTTACGGGTCTCGGTTGTAGTATATAATAAGTCTTATGTTAAAAATTTATAAATAGTTTAACAGTTATCTAACACCCATAACACAAGCTATGCTTACTTTGGGGCTAGATGGCCCTGTGTGAATTCCTCCAAGCATATTTATAAAACTAATTTTGAATAATGAAGACGTCCATCTTTTAGCTACTATCTTGTTGTATACAGACGGATGTCTCTATTATTTCATCAGTTTTGCTTACTTGTTGATTTCGATCATATAATTTCCCAAGTAGCTTGACTTTTTAGACAAAGTCTATATTTTCGTTTTGTTTTCCCGTCGTTAAACTGTTGGTAAACTGTACCACAAACTTATCTGAACCGGTGACGGCGTCGCTCTTGGTGACAACAAAGTAACATTTCAAAATGGCAACACTTAGATTAAGTTTTGGCCACCGGGTCAGATAAGGTTGCTGTGGAAAACAGAACGCGCTCAATCCACTTCCCAACTTTAAGCGTTACCTAACGGCAATAGATATTTCCTTGCTGTTGGTGAATCGCATTTTCATCTTAAGTAATTCCTATGTATTCGGACATCGAATTAAAACGGCCATTTGTCTTGGTCAATTTTCCATGGGTGTTAAAGAACACAGAGCTACAATTCTATGTTAACTAATAGTGATGTGCTTTAAATTAAAATTAGTTGTGAATTCGCATTATTCTTTTTTTGCGGATTGTATGAGTTGTTGAGGTAGTCCATGAAAAATGAGTGTGTATCCAGCCCTTAACAATATACTGCAGAACTAAGGGCCTCTCCCACGAAAAAGGAGGTTATTGCCATAATCTCCAGGCTTGGCAGGTGGGTTGGAGATAGCAGTGTTGTAAATATAACAATGAAAAAAGCTGCTGCCCATTATCCAGCCCACGGAGACTTTAGATCTTTTACCACGAAAACATTAGTCACCTTGTACGACACCCATGAGTGTAAGAGGTTGGTGCTATTCTACTCTGCCGGACACCACACGGCCATGAAAAATGAGCACAGCCCCATAAACGGCAATAACGAATCGAAAGTAATACGAAAACGGCAGAGTTCATAATCGCACCACAGGGGTCAGAGGCGGTAGTGCTGCCAGGGTGCGCTCATTCGTTTTTAAAATACTGCCCCCGCACCTAATATGGCTTTATGCGATATTTATATTGGGGGTGCGAAAAGCTGGGGTGGAAAATCATAGCATGCGGTTTACAGGAATGTATTGTTCCATTGTTAGTGCTTTGGAGTGCAATATGCGATTTGTGGTATTATAATTGTTGTCCGTAACAGAATATTTGTTTGTTTATATATGACAAGCTATCGTCACAGGAGCGTCGGTGACCCCGTGGTTGAGATATCTGACTTGTAAGCGAGAGATACCGGATTCAAATCGCACTACGGCTATGTACCAATGACATTTTTATGAGTTATGTACAATAGTTGAATGTTAACCGATGCTCTTACGGTGAGGGAAAACATCGTGATGAAAGCTGCAAATTCAGGCGACTGTAACCATGATCTCATCTGGTCAGGTTGCCCTGGTAGCAGGGTCACGGAAGTTAGACGCCAAACACTCCACTGTAAGTATCTGATCTATCAAGTCCGTGATCATGGCCCAGGCGGACCCCGGATTTTCGTAAGCGAGAGCGCAATCGGGATATTAACGCAACATTCTTATTTAATATAAGAACAATAATTAACTGCTTTCCAAAGAAAACTAAATAAATTTGGTAAGGTTTAGTATTGTCTATAGAGTGCAAAAAATGATTTTTATTATTGACCATACTTGGCGTTAATTCGCGAGACTCCATTATTCATTACTTGCTAATAAATGAATATTTAGCTTAGTCTCACCTGTTAATGGCTCACCACACTATACCACTCACCACCACCACTAGTGCCACTATTAGAGCCAACACTACATCACCGTATGTATCAAACGTACATACAAAGCTACTTTATACCATAAATCCGGAGGTTCTTTATTAAATCGCATACAATGAAAATGCCATACAATACAACGAATTCCTTACGTTTGGTTATATTGAACAGGAGATATCTATTAATTTAATTAACACAATGACTGTTGTCTTTGCAATGACTTACAATAAAATATCGATAATTAAAAAATGATATTTTCTTAATACTCACAGAATTTATATTTTGTTTAGGACCGATTTTTCAATCCTCGATTAAAATTTATCTGTCCGATAAAGTAATAAACTGCCAATTAAAACAATCTGTAATCCATTACTTATATATGAAGTAATGCTACCTTTTTATTTTAGTCGCTTAATAACTTATCAGACTTATATGTTTTATCTGAGGATTGAAAAATCGGCCCTTAGTTAAAATAAACTGCAACTAGCAAGGCATTTCACCGCCGCCTCGCCTGGTGGTAAGCGACGATGCGGCCGATGATGGAGCTGCCTGTCTAGGAACAGCCTATTCACTCTAGCCTTGAAAGCGTCCAAATCATAATGATCAGGGAATACACCCGCAGGCAACGCGTTCCATTCCTTGGCCGTAGGCATTATAAAGATTGAATTAAAGCGGCTCGACCGGAATATTCACCTAAATACTAGCTAAAGAAAGGCATCTATCTCTATTTCGAATATATCTTATTCTATTTTAAGCATTTCTTTTATTGTCAGTGATGATTGATAAATCAGATAGGTTACATATGAAAGGGCATTTTGTTATTGTCAATTTGTATTGAGGTTTTAACTTTAAAGTTGGTCTATCTAATTGTTACTAATTAAATTTCAGATTCTAAGTGGCTCTATAAATTAAATACTCGTAAGTGGTCCAAAATGAAGTATTGTTGAGAAAGATTGTATTTTCTAATTGTAGCTCGGCATACCGATTTTTCGCCCATAACTGTCCACTGTTGACATAGTGATTGTTGTAGAGGTATTTCACAGTAATACTACAATATTTATAATTTATATGCCGCATAAACGATGTTGAAACTACGTAACTATCCAAAAACGAAGATTAGAGGTTATTAAGCCCTATTTAAAATAGCTTCGACAGATTTATTCAAACTTCAGAAGTTGATAAATAATTTAGACCTAATAACTGAATTTAAAAAGAAAGTACTTGTGGTACAGTATATGGTTATCCATAATAAGTATTATTATTATAAAGTGTAGAATTAGAGTTATACTCTTAAGTCTTTTGATGATCATAAAGTAACAAATTCCGAAAGGAAATTTTTCTAGATATTTTTATTGGCTCTATCGAATAAAATATATTTACCCCAGTTTCATGTCATTTCACGTCACTAGGTTGTGTAACAACTGTTTTATTATAAGATTTTAAGATAAAGTGTTTGAATTATTTTTTATTGATTGCTAAAACTCTACATACCTACCTCTATATACGGCAATAGATTTCGGTTTTGATTACTGTTGTGCCAAAACCGGAGAGGAGCGTTATGGGTTTCAATTTAAACTGAATATGAATTAATAATAAGGATTTCATTCTTCTGATTAAGGAGTACTACTGAGTTAGAGATTTTTAAATTGAATATTTTAACGATTACGCATTTTAAAGCTGTTTGAATTTTCATGTATGGATTTTAATATAGACTTTATAGAGGCAGACTAGGTCAACCCGTGCACCAGAAAACGGTAGCCACATTTTCTAACCATAGAGTGGCCTAGTTGCAATTGCATAGTCTAAACGATACACCTTATGGTCTCGGTAGGACCCTCTGGTAGGACTCTTCCTACCGCAGATAAAATATAAGGATTTCATTAAAAATCAAATCAAATGGTCGTCAAATTATAATATAAAACAATGTTCCATGTTACAATGTTCTACTGTCTTTGTATGTACAATAAAGAGTTATAGGTAAATAAATAAATAAAAATATGTTAACTATGGGGCCTAGGATTGCCTATTTCTTGCCAGATCAACGTGACTCAGGATTTTAGAGTTGGGCAACGCATTAAGCACCTTTGGTGTGACTGATATCCTTATTCATCGACGACCACTTTCCATCAGGTAGCCCACTAACCTGACTACCGATTGACTTAAAAATTATCATGTGTAATTTTCGTAATCAAAGCAGTACGGTAAGCAACAGAGGTTTGGATATTTTAGTAGTTGTAGTAATCTAGGTACTGACCTCCCAAAGCTGTGGCGGTGAGGTTGTTTAGCATGGCCGCGACGGGCCAGCGCCGGGCGCGCCCTATGCTGCCATCGCGCGTCGCACTGCACTCGCCACCACACACCACCACTCACCACACCCCCACGGACACGGAAACCCAACACTCCCGCTCGCAAATGTCACAGAAACCAGACAAATCCGCTCCAGACCCGGGCGGTTTCGGCCAAATACAAAACAATTAGCGCAATATTAAAGCTCAATTAGTTTAAATTACGACTGCGCTCAAACTTATTTACACACTTAATTTTTGTTATAAAATTAATATAACCCGTTTAGTATCAATTTGTATAAATTTGCAGTTTGATTGGTTCACCCTTAAAATGATCGTTTAATGTGGATACCGACTGGCGACTGTCGGCCGCTACAAAAACAGATAGTGCTCACATTGTGCGACTGCGGACGGCAACCGAGCGCTACTATCTATCTCTCTCTAGCACACGGACGGCCCCATAAGCGTATACCGGATCCCACATGCGTGCATCAGTAATGGACGCTTACATTTTGTTTACGTTCGATTTGAACAAACGAATAATCTATTATTTCATTCGTGCACGTATTATTGATATGGTCTTTCGCGCTCATGCAATATTCACTGGCCGACAAACCGCATCACCTCTCTTTCTACCCCACTATGTTCCCATATAATGGAAGTGATGCTGTCTCTATCGCTCTCGGGTTTTGGATATCGAACGCATTCGGCACCGTTTTGCGTCGTCCAATGGCGTGGCGAGGAATTCACTTGGGCCGCTACCGGGGCCGGCTCGCCGTCGTGATATTGAAATATTATCGCTATATCTCGTGCAGGGCGTTCCGTTCTTTTGTAATGGAAAAAACAAATACTAGCAGTGAGTCGGAGCTATACGTGTAGCGCCATCGTTGGTAAATAAGGGTACTCGACGCGTCCGATGGAAATATTTCAGTCGACGGCCGAGAGTGCTATCTCTTGTAGAGGCGCCTTTAATTTTCGGACGTCGTTGAATAAGGAATGCGAGGAACAGGAATGGGAGTTTTATTTGATACCAGCCTTTTTCCTTGACGCCGTGCTAGTGCGGGTGTGAGCTAGACCCGTTGTGTTAGTGATGCTTCGCTAAAGGAAATGCCGAGAATCGGTTCCGACGCGGTTTTGTTACCGAGGAGAATTTTTACCGTTTTGTAGCACCTTGAAATTTTTTTCGGAGTTTGCCATTTTGGTTTTTACTTCTCTACAAGTATAGTGAGCTGGGTACCCTGAATCTGCTAATTTACTAATTGAATCTCCATAGGAAGTTTGGCACATTTATGGTATTATACCTACTATTAATTTAAGGTTTTTCATTGATATTCTATTGAATTGCTATTGGACTATTTCCTTGTCTGTTTGTAACTTGATTGTAGACCACCACGGCAGTCGCTTGTAGAAGACCAGTAACTATTCAACTGAGATTCAATTACGATTCCATTACGACTCTATCGATAACAGTTTTTGCAGAATACCCAAATCGCAATTTAGTCTCAGCTAAATATCAATGGCACATGCATTAAATAAAATTGACCGTGATCCTTGATCATCATCATTAGCTTATATGAGTCCACTGCTGGAATACGAGTAGCAATGCCCCTTATCCTCGGGTAGCCGACGTTTTGTAAAGCAACAAATAACACAGAATCATAATACTTTGTTACTGTAAAAACTAAGTTATGTCTCTATGTCATAACTGTATTGTCTGAAAACAGCACTGTTGCTTAGCGGCAGACATGGATAACACACATCCAGGCATACTCATTAGTCCTAAGACTTGACAGAATCCAGTCACCTACAGAAACAATTCTAATATCAATTTAAAAAGGCTCTGAATGGGCTCCGAATTTTGAACCGTCCAAAATCCTAATTTACATTAAAAGCTACAGCTCCGTCTGTAGTCCCTCGTGAATATTAATCATGCCACATTTGGTCCTGGTGCGGTCCGCGTAGACATTCGTATAAGGAGTTGCTATAGTAACATACCGAGCATACAATTATAAGGCGCTCGAGACTCCCTCCCTCCCCTTTCCCCTTGGTTGGCCAGAAGGAATGCAATTTAGAAATACCTACTTTAAATAACAGCCGACTGGAGTGAAGGCTGAATGCGGCACAAAGGATTTTTATTTAATATTAAAACCGGCGGCCATGTTGGCATTTTATTGTCTTCTCGAGTGAAGTTTCTCGAGATCTCTTTGCTGTTTTTCTTTTAATATTATTTTATAGTAGTAGTAGTACTGTTATTTACAGTAATATTATTTAATTATAGGTGTAGTTTTTATTTAAATAATTACGAGGTCTATTTAAATAATTAGAAATTACATAGTCGGAGAGGCGAAACGAAAAAACACCGTGTGCGAGTAGACCAAAATTTCAACCTAATGTAACACGAAAATGAAATACAAAGCAAAATGGAAATTGTAGCTTTACAGCCTCCATAGTTGGCAGGCGCTTTGAATTTCCACGAATTAATTGGAAAATTGTTGGAATTCCCCTCGCAGGCTGCTCGGGCTACCCTATTGCATTGGGTGGAACTGGGTGGTAGGGTGGCGGCTAGGGTGGGAGGACCTCTGTTTTAGACACGTAGCAACTACGGGTGTTCATGTACATCGTCACGGGGTGCCACACTTGCAAAACCGTTCAACCAATATGAGGGTCGTCAGCGGAAGACCTTCGGCAACCTCTCTTCGTAAAATGTATCAGAAGCAACGTGTGGGTGATGCCCCTGGCATTGCAAACGTCCATAGGCTGCGGTGACTGCTTACCATCAGGCGGGTCGTAGGCTTGTTTGCCACTTTAGTGGTATAAATAAAAAAGTATATTTAACAAATAGCGAGCTCGTTGTGCCGTAGTCGGATTCGCCTCGAATTACGCAACGGTCACCCATCCAGTTTCCGGCATTGTGTGCGGTGCTTAACTTTGGTTATGTCGGTCTCGCTGCCACTAGACCAGGGCTGCATCACTGGGTGGGGGTGGCAGGGTTGCAGTTCGGGATGGGGTGGCAGGCTCTGTTTCAGATACGTAGTAGGTACGGGTTTTCATACCGTTTAAGGTAGTTTTTACATTAGCGAATTGTAAATATGAAAGTCTGCGTTTTAAGCGGCATTATTGTGAATGTTTGATTAATCGTATTTATAATGACGATTTCATTAAGAGGAGAAACGAAGTTTCTATATAGAAATAATCAATCCCATGAAATTTTATACATGAGATTTAAAAACCTAGATACTCGTAAATGGTTTGTCAAATTTTCGTTAAAATATATCGTTTCAAAGTTGCACGGAACTTATGATTTGTATTGAAATATTCTACAAATATTAATTGGTTTTCATTGCAATATATTGAAATTATTATCAAAGTTCGTTTGTATGGAGTGCGCTCGGGGAATCTTATTTTCAAACCTAGACGTCCCCCTCGGACATTCCGAGAAATTGAAAAATTTGCTTGCATAAAAATTACAGTTTCCATTATTTTCGCTATACAAAACGCCAATTTCATAGGTAAGGACCTGATACATAAATAAAAATAAACCAACGACTTCAATTCCATAAGCTGCTATTTAATTAGACAAAGCAATTCTCTAACAGACAGCCCAATAAAAACTCAAGACCCTCTGCAAAGCGCACGTAAGCAACTAATAACTGAAGCACCAATATCGCGGTACTCATCTTTGATCCCGTATAATACGACTATTGGGTCGGACAAGTGGGGATGTCGTACAATTAATACTGAACGGCGCGTGTCGTGTCAGGTATATTGGGGATCACCCTAAAAAGAATTAGACTGTAAGTGTCAATCATTTAAAATAGCATTGAATACAATATAATATAATTTACTAACCAAAACTATGGATTTACGGACCTATGTCCGAAATTAATATTGTGAATTGATTTGAATTAAATAAACAACTCACATGATGGAAAGCGACAATGAGGTCGAAGATGTAGCATGCGTGCCTGGAAGATAACTATCACTCTTGACTTGAAGACCCCAAGGTTATACTTATCGGGGAGGTCCTTTGCAGTGCGCATAAGTAAAGTGGATGCAAATCTCTGAGTACGAGATGGTGGGAGGTCTACCGCAGGTATATGGATGGCGATCTTTTGTCCCACTCGTTTTTTTTTTATGTTATACGGCAGACAAACAGGCCACGTGATGGAAAGTGGTCACCGCCACCTATGGACATCAGCAACACCAGGGGAGTCACCAATGCGCTGCCCGCCTCTGAAGAGACCTCTAATATACCTCTTGAACGATCCCATGTCATAGTCCAAAGAAAATACTATGGCTGGGAGCCACACTGTTTCGTTGTTCTTTCTGTTTTTGGTTATAGGTTTAAAGACTTTTGTGGTTATTCAGTACACTTTCACTACACATATTATCGAGTTTGTTACCACGGTCAGTAGCACGAGTAGACTGTACTCGTGACCATGACGCGTGCAACTGCGTCAAAATATTAAGATAAACTATAATAACCGTCGTAAAATACCAAATAATGTGTGTAGTGAAAGTGTTAACCGTTACACCCAAAAATTATTTCCTATTTCATTGTTACTAATGTTTAAATTGTTATTAGTGTAGTACCAAACACTCATCATCATCACAGCCCATAACAATCCACTGTATGTCTTAGAGCCTCTCCCACGAAAGGGTAGGTTATTGCCATAATCTCCACGCTTTGCAGGCGGTTTGGAGATCGCAGTGTTATAAATATAAAAATGGAAAACGCAGCGGCCCATTTTCCAGCCTGCGGAGACTCTTAGATCTTTTGCCTCGAAAACATTAGTCGCCACACGGCCAACACTATGCACTTTATAATTGTAATTTGGTCTGAAATATGTAATTATTTATTTATCGTATTTGCAGAAGTATCAGCTGTTTACTGTTCTACCCATCTCTTTCAAACGAGCTGCTGTCTTTGTCCCGTTAATGGCATTAGTTTAAGTAAGAGAGCATTAGATCTAATCTGGGAACAGTTTCAGTTAAGCGAAGCTGAAGGGGATTCGGGTTAAGTGGCGGTAAATGATTAGGGTTAAGTTTTTTGTACCACTGTACTCGTAAGCGAGAGGTACCGCCATGTACCAATTATTCTTTTCTGAGTTATGTATATTAGTTGAATACTAACCGATGCTCTTACGGCGAGGGAAAACATCGAGATGAAACCTGCACATTCAGGCGACTGAATGTGTAACCATGATCCAATCTGTTCAGTTTGCACTGGTAGCAAGGTCACAGAGGTCAAATAGCAGTTACTCCACTGTAATTATCTGATCTACCAAATCCTGGATCATGGTCGAAGCGGACCCTCGTGCGCGAAAGCACAACCAGGATATTAACGCCAAGATTATTATTTTTATAAGGTTTTTGTAGACAGCCCTGGGGCCCAAGTCTGTTAACTTTATTTAACTTATATGGTATTGATATTAAATGAAGACCCAATCGCGACTCCATTACGATTGAGACGAATTAAGTATTCTGTAAAAACTTTTATCAATAGCATAGTAATAGAGTCGTTATTGACTCTCAGTTGAATAGTTGTTGGTGTTGCTTTCTTAGATTATCAAGAGTGACGTTTTAGTCCACAATCGAGTTACAATCAAATAAGTCAGTACTGTATTTCAATTATCAATCCCCTTGGAGTTCGCGCCAAATGATATCTTGTCATCAGATATCGATTACCTTCTCACCATAAATCAAAGGCATAGGTAGAGCGGCGGTTGCCTAATGGTTAAGGGGTCCGACTCATAACCCGAGGTAATAAGGTTCGAACCCCATTCCGCCATGTACCAATGACTCTTCTGAGTTATATACATTAGATACTCTTACGTTGAGGGAAAACATCGTGATGAAACTCAGGTCAAAACACTCAGGGGAATGTATTATGATTCAATCTGGTAAGGTTCCCCTGTCTCACGAAGGTCAGATGGCAATCACTCCACTGTAGTTACCTGACCTGCCAAATCCTGGATCATGGTCGAGGCGGACCCCGGGACCTTGTGCGCGAAGGCACAACCGGGACATTGATGCCCAAGATGTTTTTTTATATCTTCCTACCACAAATCTGAGGGATCTGTTGTATGTCCAACGGTGAACTAGTTACAGGCTGTTGAATGATAACGATACGAGGCAGCTTGGTATGCGTTTTCGATGTTGTCATAGTAATTGATAGACCTACTGTGCGCACGCGAGTTCATGTTTCATCGGGCCCGACCGTCTAACTCAAACGGATTCTACATCGCGCACACCGCAACCGACTGAGATGGCGATGTATCTAGCCTTCAATCATTGCTTACTCACTTACTGCGCCGGCTCAGCGACCCAAAGTGGATCTTGGACACCAGAGTCTGTCACCTCTCCCTATCCCGCGCCATCTCCTGCCAATCGAGGATTCCCAGTGCGTGCAGGTCTTTCAGAACTTCATCCATCCAGCGAAATCTGGGTCACCCGACCGATAATTGCTACTCGACTTATTTAAGCGATCGTGCCCGATGGACATGAACTCGCGTGTACAGTCATCATCATCATCACAGCCCATAACAGTCCACTGCAGGACTTCGGGCCTCTCCCACGAAAGGGGAGGTCATTGCCATAATCTCCACGCTTGGCAGGCGGGTTGGAGATCGCAGTGCAGTTGATGTAAATCTACCCAGAAAGATGCTGCTGCCCACCTTTCGGATTTGTCCCTTAGTCGCCTCTTACGACACCCACGGGAAGAGATGGGGTGGTGCTATTCTTTGAGGTGGCGGCGCCACACACCACCGTGTACAGTATATCGTTGCTAATATCTACAAGGCAGCGGTGACCACTTCTTTTGTATCACTCCCGCTTGCCTGTAGGCCTAGCACAAGTTGCTCTCGCACGCGAGAAAAAGCGCGACATAGGTATTGCTATCTCTTTCGTCTTAGTATTGAGAGAAAGAGACAAACGCTCTCTCGCGGCGCGAGCTTTGTCGCGGACACACTTGTGCTAGGGCCACTGTTTGACTTACAAAAAAAAAAACAAAAGAAATAGAACGACCAAAAAACAAATGACGGCTTAAAACAAAAGCGGTGCGAAAACATGAATTAAAGCCATTAAAAGCGGATCCGAGGCCAGTGCATTTATCATGCGGCGTTGGGGGACGCAAACGCCCCCTCGTAATCGCGGTTGGGGCACTTTCATGCTGGTAACGGACTCTGTTAGTTCAACTTGATTATTGTGGACCGAGGGGGCTTAGTCTCTAAGATTTGTCCGAAATTGTAAGAAATTACAACGAAATTATAGACTATTGAATGGTGTCGCGTCGTATTTCTTTCATTTTAGTCTTTTTTATGGCAGACAAACAGGCAAGCGAGCCACCTGATGGAAAGTGGTCACCGCCGCCTATGGACAGCAGCAACACCAGGGGCGCTACTAATGCGTTGGAAAGACCTCTATTATACCTCTTGAACGATCCCATGTCATAGTCCAAAGGAAACACTGTGGCGGGAGCTCATTCCACTTCCAGATGCTAGTAAAGTGACTTTGTAAAAAAGTGATGGCTGGTAAAAAAACTTAATTAAATAAAAACAACGCCATCACAATATTGATAATAATAACCTGTTTTAAGTTTGAAGTAAAACGTTCTAAGAAACTTAATTGTGTACAATGAAAGCCAATATTAAGCGCGACCTGCGCATTAACTTATAAACTGTGCCATTACAGCGACGATCGACTCCCCCTTAAATGGTTTCTCAGTACAAAGCATTATAAACTTTACTGCTTGGAAGTAGAGTTGACATTCATATGCGCGAAATCCCTTGCACTTTTTGCAATTCACGCGAATCGACTATCAATTTAGGTCACAGGATTGTGTACCTTATTCGTTTGTATTATAGTTCAAAATGCACTGACTGTAGACATTTTATTTGAATATAGTAATACGAAAGGGATACGTTATACTGTGAATCATTTAATAATTATTACTGAAGTTAATACTTTGTCATGATTTTATTACGTTACAAAATTGAAGCGTAGAACATCGGTTCGCCCGATAGCCGGTAGTGGTAAATGCATCCAACTCGCATGCGCGAGGTACTGGGTTCGAATCCCACTGCCGCCATGTTCCAATGATTTTTTTCTGAATTATGTACGTTAGTAGAACTCTGACTATTGCTCTTACGGTGAGGGAAAACATAGTGATAAAACCTGCACATTCAGGCGACTGTATGTGTAACCATGATCCAGGCAGAAGCTCCACTGTAATTACCTGATCTGCCAAATCCTGGATCGTGGTTAAGGCGGACCCCGGGCCCTCATGCGCGAGAGCACAACCGGGGGGCATTAACGCCAAAATTATAATTATATTATATTGAGGCGTAGAACATGACTAGAGACGTAATGGAAACATAATTGACTTTCAGTACAATAGTTGCTGGTGTTGCCTCCAAAAAACTACCAAGAGTCTGCCATTTTAATTCACAGTCGAGTTGCAATCAAACTAGGAAATAATCATATTCATATTCATATTCGTTTATTTCAGTAAAATATTACACCGTCATTTATTATAATACAAAAAGATGTATGATTATTAAATTATAAAAGCAAATCATATAAATGATGTCACAGAATACAAAATGTCAAAATGAAAACAATATTACTGTATAATAATGTCAAATTTAAATTAATATTATAAATAAATAATAAAATGTCAAACAAATGTACCTATATATTGGGTAGGTATGCCCACTATTAATTTAATATTAACAAAACCAACATAATACAATATGTATGTCAATACTTAAAGTACAATAAAAAATATAAAAAGAATGTCAATTGAGTAGGTATATAATAAAAGTCATGTATCTAACATAGAACATAATAATAACAACGGAGAGGATATAAGGTTTCACTCGTCAAGATACTCATTCACCGTGTAGTATGCTTTTTTATCAATATTGTCTTTAACTTCCTGCAAAAGCTAAAGTCAGACTTACACTTGCGTATGTCTAGATCTAGCTTGTTGTAGATGCGAGGACCCATGACTTTTAGCGACCGAGTGGTTTTTTCTAATCGATGAGACGGTATTAGTAGGTCATACTTCCTTCTAGAGGAGCAACGAAGACCAAGAGTTGCGTTGCTAGGAAACTCCTTCATATTACGTCTCACATATCTTGCCATCTCATAAATATAGAGAGAAGGCAGTGTTAGGATGTTCAAATCTATAAACAATTCGGCACACGTGATAGAACACGCACTACTTTCTTCTGAACTACAAACGGCCTATTCCTGTCTGCCGCCAGCCCCCACAGATCAATGCCATAAGTTAGATGGGAGTGAAAATATGCATAGTAGGCAATTATTAAATTCTTGTGCGAAAGCGTATGTAACAGACGGACAATGGCGAAAAACGCAGAGTTTAATTTTGAGCATAGTTTATCTATATGGTCGTGCCACTGAAGGTAGCGATGGAACTCGACACCAACAAAGCGAGCTGAGTCAACGTTTGGAATTTGGACATGCTCCACCTGCACAGACACGGTGGGGCCGGGACCTCGCTTCAACGAAAACTCCATGAGGTTGGTTTTGGAAATATTTAACTGCATTCCATTTGCACGCGACCACGCCGCGACTGAATGGGTTACCGATTGAACAGTGAGGCTCAGTTCTTGCTCATCATTAGTGTGCACTATTGCGCATGCTGATGATGATTCAGTGATATTGATGATGTTTCAAATTGAGATCCAATGGCAATTCAATGGAATGTTTATGGAAAACCATAGGTCGTAAATTAGTATCAGAAAACCGAAAGTGTGTCAAACTTCCTATTGATAGGTATCCGATTCTTGACGACCTGAGTGGTTCAGTTACTTAACATCTGCCACGTCTGCCACGCACGAGGTCCCGAGTTCGATTAGGTACCGGCCGGGCAGAAATTGAAATGATGAATTTTAATTTCCGTTGCAGGACCGGATGTAGGATGTATAAAAACTATGTATTAAAAAAACTAAATAAGTAGTTTTTCAGTTTTTTTTTTTCATTGAATTGTTTTATTTCAAAAGCGGTTATCTAACGGATATTTCGAAACTATTCACACTAATAGAACCAATACCAATAGTTTATTACCAAGTTTTACCAAATTTTTGTGTTGTGGTGTTTCTGTTTGTGTAAATTAATATTTCTTATTCTTATTCTTATCAGTTGTCTAACACCCATAGATTCAGATTCAGATTCATTTATTGCCCAAAGTAAACACAAGTACATTTAATACCTAGCAGTAAATACAGACAAAAATGTGCATTCATTTAGGGTTCGTTAAATAATTAGCGATACAATATAATTATTTGATACATAATAATAATACTATTAATCTGTACAAAAGTACCTACAGAAATCAAAATGACAACGTAACAAATCAATAGATTGAAAAATAAATTTAAGAATTTCATAATAAAATGATGGAAATGTCAAAATTCAAATGTCACAATAAACACTACAATAATAAAAATGTCGAAATAATAACCAAATGTTATATAATAATATTTATCCAATAAAATAGTTCAAATGTCACAATAAAATAATAAAAATGTCGAAATAACAACCAAATAACAATTAACAATATAATGTCAACTTAAATGAAAACGTCAATTGTAACTATTATTCATTTGGACATAATATCATAATACTCATTTACAGAGTACAAAGGATTATCCAATAAAAGGGTTCTGAGCCTGCGCCTAAATGCTTCGTCAGACGGTTCACTCTGCAAGTCTGCAGGCAGCTTGTTGTAGAATGTGGGACCAATAATACGTGGGTTTTTCTCTGCAAGTGCCATACGACGGGGTTGAACATTCAGAGTGCCTGCGTTACGAGTCTGTCTTCCTCTCATACTGTTTATATCCCTGTACATATTTATGTTACGTCTCACGTACATAAGTACCTCAAGCATATATAATGAATAGTGGGTCATGATGCGGTGTGTTGCAAATAGAGACCTACATGAGTCGGTAGGCATAACACGGCTTTTCTTACTCTGGAGCTACATAGCGCTATGTGGATTTGTCCACGCATATTAATTATTTATGAAAATTAGCTTTAATTGGAAATGCGGCATTACAGATACGCCGTGTAGGTACATATGTAGGTACGTAACTGGCAGATAGCTACAAACAGTACCTAAAGTCATGAACCAGCAGCAAAATATATTTCAGTGTGAAATAAACACTTCTTTTCAACGTTTAAATTCGCTGGCGGGCGTAAACTTCCCCACGGAATAGGGATGGGAAAGTGTCGACAACGAACAGTGGTTGCTCATTTTTTTGTGGCTTATTATTAATTTGTTAAAGCCATTTTTGCCAAGAATTCGTCCAGTTTATAGCGTAGAATGATTTAAATCCCACTGCTATATTAGACTTTAAAGCGACATCCATGAACGCGACGATGAAACGTGACAAATCGTGGCCAAGTTGCCAATCAATGTGCAAATATAAATTTAAATATTATTATCATCTGACAGAACATTCTACATGAAATGTAGATATTACGATCAAGGATGTTTCTTTGAGAATCGCACGTCAGATTCTTGTGCCACTGAATCTCAATTCTTGTTTCAGTTTTGTAGTTTAATAATTAAGAAATAGAAATAGAAAACATTTATTTACACACAATAACACCACAAACACATAACAAATGGCTCAAAGGGGTTGAATCACTGACCTCCAAATAGGTATTTTTTAGAACTTTCTTAGATCCATCCTCAGAGCATATTGTTACAGCACGGTTCCAAAGTATGCTACTTAGCAAGTATTTTCAGATATATTCGCAGGAAGGTGACAGTATCGTAAATTATTTATGGTAAGGGAATATGTAGCGTAAAGAAGCTAGAAACTGCATAAAACATAGTTGAGGAAAATTAAATATATTTAGCGGATAACGGAACAATATTCGCTTATTCTCGAGCAATTTGAGTATCAAAACTCTTAGATAGCTCTAACTCGCTAAAAAATATACTCGTCGATAGATCTCGGCTTAATAATTGGTACAAAATGCGGGTTTCGCCCAAGAAAGTTACAAATACTTATTTCCTTGCGTTAGGATCATTGACTTCGCCAAAATTATTTATAAGCAACGTGCAGATATTATTTCATGCATACTTAATTCTATCAAATATCTACATTACGTACATATCTGGCCTTTGTAAATCGCATCATAAACTCAAAACAAAATAAAAACATCGATATCGTCAATAAAATCGACATTATCAGTCTCCATCCCTAGCGGCGTAAGAGCCAAGCTCTGTAAGCGACCGGACCTAATATATTGTTGTTTTGCAGCGACCGCCGACCGTGCAGCTGAGAGACGTCGCAGGCGATTTCACCCCCCTGGAATGACATCACAACATGCATTTCGGATATTCGGTGACGTCATTCCAGGGTGTTATCGTGCGATTGGAGACCTGCGGTACCGTTCCAGGAAGGCGATTCTCGTGATGTGACATCTCAAATTGGACATTCTATCTAGCCAAAAAACTGTATTAAAACGTTACTAAAATTGATCGCCGACAATATACGACTGTCGCAAATAGTTGAAAAAATATTTTAGGCTGCAATAGATATTTCAATGTCATTATTAATGGAGATTATGTGGCTAGAAAAAATTTCGAATTCGTGATGTTGCAGCTCGAGAATTAGGCCCCTGATGGCGCGTGGTCACCACTGCCTATGGATTGACATTAGCAAGGAGGGTAGGTATTAGAATCGCAGTGATTTGCTAATATTTCCTACAAGTTGCTTATGAGCTAAATGCATTTGTAACTTTGTAATATATTTATAGTGTAAAACCCTTTTACAACAGGCAACTACGGAGTCCTTAACTGCTCATGACCCTCTGAGACTTTCGCATCATTTATTAGATACTGAGTACCATAAAAAACATTTGAACTGGAACACATCGTCACTCAAATATGGTTGAATTGGACGATGGCTGGGCTCTGCGTTATACTCGTGAACGGGTGCTGCCTTGGTGGACTGGCTTACTCTTGCTGTAGTTTTAGGTGGGTTTTCTTAAGTTTACTAGACATATTTATATAATATATTGAGCGCGGTCCGGCTTTGCCTGGCATTGCCGGGCACGGTCCGGTCGTGACTAGCGTGGGGTAGTTTGCTGCTGCCATGGGGGGCCAGCGTGTCACTGTGTGCTTCCTATCCACTTTCCTACCCCCCTCCTTTTTGACGATTGAAAGAGATATTTAATGTCCTAATCAATAAATAAATTTTGAATTTGAATTGAATTTGTCTTACCAACACGTGCGATGACAGTCAAATACCTGGCTAGTCCAATTTAAAAAACTCTGTAACTAATGATCAGGCACTGCCTTCCCTCTGAAGAAAAATTGCCGACGTAACTTCTAAAACGATAGTATGGCCCGTCCGTGTTCCGTAATACCGGTAGGAAACAGTTTCGTGAGATATACCGTCTCGTTATCAGAGCGGGATGCTAGACGCGTTGCGCTGACCCGGATATTTACCGGTTGGGTACCTTACTTATCATCGTGGCGTTGATGTCCCGGTTGCGCTCTCGAGCGCGAGGGCCGGGGTCCGCCTTGACCATGATCCAGGATTTAGCGCTCAGGTAATTACAGTGGAGCTGCTACCATCTGACCTCCGTCACCCTGCTACCAGGGGAACCTGACCAGATTGGATCATGGTTACAAATTCAGTTGCCTAAATGTGCAGGTTTCATCACGATGTTTTCCCTCACCGTAAGAGCATCGGTTAGCATTCAACTAATGTACATAATGTACACAACTTATGACATTGATTTAAAGAGTTTTTTTTTACTTTGCAGCATTTGTGCCTGTGTTTAATGATTTTATTTATATATTAAAACTTCATGCACAAAAGTTTTCACCTAAGATTGGTAATTGGCTCAATGCTTTTCTTGTTAGGAACATTTAAAATCAACTCAGGCATCGTTGAACTTTGCAAATCCTAAAGCTTAAAAGAAAATGACGCTTGGCCATTTTGCAGCCAACACATAGTCACTCCTACACACATAATATTCATAATAATAAAGTACATTATGATTTCCCGATTCGACTAAAATTAGGCGATGTGTCAACGCCTAAATGAATATAAATATACCAAAATGTGAAATTTAAACTCGTTAAGTCACTCTTAAGTTTATGACACCGATTTTGTGATGCCTAAATGCTTAGGAATATCACTATAATCATAATCATAATCATAATCATTTATTCAGTCATCACAGGTACATAAAGGTGGTAAATAGTAATAGTAGCGGCTCCATGATGCGCCTTAAAGCATACTAAATATTACAAGTTTCACATGAACTTGATTGTTTATAATACAATTAAAAAGATTAGGTAAGATTTCAAGATTTTCAAGAGAGAATGTTTGAAATGTCAAATCAAATTTAATTTAAATCTGTAAAATTGAAAAGTTCTTTGGGCAGTTACCCAGACCGTTTCAGTGTATCACCCAAGTGTACGGGTACATCATTTTTTGTAGGCAGCGTGCCACATATCAAATCAGCTGTTTTGTAAAGTTTTATATTAATAAACAAATATTTTGAAGTTTGAAGTTGTTTTGACAAGACGCCACGCCGCCGCTGTTACCTCAGCAACCGCTGCCTGGATACGTTGAGTTTTCGGTCTGCGCGCGCAGCAGTGCTGCAACTAACTTATACCGCGAGTGCGAAGCACGCATGCGCGTAAAGCGTCACATGACAATAAATAATTTTCGTGGCTGTCATAATGTCAACAAGTTTCAACAAATGTCAAACAAGAATAAGAAATATGTTTTTTGTAATTGTTATAAGTTTTATAGGACTTTTATTTAGTAGGGTAGGTATATATTGTAAGAATGCTGCCCAGGCCTGCAAACTACCAACCACAGCTCAGCCAATCTGCAGTGTCACAGGATGACCTCGTACAGTGTCCTCAATGTGCAGCGCCCAAATTCTTGAAAGGTCGTCGAGGCCTTCAAATTCACATAGGTAAGTGCCACAAAGTTACCAGGCCTCCTCCATCCCTAGCCACATCGCCTCGCCCCCATCAATTACTACCATTATCATTGCCGAATTTGTTACAACCATTGCCAACACTAAATTTATCATCGCTTTTAAGTAATTTAAAAAATTCCGTTCCCATAATCAAACGTATTCCCCGTGGTGCGAGGTTCTTAGTCGCCTCTAGCCTAGCAAAGACTATAGACTTTTGTGTGACCGAAAATTCACTCTCTAGTTGGAAAACTCTTTTTACTTTCTCCTATAATATTCTCCATTTCTCCAAAAATAACTCAAATCGGTCGGTCACCTCACAGATAAAATACAATTGCTCTCACCATCCCAACACTACCTCAACCCGCTGCAATCCGTCCTTAACCCGTAAACCTCGCACCCTCAGTAAAACGGTTGAGTCAAAAGTTAACGATGGAGACCTTAGAGGCGCTGCTCGGATTCTTTTCTCCAGTGACACTGCAGCTCCAGACTCACTGGATACCCTGTCGGCCCTGCAGAGCAAACACCCGCCTGCCACTTTGACTGTCCTACCTGACCCTCCAAGCACCTCTCCACCACATCTCCAAGCATCGGAAGATGCCGTCCTAGCCGCAGTTATGTCTTTCAATAATGGGTCCGCCGGCGGCCTAGATGGCATATCCCCACAACATCTGAAAGACCTATTACAAAGTGCACATACCGGTCTACACGCTGGTCTGCTCACAAGCCTGACCAAGCTCGTGAACCTGATGCTTGGAGGTGAGGTAACTGAACAAGTCACAGCGACTTTGTATGGTGCTAACCTTTGCGCCCTTGCAAAAAAGGATGGGAGCGTGCGCCCCATAGCCATTGGTTCTACCTTCAGACGTCTTGCATCCAAAATTTGCTGTAAAGAGATTCTACCAATTTTGGAATCAAAATTTCAACCTACACAGCTTGGTTTCGGCAGCAAAGGCGGCTGTGAAGCAATTGTGCATGCCTGCCGGACCTACCTTCATAACTCCAAGAATAATATTTTGTTTAAATTGGACGTAAAGAATGCATTTAACTCTGTTTGCCGTTCTGCTATGTTAAGCGAAATTAAAACTGTAGTCCCAAACATTTACCCCTACATCTGGCAATGCTACAGTTCACCATCCGACTTACTTTTTCGTAACCACAAAATTTCTTCCTCAGTCGGTTGCCAGCAAGGTGATCCACTAGGGCCTGCCATCTTCAGCCTCGCCATCCACCCAATCGTATCCGAACTAAAGTCAAAATTTAATGTTTGGTACCTTGACGATGGGACCCTAGGAGGAGAAGCTAGTACTATCTTACAAGATTTGGCTTTTGTTAAGACCAAATTTAATGAAATTGGTCTTCAGCTAAATTTTAAGAAGTGTGAGCTTTATTTAGACGACAGTTTCCAAAATAAAAACGATTTAATTCAGGAATTTGAAACATTGTGTCCCGGAATGAAAATTATCACCAAAGATTCGCTTTTCCTCCTAGGCGCTCCAATTTTCAGCGATTCAATCCCTGGCTTCATTCAACAAAATATTTCAAAATTTAACGACACAGCTGATCGTCTCCTCCAAATTCATTCCCACATGGCCATGTTCATCATAAGATACTGCCTTTTCGTACCAAAATTCACTTACGCTATGCGCTGTAGCCCGTTCTGGAAATTTCCAAATTTTTGTGAGGTAATTGATAAATTACTATTCGCGCAAATCCAAAAAATTATTAACGTTAAACTCGACAGCAGGAGTTTCCTTTTGGCTACCCTTCCGGTCAGACATGGTGGACTCGGCATCCGCCAAGTCTCGAGCGTGGCTCTCCCGGCTTTTTTGGCTTCTGTTCACAGTACGTTATCCCTCGTTGGTAAAATTCTAAACCCATCATTTAATGATTTCGAGGTAACGTACTTGACCGAAGCCGAAGAAGCCTGGAAGATGGCTTGCCCTAGCCAAGCTCCTCCTTCCGACAAGGGTTGCCAAAGGCTTTGGGACGATCCAATTTGCCGTCGGGTATTCGAACACCTTTCCGAGACCTGCCCGTCACCGATCGAGAGGGCTAGGTTACTTGCAGTATCGGAAAGGGAGTCTGGATATTGGCTGCAGGCATACCCATCTATAAACTATGGAAACCTTTTAGACAATAATAGTTTTAGGTTGGCGGTTGGGCTACGTCTGGGCTGCAACTTAGTTGAACCCCATCGCTGCCACTGCGGCGCTGCAGTGGATAGCTCAGGGCACCACGGGCTATCATGCTGCAAAAGTTCCGGCCGTCTATCCCGCCACGCCTGCCTGAATGACATAATACGTCGGGCTCTTGCCAGCATTAATGTGCCCTCCTCTCTCGAGCCCTTGGGGCTTGTAAGGGACGACGGCAAGAGACCTGACGGGATGTCTCTCGTGCCTTGGGAGCTGGGTCGGCCTTTAGTATGGGACGCCACATGCGTTGATACTCTAGCGGCGTCCCATGTTGGCTCGACATCTGTGAGGCCAGGCGCGGCGGCCGCATCTGCTGAGACCTTGAAACGCCGTAAATACGCAAATATCGCTGATAGTTGCGTATTTTCGGCGTTTGCCGTGGAAACTTTGGGGCCGTGGGGCCCTGAAGCTAAAAAGTTATTCGCCAAATTAAAATCATGTTTAATTCGTTCCACTGGCGAGCGCAGGGCTGGCTCATTCCTCGGCCAACGTATAGGGATAGCCATCCAACGGGGGAATGCAGCCAGCCTTATGGGCACCATACCCAGCAGTGGCAGTGATTTAGGGGATATTTGTACATATAGATTTTTAGATTAGGGTTATAGGTTTATTTTAATTTTAGTTAGATAATTAAGTTAATTTATTTAGTTTATAATTTGTTTGTGTTGTCCCTTTTTAATATATATATTCTATTTAATAAATATATTTCTGAGTGTAAGTATTAAAAAGTAAATTAAATAAATGTCAAATCACTAAAATTCATTATGTCAAATAATTAAAATTGAATGTTAAAATAATTAAATTATAATGACAAATAATAATAATTCAAATGTACTAATTATTACATAAAATGTCAATAAAATATTAAATGTCAAGTAATAATAATTCAAATTTAATAGTTATTCCATAAAGTTAATGTTGAAATCGATTTTTATCGTCCCATAGTCGCAGATGTTAGTTATCTATGGGCGACAATTACCGTTTACCTACAGGACCTCGAGTCCGCAAATTTACTAATACCTCTATTGAATTATAATTGGATCGCAACCGCATCTCAATCGCAGTGTGACACGTTTTTGATATTTTGCTACTTAGAAAAGACAATCAAATTCGATTAGTCTTCGATTGGTGTTACAATCGTTGCTCCATGCGATTGTGTGATAAATCGGTATTCTCCTCTCATTTGACAAGGGTCTTTATTGCGGACAATTTAATTTACGTAAAACAAATAAAGAACGGAAAATTGTATATATTAAAGCAAATCGATCGTGCAAATTTCACGTTCATTCGTTCAGTCACTCAGTAGTTAAATTTTAGAACCCAACATCAAGGAGAGCGTCGATTGACAGTCGATTAGATTACAACTCAATTGCGCTTACCTGCAACTTTTTGCAGAATATCCAGTACGTCTCGAGTTGTAATCTACATGCAATCGAAACTCAATCGAACTGTGAGATAACTAAAAATAGCGGACGTTTTTCCTCTGGTGGACTCTCTGGTGTTTGACACAGAGTAGCATAATATAAAGAGGCGTTTGTACTCAGGTTCATATCCCATTGGAGCTTGTGGCAATGGTGTCATAGATATACAATCTACCGTAACTAGAGAAATATTGTGCGTCACCAATCGGGTTATCCGAATGCTGTATAACCATCATAATCATGTCTTCCTTCTTTCTTCATCTTTCCAGTTTAATAATAACCGATACTCTTACGGTGAGGGAAACATCGTGATAAAATCCGTACATTGTGGCGACTGACTCACTGTGTGATCCAATTGGTCAGGTTTCTCTGGTAGCAGGGTCGCGGAGGTCGTATGGCAGTCGCTCCACTGTAATTATCTGATTTGCCAAATCCTGGATCATGATCAAGGCGGACCCCGGGCCTATGTGCGTGAGAGCACAACCGGGACATTAACGCCAAGATGATTATTTTTATTTTTATCATCTTGGCGTCAATATTTGACTACTTCTTCCATAAATGAAAAATAACAAGGATCACTACTCGTCCACCCAAACAAAGCAAGAAAAGCCAAAAAGAATATATACCGTCACGCCAATCGGCTCCGACCGGAAGACTTTGATCAACCTCGCCTCGCCAATGGTATTAGGATGGACATCATCATCATCACCGCCTATAACAGCCAACGGAGACTAGATCTTTTCCTCGAAAACATTAGTCGCCTTCTACGACACCCGCTCGCGTAAGGGGTTGGTGCTATTCTACTCTGCCGGACACCACACGGCCATTCAGAACGCACACCTAAAGACAAACAACACGATATAAAAATAAATCGCAGTGCTGTTCCTACCACAAACATCCCGGAGCTTGCGACACAACGTATCAGCCACATAACAGTATAACCATAATCATAAACCCATTACGGTAATCCCGGGCTTGCGCTTCCACAATTTTTCCCGCGTCCCGCGCTCTGTGTACAGAGCCCTGCATACAAACTGCCCGTAACTAGCCCCGGGGATGTAGTAGGGGTGGGACAGCTTCGCGGGACGCGGGACTCAGCCACCACTTGGCCATCAGGCAGGCCGTAAGTTTGTTTGCCATCTTTGTGGTATAAAAAGAAAAAAGAGACTTAGGACTTTTCATTATGTGGTCTTGACATCACGGTCTAGTTGGTGTTTATTGTGTGCTTTGCGATTATGTCGTTGTTGTTTTCTTCTTAGGTCACAAGTATCATTGAATTTTATGTCGGTGCGTATTTAATTAGTAAAAAGGCTTTACTTCCAGTACAATATGATTTCGATAAAAATACCTTGAAAATGATTTCTAAAATCACCATTATCATTTGAGTGGGTGGTCCTGGCTTCTGCCAGGGTCCGCTTTCGGAATCTTTCCTCTCGACTTTGCCATTGGCTCTCGCATCCGACTCGGAGAAACCAATCCAACGCTTCTTGGGCCTAAAATTTTATCTAAAATCACGGGTATAAATAGGTAGATTCAAAAATAAATTACAACTTATCGAAAAATTTTAGGCAGCTTACGTCTAGGGTACTGTTTTTTCTAATTTCTGCAATATACAGACACGGTTATTTAGGTATAATAGTACTAGCAACTCGCCCCGGCTTTGCATGGGTTTATTCTTTACCGTAATATGCACGTATTAAACAAAATATAAACCTTCCGGAAAATATTCTCTAATTGACGGTGAAACTGTATTAAAATCTGTTCCATGGTTTAGGAGGAGTTAGCGGAAATACATATAGGCAGATTTTAATTTATACTATGTATAGATAGATAGAAATTCAATACTCAAATAGTAGACTGTCTGTCTTTTTATAGCACTAAGGTGGCAAAGAAGCTAACGGCCTGACTATTACGGTACTACTACGGACTGACTGCCTACGGTAAGCAGTTACCGCAGCCTAATAGATATAAATTAAATACTAAAGTATTATTCTGTCTTTTTTTTATACCACTTACGGACTGACTACTACGGTATTACTACGGACTGATGGCCATAAGTGAGCAGTCACCGCAGCCTATGAACGTTTGCAATACTAAGGGCAATACCCCGTAAAAATCTTTTCCCCATTTCTTGAAGAACTCCACGTTGTACTTCCCAGGAAAAACCTCTCCAGGTAGTTTCCACAACTTTGTATGTCCACAAACATAAGTTTGATTGAAATTCTTTTGACGTGTATACTGTCGAAAAAAAATATCATCTTGGCGTTAATGTCCCGGTTGTGCTCTCGAGAACGAGGGCCCTGGGTCCGCCTAAAACTCCGACGTAAATACTATCTATTTGCGTCTCAAGAATGTTAAACCAAAACGTTCCCACCCTTTCGTAGACAGTGTCCCACCAATTCCCGCGATCCCGGGCTCCTCCCACCCCTATAGCCGACATAACTCACGCATTAGCAGCTGATTTATAAAACGACTCCGCAGTTCTGTTGTTCTGGGGTTGGAAAAAAATCGCGAAGATCCGACCCACAGCTCAGCTTGCGTTATTATGGGTGCAAACGGGAATATTATGAGATGGGTCCTATTGGGAAAACTGAACTGTTTATGCCTACTGTTATGGCTTTGGTGAACGATTAGAGGGGCGTAGGAGTAGATACGTCATGGGAGCGTCGGTGATTAAAGTGACCGACTCGTAAGCGAGAGGTACCGCGTTTGAATCCCGCTGCGGCCATGTACTAATGACTCTTTTCTGAGTTACGTATATTAGTTTAATGCTAACCGATGAGGGAAAACATCGTGATGAAATTTGAACATTCAGACGACAGAATGTGTAACCAGGATACAATCTGGTCAGGTTCCACTAGTAACAGGGTCACGGAGGTCAGATGACAGTCGCTCTACTATAATTACCTGATCGCAAAATCCTGGATCATGGTCAAGGCGGATTCGGGCCCTCGTTTCTCGAGAGCACAACCGGGACATTAACGCTAAGATGATTTTATTTATTTTTTATGGCGTTTAGTGAACGATTACGCGGACGTATAAGTAGATACGTCATGGGAGCTTGTTGGTTAAAGTATCCGACTCGTAAGCGAGAGGCACCGGGTTGTATCCCTATTGTACGCTAGCGATGAATGAAACACTAAATAGGAAGTAAAAGTGAGAGTCATGCCAGGTCGCACCCCTTTATTCCTATATACAGGCTGTGCATCAGTCTGGTAATACACATCTACTGAGCTTGTGCAAGTTTGTTAGCGTTTCGAGTTGCGTTAGCATTCAAAAGCGTTATTGAAAGCGTTGTCCTAATTGGCAACGGTCGCGCGACGGTCGGTTTTGAGGCCTCCTATGGTTAGGCGACATCCGTTGTAAGACCATGGTCGCACGACAGTTGCCAATTAGGTATGCGCCGAAGGATTGAAAGATCGCCATCTCACTTGGTTGCGGTTTGATTATCCGTTCGAGTTAAACGGTCGGACCGGATGGACATGAACTCGTGCGCGCACAGTACATGTTGTCACGCCTTTTTCCCGTAGTAGGGTAACAGAGACATTGTCCCGCTTGCTACGGTCCTAATAAGTCCTTTATTCTAGTAATGAAACCTTAATAACCACGGGGAAAAGGATTTTCTGCCAAACCCACGGTTCCCCCTCCATGTAGGTTTCATGTATCAAAAGTGTCACTCCTTCAAAGATTTGGGAGAGCCAATGGCTCAAGAGAGTGGCTTAGTAGACCAGGCCAACCGACACAAATTGTATGTATGTATGTATGTAAACTCTTTATTGCTTAATAAATAAATACAGGAAATACAAAAATAATTTTACAAAGCAAAGGCGGGCTTATCCCACAATGGGATTTCTTCCAGCCAACCTTAAACAATCTGAAAGGACATTTAAGAAGCGGTGGAGGCAATAATAAGGTCTTAAATTAAATGACTACTACTTAAATTATATTATCTACTAATTATTATTGTCTAAATGGGAGCTGTCTAGCATTGTCGGATACGGTCCGAGTCTGCCTGGCACTGTCGGGCGCGGTCCGGCTATACCTGGATTGGTTGGGTGTGGTCTCTGGAATTGTCGGGACCCACCCGGCTCTAACTGGTACTCTCGGAAGCGGTCCCTGCGGCGGAAAACATGTCACTGTGTGTAGGAAACACTTTCCTACCCCCTCTTTATGCTGATTAAAATATTTATTTAAAGTCCTACCCAATAAAGAAATTTTGAGCTTGAGTTAGCTGATTAGAAACAGCCTGTATCATTATATTTACCTCGTCAATTGTAGGGTCAGCTGCAAAGCGCACCTTTGCTGGTGAATATGACGTGTTGATGACTGTAGGGATGATTTTATGATGTGCTCAATTCTCTATTGAGGCACAGGAGTGAATCATTTTTTGCTTTTTAACCCTAGACGAAATAAAAGGGGTGTTAAAAAGTTAGACGTGTGTATCTGTGGCTTTGTGTATCTGTCTGTGGCATCGTAGCTCCTGAACGAATAGACCGATTTAGATGCAGTTTTAGTTATTTGAAAGCCAGTTTAATAGAGATGATTTTTAACTTTGTTTCATTAAAATCGTCTGTGTAGTTTAGAAAATATTTGAGGTTAAGTAAAGTTGGTCGGGGGTCCAACCTTGTCCAACTTCAACAACAAATCCGATTTTTTCTGTCTGTTAGGTTATTGTAATTGATTTACAAATATTAAGTAACCTTTAGAGTTTTCAGAAGCATTTAGAGGACGAGTTTTGATTCTTAATTTTCTTAACAACTTTTTGCCATATTTATGGCAATAGTATCAGAATGTGTAGCCATGATCCAATCTGGTCCGGATCCCCTGGTAGGGTCACGGAGCGCAGATGGCAGTCGCTTCACTGTAATTACATGATCTGATTCCTGGATCATGGTCAGGGCGGACCCAGGGCCCTCTTGCGCGAGAGCACAACTGGGACATTAACACCAATATGATAATAGATTCAATTGATGATGTCTGATGATGTAAATGTCTATTTAGATGGCAATAGATTCATCCAAATAGACATCCCAGTACAGCACCTTTATTTCATTACCTGCAACAAGGCACGCTCAGACGCACCCGTCAAAGCAAATAAAGCTACACACACACACCAACGCCGACTCGAATCAAATCAAATCAAACGTGTACAAATCCATAAGGCGGGGTGCACACTCGCTAATAGCGCGCGCGTGCCCGCCGCGTGCCGAACGCGCGTAATCGGTAATCAAAAGGCGGGTAATTGATTGCGCGAATCCCGGGACGTCGTCGTGTGACGTCACCTGTCACTGTCGATTTTAAAATATGGCGGGCAATAGCTGTCAGTTCGGGATGAGTTGGGGCGGCGGCGATATGCCCTGTGGGAATCGCGGTGCTTCTTTTAGTGTAGGGCAAATGGTAATAAATATGTGGTGGTTGCACGAACAGTAGATATTTTATTTGGAAAAATATAGCAATGCAATGAGAGCGATACGTCCTGCTGTGAATTCTTTAAAAACTATTATTGAAGTTAACATTTTGTCTTGATTTTATTACAACATTCAGGCGTTGAACATCGGTGCGTCAGTGGCCGAGTGGTTAAGGTATCCGACTCATAAACGACAGATAGCGGGTTCGAATCCCAATAACTCTTTTCTGAGATACGTACATCATTTGAATGCTAACCGATGCTATTCTTTCGGTGAGGGAACATAGCGACTGAATGTGTTATCATGATACAATCTGGTCAGGGTCACGGAGGTCAGATAGTCGTTTCACTGTAATTATCTGATCCGCCAAAGCCTGGATCAAAGCAGCCCCCAGGCCCTCGTGCGCGAGAATACAACCGGGACATTAACGCAAAGATGATGATGGTAGGTATATTTCGGACGTCAATGACCAAATACTAACTAAATTGATCATGTCCCAGTCCCAGCTAGTCCCAACCAAGGTGTCCTACAGAATATAATACCAATATGCTTATCACAGGAAAAATTGTTATGCAGCTCCATGCATTACACATTCACATGCCTTCTGCTAGTAAAGACGTACAACAATATTACTAATGTATGAGTAAAATCTGCTAGAATATCCATCTCATGAAATAGGCACCACTGTTCGGCAGTTGTTATACTCAAAAGAGTCTACTGTAATTACACGATCCGCCAAATTGTGGATCATGGTCAAGGCCGACTCCGCGCCCTCACGCGCGAGATCACAACCGAGATATTAAAGCCTAGGTGTTTACCTATTTTTTTTATAATCTCTAACCCGCCTGCCAAGAGATTATAAAAGAGGAACAGTCCACTAAAGCTCTACAGTAGACTATTTGTTGCCAACTAAACATGGGCTTCTTGAAAAATCATGTCTTCAGGCACCTCAAACGCAGAGAATCCGCTCTCCTTACGATGTACATGGTCGACGGCGGTCGCTTTCCAGCAGGCGAACCGTCGTAAGACCCTTTGCCTCCCTAAGCAATAAAAAAACTCTTTTATATTTTAATAAGCATTCATCTGCAGTCATAATGTTAGACAACATACTCCACATTATTATTGTAAAATAAAAAATGATCATCATCTTTTTATTATTAATTATTAACTCTCTTTATTGCACAAAACACATTAGAAACATAGTCACAATACAAAGTACAAAGGCGAGCTTATCCCTAAAAGATATCTCTTCCAGCCAACCTCACAATCCGTGAAGAGACCATAATGTCGGGGTGTAATACGTGCAATTGAAATTTTAATTGATAAATATATGTAATATCTTTATATCTACAAACATTTAAATACATATAATACAAGATAAAATAAATACTTATAAATAAAATGTACATACATATACTATACTATCAGGTAAGTAAAGAGAGATAGTGCTCTTTTAATCGATTTCTAAATGATGACGCAGATGGAGCGTCACGTATAGAAGATGGCAGATCATTCCACATTCGGACTGCGTGAACAGAAAATGACTTGAAAAAGAAATGCGTTTTTGATAATGGCACCTGAAGGGTCTTAGTGATACAAGGACGCCGGGAACGGGAAGGGGGAGGAAGCAACTGAAATCTACAACGAAGATAGCTGGGCGCAAAAGGATTCCTTAGGGTCTTGTATAAGAAGGTCAATATGTTTACATTACGACGCTGGCGAATAGGTAGCCACCTTAAGCGCTGACGATATTCGGATACGTGGTCGTACTTTCGTAACCCGAATATAAATCGTATCGCGAGATTTTGTAAACGTTCGAGCTTATTTAGGAGGTCTTCAGTTACATCCAGATAACATATGTCGGCATAGTCCAAGATCGGAAGCAACAGTGTCTGTGCAAGCATAATTTTAGTTTTTATAGGTAAGAAAAACTGAAGCCTTTTAAGCGAATGGAAGGAGAAGAACATCCGCCTGCTTACATCATTTATATGGGGAGCCCACGATAACTTACCGTCCATGATAAGACCCAAATTTTTAGATTTAAGGGAATATTCAATAACTGTACTGCCGTAAAGTACGGGTGCTAGATTTGGGTCTAATCTGCAACGCAATCTACTGCTACCTATTATTATAGCTTGGGACTTGGACGGATTTACCAAAAACCAAAGGAGCCTGCCCACTCCTTAACCTTCATAAGGTCGTCATTAATTGAAGCAATAGCATCAGCAGCCCCAGTCAAAGAAAAATGTCTGTATATTTGTAGGTCGTCGGCGTAAAGATGAAAGGATGAGGCGATGCATTTAGTAATTTGGTCAATAAATATGGCAAAGAGAAGTGGGGATAGAACACCACCCTGCGGTACACCAGCCGAAAGCGATGTCCAATCTGAGAAACAGCTATTCATCTGTACACATTGCTGACGTCCGGTAAGATAGGATTCAAACCATGGCAACACAGAAGGGGAAACATTTACACGACGGAGAATGCCGAGAAGGACCTCAAAATCCATAGAGTTGAATGCGCTACTGAAGTCTAAAAGAACCATAATAGTTAACTTTTTGTTGTCCATGGCGTGACGTATATCTTCAGTGACATTCAACAGCGCACTCACCGTACTGTGACATGGCCGAAAACCTGACTGATAGTGACTTATTAGATTGTTAGTCAGGAGATATGTGTACAATTGCTTGTGAACAGCAGATTCAAGGACTTTTGACAAGACTGGAAGAATTGATATTGGGCGAAATTGGGAATAGGAACCAGGGTTTGCGGTTTTTGGCAAGGGAATGACATAAGCTCGTTTCCACAGGTCAGGAAAAGTGTTGGAAGTCAGAGAAAAGTTAAGAATATGTGTTATGACACTTACAACACCGTCCAAAAGTGCGATTAACATATCACGACTTATGCCATCCCAGCCCGTCGCCTTTGTGGAAATGGATCGGATACTGAGCGCCACCTGAGTGTCGGTAATCTCTTGAAAATTGAAAGGGGTGCAAGAAGGCAGCGGGCAATTAATAAGTTGTTCAAGAGTAGCAGATTTAGTGGTAGGATCTAGGACTACAGGCGGTTTAGAAAAGAATTTGTTAAGTCCATTAATGTCCATGGCGGCACCGATAGATGTAGGCTGTTTTCCTACGCCAAGAGATGTTAAAAATTTCCATGTATGTCTGGGTGAAGTATTTGTCAAAGTGTCATTAATATATTTCCGTTTGGACATTCTGCACAGTTTATTACACTTATTACGCAAAGCCTTATAAGCAAGCCAATTGGCTTCAGAAGGATTACCTTTACACTTAGCCTTTGCACGATCTCTTTTCCGCATTGCTCCTCTAATACTAGGAGTCAGCCATGGCGCTGGTTCATGTTTTATCCGAATTGGTTTCAGCGGAGCAATCCTATCCATCACGCCAATAATCGCGCCATTGAAAATGTTTATCTTAGCATCTATAGTGTCAGCAAGGTATAATTCCGACCAGTACAGGGCCTCCATAGTCCTCATAAGCTTATCTTCTTATACCTCATATAATGATGAGTAGAATAATTGATCATTCATCATTGCCCGGGTGACGGCTCCACGTTCCCCGCGCCTCCAGTCTGTAAGCAAGGAATAAGTAAGGCTAATAATTATTCAGTTTGGATATCGCATAGGTACACGTTACTGTAACACTGAAAAATTTAATAAAAATCCGTTTCGTGGTTTTTGCGTGAGAGATTGACTTCCTACCTAACAAACATTCGCATTTACAATATTAGTAGGACAGCACATTTAGTGTCCGTGTGGTGTCTGGCATAGTAGAATAGCACCAACTACTTACACCCGTGGGTGTCGTACGAGGCTACTAATGTTTTCGAGGCAAACGATCTAGAGTCACCGTAAGCTGAAAAATGAGCAGCGTTTCCCATTGTTATATTTACAACATTGCGATCTCCAACCCGTCTGCCAATCGTAGAGATTATGGCAATAACCTCCCCTTTCGTGGGTGAGGCCCTAAGTCCTGTAGTGGACTGTTATGGGCTGTGATAGCGATGATGATGACATTAAGTGTCACTGTGTTATGTCATGTCACTCATAAAAAATCGAAAGAAACGTGTGCTATTTCCGAATATAACTGCAAAAAAAACCAGAAACAATTCCTTAAACTAGATAAAATTGCCACAGATTCAGTTTACCGCCCCAATAAACACCCAGAAAGCACCCTAACACCATAATCGCATCATTAAAGGAGCAAAATAAATATCAAATATTAAAATAGTTCCAACCACCTTTCGCCCTCAATATTACGATGCGCCCTCGCGAGGCATGACTATAAATTTTAATTCAAACCCCGAATCCCTGCAAGGTGGGAACCCGGGATCCCGGGAAGACGGGAACCCGACGGGAAAAATTTAACGCGTGCATTATTGTTTATTTTGCATTAGCCCGTGTAATTTCGTCGGGCGCGCGGCGGGCGGTCCGCCGCGGGGTGTGGACGCACCCTTACACGCTTGGAGTCAAGTCACCTTGCAATTGTTGCGTACCAGTTTAAATAAAAAGCGCTTATGCATTTTATGGGTAGAGTGTACATCGACCTAAATAACCAGTGTAAGATGAGCTAGCGTCTCTTTGGAGGCGCATAATAAAGGTAGGTCCTTTTATACTGGATTTTTATCGGTCGGGGTTACGTACTGTATAGGATCCCCGACCCCTTTCCGCCATCGGGAGACGCGATCCGGGCGAGCGCTTCGTCCTTATGTCGTGGATCTTCCTGCTATCCGCATGAGCCGCTTTGGCTCGACTTTTATAATGCGTACGGCTAAGGAGTGGAATGCGTTGCCTGCGAGTGTGTTCCCTGATCAATATAATCTGGATGCCTTCAAGGCTAGAGTGAATAGGCTGTTCCTAGACAGGCATGCTCCATCATCGGCCGCATCGTCACTTACCACCAGGTGAGGTAACGGTGAAATAAATGCCTCTAATAAGGCTGTAGTCTCATATTTTCCTTTTTAAAGGATAACATGCTATCTATACCACCGTAGGTAGGCAACACCGATCTCATAAATAACATACTGTTGGCTCAATATAACAGTGAGTGAAGTGTCCGCGTGTAAAATACTAAAATGATCATTTGTACTATGAAAAATAAAGACTTGGCTTAAAGGTCTAGTAACCAAACAAGCAAATCCTAATAAAAATAAAAAAAGACTTTTTTTTTATGTCATACGGTAGGCAAACAGGCAAGCGGGCCACCTGATGGAAAGTGGTCACCACTGCCTATAGACATTAGCAACACCATGGACATCGCCAATGCGTTGCCCGCCTCTATAACACGTTGCTCTGGCAGCAAAGAGGCAAATGCCCCTCCACTGCCAAAGCCACGGTTCCCCAAATCCCCACCCCATGGAGCACTGGAGACCTTACTCACCGGCAGAAACACAATACTATTTAAAAGAGACATGCGTTGTGTCACACCCTGCTTGTACTGCGTCTGACGGGAGCCCTCCTATAATTACTAGAATTTGGTTGTCTGTTTGTCAGTCCCGTTGTCAAGTAATTGTATGGGACTGTTATTGGATTGAATCGATTGCTTGCTTCTGTGTTATTTGTTTGTCAATTGGGATGGGAATTACCTGAGTGAGGGAGGCGACCTGAGTGGTTCAGTGGTGAACATGCCAGTCAGCCACGCAAGAGGTCCCGGGTTTGATTCCCGGCCGGGCAGAAATTTAAATGATGAATTTTAATTTCTATTACGGGTCTGGGTGTTCTATGTATAATAAGTATGTATTTAAAAAAAAGTATATATGTAGTATACCAGTTAGCTAGGACCCATAGCACAAGCTTTGCTTAGTTTGGGGCTAGATGGCGCTGTGTGAATTTGTCACCGAAAAACAAAAAAAAAATTGCATCGATCTGAGGTGAAATTCTGTGAAAAAATAACGAATGTTTACTAAAAGCTTATTATCATCATTATATCAGGTGTTTTTTTATACCACTACGGTGGCAAACAAGCTTGCGGCCTGCCTGATGGTAAGCAGTCACCGCAGCCTATTGCCGTTTGCAATACCAGGGGCATCACACACACGTTGCCGACCGAAAAACCTTTTAACCCCTTTCTTGAAGAAGGTGGTAGAACTCTGTCAAGTCTGAGACTGTATTTGAGTACTACCGCTTTCATCTTGGCGTTAGGTCTCGGTTGCGACCCCGCGCGGCACGCGAGGGCCTAGGGTCCGCTTTCCTGCTGTTCCTAGCCCACCTCGCTCGGTCTTCGGCTTCCTTGGTGGTGAGCTTGTTGGCACGCATATCATTCTTGACAACGTCAAGCCATCGCTTCTTGAGCCGCATTATTCAATGAAAAAAAATATATTTAGACTACATTTTAATTTAATTTGGTATTTACTGAAACTATAATCGATTCAATCATCACCAAACACCTTACTATAGTTGGTACCCACACCTATATATCCGTATAAACTCATACATCACCGGATCAAACAAAGCTGGGGCCATACGCACTAATAACACAAAGCATTCCCACGACAATTACGTACATAACCACGACTAAATATACAGACACGCACAGACAGATAGTACAACCGTCGATATTAACTAACATTGTAGCGATATTATCTACATTAGCTTTATTGCATTAAACTTGGTTGTGCAATTGAGAAAATACTTGAGTTTAATATGAAGGTAATTAATAAACGTCAAAGAAATAGAGGAAAAAGAAACCAGCAATATAACAATAAGTCAAATAAAGTGTGGCCGTGTGGTGTCTGGCAGAGTAGAATAGCACCAACCCCTTACACTCGTGGGTGTCATACAAGGCGACTAATGTTTTCGAGGCAAAAGATCAAGAGTCTCCGTAGTCTGGAAAATGGGCAGCAGCATTTTCCATTGTTATATTTAAACACTGCGATCTCCAACCCGCCTGCCAAGCGTGGAGATTATGGCAATAACCTCCCCTTTCGTGGGAGAGGCCCAAGTCCTGTAGTGGACTGTGACGGGCTGTGATGATGAAATAAAGTGTAAAACTATTCGAATAGTCCTCCCCAAGTAGTGCCACGCTCAAAAGTGCCCATTATTGAAGCTGCATTATCAATATTGATTGGTGCATGTCTCTCATCTGTGTTGACATTATTTTTTTCAGCAGCAAGTAAGGCGCTGTCCTGTTTTTTTGGCATTTTGGCAACGGTTGTGTGACCACAATTGTGCGAAGGGTTGTTGTGATGTCTCCTATTTGGTCTGACGACGGCCGTAGTACGACCTGCCAATGAGGACAGCGCCTATCAGTTCATTGCTGGACTTGCGCCTTTTTTATGCTACCCAGTGACAAACGAGCATGCAGCCCACCTGATGGGAAGCGGTAACTGTCGCCCATAACATCTACGATTCATTTAGGTTGCAGGCTACAAAAATGCAGACTAGCAGTGCGTTGTCACGTGGTTGTCACTGTGAGGACTAAGATGAAATGCCTTATATCCTTCAAACCGGAACATAATAACGCAAGCATTGCGTGCATTCTTATATATTTTGGCAGAATCCGTTTTCGATTCTGTATTAAACAATTCATATTTATTCGCGATTTCAGAGTTTATATCATAGTAAAAGTTATCACGAGTATGCATACGGTAGATACCTTTTTTTATAATATATTTGAGTTAACCCTGTATAGTATTAGTATCACATATGTACATACACACACACGTACGTCTGTATCCTGACTCACCTCTCTCACCTCTCTCGCCTCTTCCACATTCATACATCTTTTCCTGCATTTACGCCGGTTGTGGGTACTCCTGACCCGCCCTTTTCATTGGTATGAGTTTCCTACCGCCAAAAAAAATTAAAGCCCAAAACCATAGCATCATTACACATTAGATACACAAACTAAATCATCGCCCCAAACAACAGGTTCGCAATGGAATTATATCGCGCGAATGGCGAATTTAAATATTCAGCAAGACACCCAACTTTGGCAATTTGGTGAAAAAAAAATCCGGAGGCGCGCGGCTGGTTATTAGCAATAAACAAAATCGGGGATTTGTTGTGGGGTGGGGCCCGGGACGGCGGCGGTGGCGGGTTGATATATATTTTTTAATGTTATACGGTAGACAAACAGGCAAGCGGGCCACCTGATGGAAAGTGGTCACCGCCGCCTATGGACATCAGCAACACCAGGGGAGTCACCAATGCGTTGCCCGCCTCTGAAGAGACCTCTAATACCTATATATACCTCTTGAACGATCCCATGTCATAGTCCAGAGGAATACTAAAGCTAAGAAATGCAGATACGACGTGAGTAAATAATGAATAATTATAGAATACATATGAATATTTTTAATCCCCGACATAAATAGGGGTGTAAGAAGTTTGACTTGTGTATGTGTTAAGGTGTGTGTCGGTCTGTAGAATCGTATCTCCCGAACGGTTGGATTGATTTGAAATTAATTGTTTTCCTTATTTGAAAGACAGATGAATCGAAATTGCTTTAATATTTGTTTTGGAAGTTATGACTATATTTGAGCCCCAAGTTTACATTGGTCGGGAGTTATCCGACTTTTTTTGTCGAATAGGTTACTTTTTCTGTTAAAAATACTAATCCAATGAAATCTTCGAAACGACAGCGATCGTCGAAACTATGCCAGAAGGCAGTCTTTTCGATGTCGGTAGGTACAGCCGGAATAAGGAGCATAGGAACTGATGAAGATAGATGAACGTTGTACCCTCACGCTCTAGCATTCTACGCGATGTTTCTAGAGAACATTATAATTATTATTTCAATCAATGTGGCATTTTGTCTTTTTACATGCGGCTCCCACCCATCCTGTATTTAGGGAAAAGCCAATTCGACAGAGCCTCGTCCGTCTGTCAGCACGGACCACGGGAAAGCTAGGTAGGCTAGGGCCCATAAGACGGTGACACATCTCTTTTTACGTCTTTTAAAACTTTCGGGGAGTGTGCCAAGCAGTTGCACGACCTCATTCCGCTAGCCCCATTTCGCCATCAGGAAACGCGATACGGGCGAGCGCTTCATCCTTATATCGTGGAGCTTCCAGCTATCCGCAGGAGCCGGGTTCGTTCAACCTTTATAATGCGTACGGCTAAAGGAATAGAACACGTTGCTGTTAGTGTGTTCTCTGATGGCGAGATGGCGGTCAATTGACTGGCTAGTCTGACATAAAAACAAATTAAAAAAATATCAACGGAACTCCGCTGGCCCCTGTCCCTTGCGCCGCACCGATAAATCACTAAGGTTAAAACATCATTAATATTAAATCACGGAGGAAGTGATATATTCGGAGGGCCGCGGAGGGCTGCCGTCCCTATGGACTAGGAGCCGGCTGCGAGAATACGGAGGCGAAATTGTATTCATATTTATATTATCTGCCTAGATATAGTTTGGCTAGGCACGACAATATGTGGCAAAATTGTCTGCATTGTCATGAAAATATGAAAAAGAAAAAGGTTACGAAAAAGTGAAAGGGTACGATGGGCCAGTTTAGTACAACACAAATCGAAGCTAGCTAGAGTAAAATTGTTGTCACAGAACGCACTTGATTACCGTGGCCCGTGTGCGTCTGGCCTGGCCAGGTCATCCTGGTCAAGGCCTGTGGGCCTTGTCATCGGGGGGGTGCCATAATCGCCACGTTTGGCAGGCGGGTTGGCGATCGCAGTGCAGTAGATGTAAAAGTACCCGAAAGATGGGCAGCAGCATTTATTCCCTTAGTCGCCTCTTACGACACCCACGGGAAGAGATGGGTGGTGCTATTCTTTTAAGTGGCGGCACCACACACCATGAATCGAATCAATAATTAATATTTTCCTTAAAATCATTGCCGTGCTACAATTTGTTACATGTGAGCTCGTATCGCGCTATCGCATCTTAGTTATTATGAGCGACTGTTTCTGCTAACCATCAGATGGACCGTCTACTCGTTTGTCGCTGACTTGAATAGATCGGCTGTGTTCAGCATGTAGTGTCCGAGCGATTTCACTCAATTACACAAATCAAAATACATGTTATGAACAAAACAAAAGGAATTACCTTTTTGGCGTTCTTTGCCCTACATTAATTTTGTAGCCTACCTAGAAAAAGGATATGCCAATCTGTTACACCAGATAAGCTTAGGCTCAGTTGATATGCGTATGAAATGAAACGAAATTACTTTTATTGTTGTCTTGAGACACAACATCACAAGCTCACAACACAAAATACTACTTAAAGCAGATAGTAAACAATACATAATATTAAAGAATTAACAAATAGGAAAAGAAAAAAAAAGTTTTACTCTAACACCAAAAACCTTAATTATAACTAAACTAAAGATGAAAAACTTGACCCAGGTCCCCCGAATTTGAAAAAATCCCCAGAAGGCTGGCCGCGTTGCCCCGCTGAATAGCGAGGCTTAAACGCTGACCCAAAAAGAGGCCAGCCTTCTGATGATTAACAAATTACCTACAACTACCTACATAGATATCTACGGACGCAGATGATGTTTTGCCCAAAACTCCTGCAATAAAAAGAAAAAAATCACCATACAAATCCCTCACCCAGCTCCCAGCTCACAATCGCCCTAACCCCGCCAATGTAGCTTAGCGACTTAGCGCCTCGGCCCGGCAGATATATTGCTAAACGAGTGACTAGACGCGGGGCGCTGTGTTGTTGCGGGTGGCCCTGGACAATAACCGGGCATATGGTGAATAATATAAATATCCCGGTTGTGATCTAAGATTTGGCCAATCAGCAGGCTAATTACGTAACGCTGTTGCTAACAATTGTCTGATTTCAATGATTGAAATTGTTACTTTTGCGATAACATACCTATTATACGAATGGAACTTTGTTGCTAACAAAGATGAAACCCATGAAATCGATCAATAGTCACAATTGCAATAATTGAAATCAGATAATTGTTAGCAACAGAGTTACGTAATTAGCGAACTACCGAAAGGAGCGACTACCGTCTGACCTCCGTGACCTTGTTAACTAACCTGGTTAGATTGGATCATAGCGCCTCGTCCCCGGCAGATATGTTGCTAAACGAGTAACTAGACGCGGGGCGCTGTGTTGTTGCGGGAGGGCCTGGACAATAACCGGGCATATGGTGAATGCTTAGGTATAGGTAGGTATATAAACAGTAGCTGCATCAGAGATATCGCTGAAGCATTGCCCATCTTTTGAACCCCGGGACACGGTCTCTATCAGCAAAAAGGCAAATGCCCTTCCACTGCCAAAGCCACCTTTTTAAAATCCACACCCCATGGAACACTGGAAACTCTACTCATCGGAAGGAACACATTACTATCTAGCTATTTATATTATTATAAAACTGGAAAAAAGCCATGTCTGTACATTGAACCTATTTCAGAAAAAAAATTCGTTATACGATTCTAGGACCTAATAATAGGACAAAAAAAGTGTTTGTTGTCTGTCTGTCTGTTTGTTCGCGCATCAAACAAAAACTACTTAACGGATTTTGATTCGGTTTTCTTTCGGTAGCTTGAAGTCCCACGTACAATCCACGCCATGTTTCATCTAATTCGAGTAGGTAGAACCAGAGATACAGCTTGACCTCTCCGTAGTAACAGGTAACTAAGTAACGATAGCATTGTCCCTTTCATATTGTTTCTTGTATGCTGTATTATGCCATGTATTGTGCCCAAATGTACTGTGCCATTGCCAGTGTTGGCCGTGTGGTGTCCGGCAGAGTAGAATAGCACCAACCCCTTACACTCATGGGTGTCGTACAAGGCGACTAATGTTTTCCAGGCAAAAGATCAAGAGTCTCCGTAGTCTGGAAAATGGGCAGCAGCATTTTCCATTGTTATATTTAAACACTGCGATCTCCAACCCGCCTGCCAAGCGTGGAGATTATGGCAATAACCTCCCCTTTCGTGGGAGAGGCCGTAAGTCCTGCAGTGGACTGTTACGGGCTGTGATAATGTACTGTGTCATGTGTGAGAAAGATGTAATAAACGATGTTTTATTTTTTTTATTTGCCAACAGCTTTATTCATTTTAGTATAGTATTCAATACGGAGATTTCATCAAGTATTAGGACATAATAATCAGTCGATCGGTACATGTTTTGTACGACCAAAACTGAACGTTCCCGCGTTCTCTCGCCCAATTGTAGACAATTACACGTATACACATCCAAACGCGGAGATTGTCAGTCGGTGCCGGAAGCAGCGGGCATGCGCAGGAGTGCGCTATTAGCGGGCACACGAGAAATACAACGGTAGCTACAGGGCTGTGGTAACTAGTCACTGTACCGATATAATTGTCAGTCGTTTTTTTAGTTTAGGAAGCGTCGGTGGTCTAGTGGTTAAGGTATCCGACTTGTGGGGCAGAGGTACTTGGTTCGAATCCCGCTGCGGCCATGTACCAATTACATGAGTAGGCAAGCGAGCTCGGAATATTTTAAGCCAGATTGAGCACGCAGCGCAGGCAGTGTCAATGGTTAAAAAATTGCGGAGAGCGAGCTCCATATTTTTTAAATGCTGATTCAAAGAGCCAGAGCGGACACAGGAGAAGAAAATACATAGATTTTGTTGATGTTTTGTCTCTCAAAAACTGGATTTATCGTATTTTTTTTCCAAATTTGGCTCGAAAGAGCGAGCGTATCGAGCTCGTTAATTGTAGCTTTTAAAATCAAGAAGCGAGTTAGATGCAATGCAACTTTATTTTCTTATTTTTTTAACCTTCGGTGCGTACGTACACCTTGCTAGGGGCAGCTGCGCCTTCCAGTAGCCGTATTCACAATGATTCGAAACCGTTTCCGAACGATTCGACACGAAATTCGTGAGCGGTGAATCCATGTTTGAAAACTGTTATTCAGAATCCCGATAGATTCCACGGAAACTCTACTCTCTATAACATGAAAATTTAATCAAAATTAGCTGAAACCACATTTTCCTAAGAACTTTTGCGGGGTCCTTTGTCCATTGTGAATACGGCTACAGGTAGGCCACGGAAGTTGGTTTCGCAACACCCTGTAGCGGTGTGAATGGGCCGCGCACGCCGCGGCCGCGAGACGCCCGCTCGTGACCGGCGCGGGCGCAGATGGCGGGCCCATGGTATGAATATGGAAACTTAGATTTTGACCACGACTTCGTTCGCGTGAAAATCGGTTTTTACTTACGTTCCGGACCCGTTCCCGCCGAAACCACAATTCATTTCGACATACTCTATGTGCTATTAGGGATATAATAATAATATCTTTATTTTAAGACTTTAAAAATCCATAGTTTTAGTATAAGCTCCATTACATTCAAATTTCATTAATATCCGTTCATAAATAACAAACTTTTGCATTTATACATATTACTAGGACTAGGTACGAAGTAGGATGGATAACCTAACAGGCTGTAAGATTCTCATCTGATGTGAGAAAACCTAGTAGTAAACAAAGTACATTTATATATTTAAATAGTATTGTGTTTCTGCCGGTGAGTAAGGTTTCCAGTGCTCCATGGGGTGGGGATTTGGGGAACCGTGGCTTTGGCAGTGGAGTGGCATTTGCTTTTTGCTGCCAGAGCAACGTGTTATAGAGGTGGGCAACGCACTAGCGATACTCTTGGTGTTGCTAATGTCTATAGGCAGTGGTGACCACTTTCCATCAGGTGGCCCGCTTGCCTCTTTGCCTACCGTATGACATAAAAAAAAAACTGCTGGAGCGATGATATTGAAACAATGCTTCTATCTTAAACTATCTAGATTATTCTAATTTTCAAATAAAGAAAATCTGAGCTTCGATCTCAAAAATGGACAAATATACACAAATATAGGTATAGGTATTTCACACTTAGAACAGCCGTCTTTTGCGTCGCGGTTTAAAAATATAACGTATATGTATATAGTTGTGACTTATAGTTTTGTAATTTTTTTTAAATCTTGTGTAAATAAAATGGTTGCATATAAAACTATTTATATTGTAACGGTGAGCCCTCACAGTAACAGCCAACACATCTGCGGTTCTGCATTGGTCTCGACGCATAATTTTTTTTTTTATGTTTCTCAGCAGACAAACAGGCAAGCGGGCACCTGATGGAAAGTGGCCACCGCCGCCTATGGACATCAGCAACACCAGGGGAGTCACCAATGCGTTGCCCGCCTCTAAAGAGACCTCTAATATACCTCTTGAACGATCCGAACGAACGATGAATGTGGTTTTGTTATTTTCAAAGGCCTGTCTATAGGCTGCCAAAAAAAAGTACGCGCATCAAACTCAGCCTGATAATCAACGCTGTGATTGGTTGCTGCCCTTCATAGCATTACGCTGAAGCTTCAGTTTGGTCCGACTTCACATCGCCGTACTTTTCTTCTTTGTAAATACAGTTTTTAATTATTTTGGATATGTATTTGCACAAATAAAGGTTTGTATATGTCTAAAATTTTGTTGTCCATAATTTTGATGGCCTAGGGTTGATACTTTTTATCAATAAATTAGTAGGTACCTAGTCAGTTATTTCTGGTATTTTACACCCATAATAGAATAATAGTAATATGGGTATAATAATTTGTAATTTTGTAATTTTTGTGTAGGCTGCGTTTGGTCTGCTTTAAGCAATCCAATTCCATACCTTTTGTCCTTGTTGTTTCACATACAACCTTACGTAGACCATGAAGCCTAAAATAGAACACTGAGAGCTCTAATTGGCCAGAAACGAAGTCTCTTACTCATCGGATTCCGCGAGATAAGTGCTCGAGGCCGGTCACGAGTACAGGCGATGAGTTCTTCGCTCATTACTCACATCACATACGTAGGCGGTAGGTAGGAGTCCATGAAGAAATTTGTTTTTTTCCGAACATTTTAGTCATAAAAACATTGCCCAAGTAGGTATAGTTAGAACTATAGAAAGAAAGATATTGCCCCCTACCTGGATGAGGTCGCTTAACTTTCCCTTTGCTTTCCATTAGATTGTTGTCGTTTGAAAAGAGATTAATTAACGTAATCCCAATTCAATATATACTTTTTCATTATTCAGTATGTACAGTAGAAGAGCACAAGTGCATTATCACTCCAAAAAAATATCCTTTGCCACTATAGCAACATTCACGGTATTTGGTGCATCTTTAGCCAAAATCTTTTTTTTTTAACACTTTGCATTGTCACTTCATGATGGAACTCCATTATTATGAATTAAATCACTTTTTGTACACTAGTTCCACTTTATTATACAATTTTATTAAATTGCAGGCAATTGCCTGAAGATGAGTAATTCGAAACCGGTAACAATTTAATAAAATTGTATAATAAAGTGGAACTAGTGTACAAAAAGTGATTTAATTCAAAATCAGTTTGCTAAAAGAAGGGAGCATTAGCTGTCCGTTGTGCCCAAAGGACTCGTCCTTTACCCCACGGTATGTTGTATATGAGTTTAATGAGTAAAATTTAATGTATGAATGTTATAAAAACCGAACAACTGCAAATGAATATGATTGTTCAGGTGGTAGAGCTCGTCTAATCTAAAATGCCGCGCCCCACTATCGCATTAACGCACACAAGCAAGTTTAAAATATGGACGCAATACATATATAAATGCCGTTGTAATTGGTCATTCAGTTGCGGGTGAGATTCAAACGTAGGAGCACGCGTCGTTCATTATTTCGGTCGTTATCAATATTTGCACTCACACATCGAAATCAACTAACTACGTAGTGGGGCGCGTCATCTTAGACTAGACGAGCTCTACGCACTTATACTCTTATACGTGGTTATAAGTAGGTAATAAAATTAGTACATACATAGGAGGTGAAGGGCACTCTCTTCAGGGCATTCTGCCAGTGTTTTTAAACGTGCCAACTCTGGTATAGATAGGGTGTCCTTCAGTAAAATAAGAGTGCAGTATAATGATGCATACCGCATTCTTATGGCAATGATCGCAGACAGGCTCGACTGCCCATACTTGTCTCACTGCTGCCAGCGACATGTGAGAAATTATTGAAATGTAAAGTTTAATTAATTATATTTGTTAATTTGTATTATTTATAGCTGCACTAACAAATAGAGTAAGAAATTACTAACACAATGAGTCTGGTCACTTGAATAAATGAATTATTATTATTATTATTATGTATTATTATTATGGAGTTGCCGAGATACTGCAGCGCATCTAGTATGTTTGCCGAGGCGGCGATGCCCGACTTTTTTGCCATTATTAGGACACGTTTAGTTTCCTTTTGGGAACGAATACGCCACAGTAATAATAATATTTTACTGTTAGTAACGCGAGACCCGACAAGCCCTATTGTAAGGCATTGGTTATCGATACAACGTGACCCAAACAAGAAATAATGTAAAGTTGCTTTTGATTTGTAATATTTTATTTTTTGCTAATATTTTAATTTTTGTTATTCATTATTATTATTATATGTAATTGTACAATGGCTCTATTGGCTAAATAAAGAACTATATTATTATTATTATTATTATAGTACTGAAAGGTCTTCGCATAAAGTCACACAACACGTATACGGCAATGACGCTGGTTTTCTGTGAAGTCTTATAAAAGTGTGCCACCATTCCCTGAGTGTGTTCCCTGATCAATATAATCTGGATGCCTCCAAGGCTAGAGTGAATAGGCTGTTCCTAGACAGGCATGCTTCATCTTCGGCCGCATTGTCACTTACTAACAGGTGAGATGGCGGTCAAATGCCTGTCTTGCCTGACATATAAAAAAACCATGGCACTGCAGACAAACACTACTCTACTACCTCGGAGATCAAAGTTATGATATAAAATTTGTTTTTTTAAATATTCATGTCATTTTAAATGTGACATTTTGTGTGTTTTTATCAATATTTCAATGATTTTAAATAGTCCACCCCTTGGGTTTATTTTATAAAGTGGATATTTGTTTACACATTTGACCTTGAATTTCATCTCCGAATTTACAAATATGGTGTATCATTACAATAAAAAACAATTAATATATAAACCAGGTAAGTGATATCCTAAGAAGTTTCACAAAACTAAAATTTAACTGAAATATTTATGTACCAAAGTAAAATTACTATATTATGCTATGAGAGACAATATTGTATCTAATTAGGTGTAATAAGTGCTGGCTAGCATGTCCCGGAGAGCAGTCATCAGTATTCTTCTCCAGAAGATAAGTTTTTCATTTGTGTTTGAATGTAAACATGATTTTGCTTTTTTTCAAACAGATAGTAAATGTTTGTTTCAAACTAAACTCGCGTTCTTTACACATATTATTATATTAGACGGGACGGGGCAAAATAAATAACCGTAAGACACAAGAGTTATCGTCGGACGCATCCGTGGATATCGTGAGTGTTGTGTGTCGTGCAGTTCCGAATCAACAACAAATTGACAATTTTATGTGAGGGTACGAGTCTACTAGCACATCACCGCAGCTGTCACCTCCCACGGCAGTCGTCTCGTGACCACGGTGGGTGTAACCCTACCGAAACGTCGGGAAAACAAATCATAAAGGTACGTCGCGTCCAAGTCCCGTCTAATATAATAAGATAGTAAATGGTAACAATTCCTACATTTAGGTTGCAGGCATCAAAAATATAGAACTGCAGGTGCGTTTTTACTGTGTATTTTCCTTAAATAGTTAAATACAGCTTACAGTGGTTTGGTAGGCATGGTAGTAGACGCTTATGGTGCGGGGTAAGGTTGTTGCGTGCGGGGCGCGGGTAGGTACCGATCGAATATTACAGACTAATTTGATTACTTGGGACCAGGCGCACATTACTTATTTCGGGAGTAATCTAAGCCTGGTCCAAATTACAAATCACCAGAAGGCTGGCCTCTTCTTGGGTCAGCGTTTAAGCCTCGCTATTCAGCGGGGCAACGCGGCCAGCCTTCTGGGGACTTTTCCAAATTCGGGGGGCCTGTTTCAAGTTTTTTATCTTTAGTTTAGTTAGAATTAAGGTTTTTGGTCTTAAAGTAAGACTTTTTTTTAAATGTTAATAATTGTAATAAAAATGTAAATAAAATGTAGTAATTTTATTTGATTACTTATGTGTGTTTTATTAATTGTATTCCATTTCAGCTAAGATTGTAGTGTAGTGCATGGTAAAACGTAGCTTATTCGTAACCGGTGTCATTTCGCCAATTTAATTTAATTCAATATTAATGGTAAGTATGTATGTACAACATCATATTACTGAGTATTTTGTATCACACATTAAGTCAAGTCGATTTGACAAACCAAAGCCAAATCAAGTCAAAGTCAGGCATTTTTGACGAACGTTGTTCCGTCGCTGACTCTATCTTACCGACAAAAACACGTCGGAAATCGCCCGATCAAGTTCCTGAAGTACTGGATCGATTATAATGAAATAAACCTCAGAACTATCTCGATCAAAACGGGTTTCCAATAAAGAAAACCGCATCGAAATCTGTTCATCCGTTCAGGCGCTATGATGCCGTAGGCAGACACACAGATACGCACGTAAAACTTAGAACAACTCTCTGTATTCGTCGGGGGTTTAAAAACATATTAGTATATGGCCTAATACTTTGATCTTCGATTGATTTAATAAAACTTTATTACGGATAGTGCCTGTTTTTCGCGTTTGTCTGTCTGTAGTAGGCTTGCCAACTTTTTTTAGACCAAATATAGTATTTTCGGGCTTAGAAGCCATAAAAATATAGTAGGTAGGGAATTAATCAGTAGGTTTTTTTAAATTAAATGTGTGTACCTATATTTTTTCCTAAATGTATATTTTGTACTACATTGAGCTTCATAGCTGTTTTGTTTTATTTGACTTGAGTTTGTCGTCACGTCATACAAATGTCAAGACTCAAGATCGTTCTGAAATATTCGATTTGCAACAGGAAAATTTTTCTTTTGAGGATCTTATAGATACGTTCCGTTTTGCGGTAAGTAGTAATGTTGTGCTAATTAAATATAGTAGTTTCGCCTACTATATTTTATTTTTTAATTTATAGTTGGTAGACTCCTAATATATATAGAGTTGGAAATACCCGGGTTAAGACGTGAAATTGCATTACTCGTCAATTAATTTATTTTAAAAATAGTTATAATTGTTGATAAGTTTAAACAAGTTATTAATTTGTGACAGTATATCATAACAAACAAGTGTTACGATTTCTATGGTGCCAGTGTTTGTGGCAAAAAAGTTATTATAACGACACTAAAGTCGTAACGGTCGCCTTTGTTCGATCGAAATAAGAGGACAACGAAACAGGCGAGTATTGTTTATTTTGCTAGTTTTACTAACTTTCACGCACAGATTTAGTTAAGCCTATCTACGTACTGTAAAATATTTAGAATAGGTAATTTTATTAAGGACTTACTTCTATAATTATCGAAACAGATTGCATCTATCTTTCTACACCTACATACCTATTATACGTATTCATTCATAATTGATCCCTAAATAATTATCGATTGTTATTACTACCGGTGAGTGAGTACCTACGCGATACGTATTGCACTCGTAGGTATCCAACAGATTGCCAAGCCGCGGAAATCGAAATTTTCGAGTTTATAGATTCATAGCTACTCACCTACTATATTTACGTAGATAGTCGCTGGTGGTAACCCCACGAACCCCACGAATTTGACTGTGGACGTATTCGCCTGCGTATTGGAGTGTTGTGTTTGGTTTGCCTACCTATACACTTATTAAACATAAAACACGCAATTTTAAACTGCACAGCGTTCACATTATCTAGTGAACAACGTTTATCCACTCACTAGGTCCAGTTTACCGGCTCTCTTCGCTTGACAATTAGTGGAAGCGAAGTAGAAGACAAAAAACATTGACCTCAGACAGCACTAACACATACTGCACAGAAATAACAATATCGCATCAATACAAGACACAAGGCACATATTTCTCTGCGGTAGGTGCATGCGTCCGCCGTTTTTGCAGATTTGCTTTCGGTACAGAGTAGGTGCTAAACAGATACCTACCTCTTTTTTTACTCTTCATTCTAAGACCTCTCATCTAACTTTAACTTTAATTTATTATATAACGCCTGCCTTTCCCCTGTTTATCTTTCCCGCTTTGTATTTATCTTATTTTACTTTTTCCATTTTTTTATGCCATTTACGTTGTAATGTGGGTAATGTGGGTGGGTGGGTAGTTTGACATACCCAGCTGGCTAGCGTGGTACTTAGGTGTAGACCGATAAGTGATAGGTGATTAACTGATTACAGATTCCTAATGTTTGTAGGTATTACTAGTTGTTGTCAGAATATTTTAATAATAGTCACTTAATAGCAGGGGCTCGTAAATTGGATTTACCATACCTCTTAAAACTGCTTGCATAATTGCTTATAGATACATATTAAATAGGGGATTGCCCAGCTAAATTAGCAAACTGTATTGCTGTTTGTTAACTATAGTTCGTAGGTATAAGTATAAGTATTAAGTCATTGTTTGACCACATTAATATCAGTGAAATAAGTGAAATAATATAGATTATTTTTTAATGTTAAGTAAGTAGGTAGTTAACAGGCTATTTTATTGTTTGTTTGCCAGTTAGTTGGTAATAACTGCTTGACTGGAGCCTTCTCCACAACAGTGGAGGGCTTTGCCATAATTATATTATATTTAGTTAAGTAGATATCTAAATTAGCAGTGTATGGTTTGTTTGCCATTTCATAGGTATAATTTAACTTATTGACTTGAGCCTCCTTCAAATCAGTGGAGCGCTTTGCCATAATATATAATATTTTGTTAAGTGGAGAACTAAATTAGCAGTTTATAGTACGTATTAGAAAGTAATTAATAGATATTTAAATATTTGTTTGGGGTTGTTTGACTATTGACAAGGTTAAATAATATAGTATATTATTTATATATTTACAAACTATATATTAGTTGGATTAATATTAAAGATAGCTTCACGTGTTCCTTCCTAATATTCGTGTTGGAATTTCTGCTGTCCCGGTTTGTTGTCAGTTTCAGGCCGCCCAGTGCTGACGAATACCTTCAATATGGTGAAGACACGACGCGCTGCCTGCGAGGAGATCGAATGCAAGCTGCAGCTGGCGCTGGACGAGCTGAAATGCTCCAAAACTCTCTGCGACCAGCTGTTGGAGGAACGCATAGACGCAGAACAGGAGATCCAAAGCATCATTGGCACTAACACTCAGTTAAAGAGTGAGCTTGCATCTATGCATAAGGAGTACTTGGAAGTAACCAGGGACAGAGACGAGATACGCAAGTACTCACAGAACAGCAGACCTGTCACAGGAATTACACAAGTGCCTTGAGCAGAATCTCAGAACTGGAGCTAGCTCTGAGCGAGGCTCACAATATCATAACAAAATATGAGCAGCGACAGTCTTGCGATTCACACCAAAAATCCCAGTGTCTTTATGATGAATTAGTAGAACCAGAACATGATCACCAAGCAGTGTCTGAAAACACTTCTGACCTATGCAATTCCTGGAATGAGACCACATCAATGGCATCTTTACTTAATATAAATATAATTAAAAAATTAACGAAAAAGTTGCGAATTGATTTTGAAGATTGTAATTCTAAATTGGTACGTGCGCAACAAACTCATACCACGGAGACACACGAGATGAATAAAAAAATAAAAAAGTTGCAAGTAGACTTAAAGATAGTAAATAGAAAATATAAAATAGCACAAAATGAAATCATTACTTGGAGAGAAGCTACCTCTGAAATGGTCAAATTGTCAAATGAAAACACGGACATGATCGAACGACTGATGACTGCCAAAGAAGAGGAATGTGAGTGTGTCGCTTCGCAGCTTCAGCGCCCCGCGCCCCAGCTGCAAAACATTGTCGTCGCCCCTGAGGCGCACAATGCGAACACCGCGGCTCCTGCGGTGAACGTCGAGCCCGCGGGCCGCCGGGTGTAAGGTGTTGGCCGCCCCGGCCGTCGCGACCACCTCTGCCACCGCGGCCCACATCGTACCTGCTGTCGGCGGGCCCCCCAAAGCCTCAGCCGCCCCGGCCTTCGCGGCCACCTCTTATGCCGCCGCTGCGAGGAGAACGACGCGCTCTACAGCCCACGCGGCCTACATCCAGCCCGCGGTCGACGAGCCATTCAAGGCCACAGACGCACCGGCTATTGCGGCCACCTCCTATGCCACCATAGCAAGGAGATCGACGCGCTCTACGGCCCCCGCGGCCCACATCCAGCCCGCGGTCGTCAGGCCTCACAAGACCCCAGCCGCCCCGGCCGTCGTGGCGACAACGAGATTGGCGGGCACTACGGACACGGCAAAGAGTTCAATACGCACCATAATATATTCCGATTCGCTTGGCAAAGGCATGGGCATATTAATAAGTAATGATGTCAATACATCTGTTTGTAATCATTGTTTGCCAAACCGATCATTTAATGAGATAATAAATGTAGCTAGTCAACAATGTAATGAAGACCGTACCAATATTATAGTAATGGTCGGAAATAGCATGGGAATAACTAGAAATGATATCGTAGAGAGTTTTCAAAAAATTCAGTCCCATAATTTTAATAAAATTACTTTGTGTGCTTTCCCATACATAAATAATGACCCTAAGTTAAATAGACGTATTCATAGACTGAATACATGTTTATATAATTTGACTCGTTATAGTAACGCATTTACATTTTTTGACATCAACAAATTTGTTGGCAATATTATTTGTACAAATGATACATTGTATCTCAAGCAAAAGGACAAAAAGTATATTACTACATTGTTAGCTTATAATATTAATTGTTATAACAATATTAGCGTAAGTAGGATTGACCAGGGCTCCTGCATGTTATCATCTAAGGACAAAGGATGCTCTTTAAACTAGATTTAAGACAAAAGAAAAGCCCAAGAATTGTTTACGATTAATTCATCAAAATATACAAGGTTTTTCTGGCAAAGAACATGAAATAGAATTATATTTAAAGAAAACTCCTGTAGAAGTTTTATGTTTAACTGAGCACTGGCTGAGGGAATCTGACATGTCATTTAATTTATTTAACTATAATATAATTAGTTGTTTTAATCGAAAATCTATTTCCCGTGGTGGTTCATTAATTGCAGTACGGCAAAATATTAAATCGAAAGACCGGAAAGATGTTTCTGGCCTCTCAGTTGAACATAAGATGAGTTATCCTGCGTGGAGCTAGAAAAGTGCATCATACTTTGTGTGTATAGGCCACCATACAATGAAAACTATGAGATTTTTGAAAAAACTATGGAACAAGTTTTAGAAAGACTTTGTACGTGTAAAAAAAGGTAATCGTTTGTGGAGACTTTAATGTTAATTTACTAGAAAAAACAACGTTTAGTAAGAGAATAATAAGCTTATTTCGTAGTTTTAATCTTAATTATGTATTTTTAGAGCCGACACGATGCACAGAATCATCAGCGACTTGCATCGACAATGTATTCTGCTGTTGCGAGGTCAACGAAAAGGCTATTATAAAATTTACAAGATCTGACCATAGTGGACAATTCGTTGTTTTTGATTTTACGGA